>OZ007555.1:95551777-96151777 GCA_963931855.1 Philhelius festivus
TTTCTGACTTGATTGGTACTGAAGATAGGGAGGGGTCAAAAATCGCCTGAGTTTGTTCCTGTAAAAAGGGTGTAGTGCCAGAACTTGGCTGGGCACTACCGTGCCCTTTGATGAAGTCAGAAACTTAAACCTCCGAATATATGCTAAGCTAGTCAGGCACAGGCGCCTCACCAAATATCTATTTACTGGCATAAGAATTCCGCATGAGATACTTTGGAATTGATATACTCAGTTTAGAGGAAACCATTAAATTGATGAATGGAGAACGAGGGTGGGATCTCTTATACCAATATTGTTTGAGTGCTTTACGATACAGAACATGTATAATTAACGAAAGTTTTTAATGTATAAAAATTGTATGCAAAACTGTTTAATTTATTTTTGAAAGCGTTATATTAGATTTTTCTTTAGTAATATTTCTATAAAAATAAAAATGTAAATGTCAGTCTGGTAGACGGCCATCGGCCAAACCAATTTTAAGACTTAATATAAACTTACAAAGGAAATTGTGAATAGTATTAAAATTTTGAAGTCAATAAAACTAAACTAACTAACTAAACTACTGGCATAAGCGGTTCCTGAGATATAAGGCCTCAAAAATCACAAAAACCGTAACTGACTGACTGACTGACTGACTGACAGATCATCAAAATTATGGAGCACTTCCCGACATCGTAGAATCTTGTAATTTTGCACAACGGTAGGTCTTGTCATGCAACCAGAGAAAAAAATCGAAAATTTGAAATTTTCCATTCAGGGGGCGTGGTATCCGCCCACTTTCTCCGAATTGGTGTTGGTTGAATGGAGCACTTCCGACTGCTATAAAACGATGAAATTTGATAAAGTGGTAGGGCTTAAATTGCATACAAAGAAAAAAATATAAAATTAGCGGTTTTCCGTTCAGGGGCGTGGTATCCGCCCACTTCCTCAGAACTGATGTAAAATTATAAATTATAAATTATAATTATAAATTATATATGGCGCACTTCCGATTGGAGTAGAACAATGAAACTTGGTAGAACGGTAGGGCTCAAATCGCATATAAAGGACCAAAAATAAAAATCAAGGTTTTCCATTCAGGGGCGTGGTATCCGCCCACTTTCTCCAAATTGGTGTTGGTTGAATGGAGCACTTCCGACTGCTATAAAACGATGAAATTTGGTAAAGTGGTAGGGCTTAAACTGCATACAAAGAAAAAAATATAAAATTAGCGGTTTTCCCTTCAGAGGCGTGGTATCCGCCCACTTCCTCAGAACTGATGTAAATTATATATGGCGCACTTCCGATTGGAGTAGAACAATGAAACTTGGTAGAACGGTAGGGCTCCAATCGCATATAAAGGACCCAAAATAAAAATCAAGGTTTTCCATTCAGGGGCGCGGTATCCGCCCACTTTCTCCAAATTGGTGTTGGTTGAATGGAGCACTTCCGACTGCTATAAAACGATAAAATTTGGTAAAGTGGTAGGGCTTAAATTGCATACAAAGAAAAAAATATGAAATTAGTTAATTTCCATTCAGGGGCGTGGTATCCGCCCACTTCCTCAGAACTGATGTAAATTATACAGGGTGATTTGCATAAGGTGTGACAAAAAGCTAGGCCATGTAGGTTGGACTTAGACAAGAAAAAATCGTATGGGAGGGGGGTCTATTTCCCCCCGTTTAAGCGGGGGTTAAGAAAAAAATCACTTAAAACAGAAAAAAAATTATTAAAAAATAACGGTGATACCTACAGAGTAATGCTATAGCATTTTGAAAAGCCAGAAATACATTCTTTAATTCTGTTTTTAAATAAAGTTGTTCGACTGAATAGTTTTTGAAAATTAATTTTCAAAATCAAAATTTTGAAAAAAAAAATGAAAAATTTTTTTTAAACAATTTTTTTTTCAAAATTTTACGTAATTAAGTATTATTTTTTTATTCAATATTCAATGCTCTTATTAATTTTTGATGAAACACAAAAAACCGGATGTCAAAATGTTTTGTGATTTTTGAGAAAATCAAAAATAACAAAAACTACTTTTGTTCTAAGAAAAGCCTTTTATTTTAGTTTTTTCGTTTTTGGATTCTTAGGTGAATTTACGATTGAAAGGATTAACTTTCTTTTTACTATTTTTTTTATTATCGTCTTATAAGCATACAATAATGTGACAAAGTACTGGATTAACCATATTTCACACATTTTTTATTGAGAACACCTGCGTGAGAGCATTGGATTAATATTGACCTGCGAATGTTTTTTAAATAATGCAACGTTACACGCCCTAACTAGTGACAGAAAAATGCAATTGCGAAATAACAAAAATGTTCCTGAATCTTGAAATCAATTAAAATAAGAAATACATGCATATTTAGATAAAATACATAACGTCGGCTAAATGTGTAAAGCTGCTAAGTCCACTTTGGCAAATTTTACAGGAGAGTTAAAAAACTACATAAAACCTAAATTAGAGTATATTTAAAGAATTCCAAAATCCCGTTTCTGTACGTTTACCTCCCTTAGCATTATTTAAAGGAAAATCTATTTTTTTGTATGTTTGCTTCATTTTATCAAGAATTTTTGGATTTAGCATATTTTCTTATCTAAAATTTTGTTAAATTTCACGCATGGAAGGACGTAGCAGGTTTTCATTATATAAATTTGTTATTGTTTTTAATTGTATCTTTTAGTTTTATTTAAAATATTTACATTATTCATAGGGCAAACTATCGGATTAAGAGTGATAATCTTCAGCCAAAATATTTTTTAAAGCTTGTAGATCGTCAAACTTTCTTTTTTTAATCTTTAACCGCTGGTTATGTAGTTGACCCAACGATTTATGAAGCTGAAGATCGCTGCATCCAAATTTATGTTTTCATTTAGCATAGCAGATCTCGATAAGTATCAAAGATATTGGAATATTTTAAACGCCAAAATGTTGGGCGCAAATTTTCCTAGGGGCGATGTCCGTTACTTTTTTTAAATTGGATCTCGTTATATTTTATTTTAGTGAGTTTTAAAACTTTTAAGACAAAAAAATTTTTAGGAGAGGATATAGACCGCAATAATTTTTTTTAGAAATAAAATAAATATGACCCAATGTAGAATATACGTTTCTCTAGAGGCGATGTTTCCATCAAATTTTACTCAGTAATCATTAAATAATACAATTTCTCTATTACATTGTAGCTGTTTCAATATCATTCTACTTTAAATATTCGGTATTAAATCTTCATGAAGTAAGAACTTGGCGCACTTTTAGATCTCATTACTTTTCACGGCTGACTTGTTGCACAAAGGTTTTTGTATAGAAGAACTTGGCTCTTTTTTTAACATTTATGTTTTTGGTCTGATTGGTACTAAAGATAGGAAGGGGTCAAAAATCGCCTGAGTTTGTTCCTGTAAAAAGGGTGTAGTGCCAGAACTTGGCTGGGCACTACCGTGCCCTTTGATAAAGAGCTAAATTTTCGTTCTCATATTGATCATATACTTGCGAAAGCTAATTCTTCTCTTGGCCTTATCAAGCGATGGTCTAAGGAATTTTACGATCCATTTGTTACTAGATCTTTATATGTCACATCTTTATTGGTCACCCTACCTCATCACTCATTACACAGAATTGAAGCAGTACAACGAAGATTTCTTAGTTTTGCTTTGCGCAATTTGCCTTGGTCCGATCCCTTTATCTTACCCCCGTATGAAGACCGTCTACAATTGATCAACCTACACACCCTTGCTCAACGTCGTCATATCGCCGATATAGTATTCGTCCACCAACTTATCAATGGTATCATTGACTCTCCGGCCTTGCTTGAATTAATAATTATCAATACAAATCCGCGTCATTTACGTTCCGTCCCCTTTTTCCACCTCCCTAAACACCGCACCAACTACGGACACTTCAACCCAATCTCCAGATTGTTACGTTCAGACAACTCTGTTCAAGATATTTTTGATTTTTCCCTCAATTCTGCATCCCTTAGAAAAATTCTGTCCCAAACCCCTCACTAAACCTTCTTCCCATTTTAGTTTTAAGCTATTATTAAGTCTAAATTATATGATAATTAATAAAACGCTAATTCTTTTGTTTCGTATCAAGCCAAATAAAACAAATAAATAATAAATTTTACTACCTTTATTATGTTAAAGTATAGATTTAAGATTATTATGTCTAGTTTTAAGTTCTGCTTGTATTATGCCTATAATAAATTAGTATAATTCAGGACGCTTTAAGTTATAATATCTTGCCTAACCAAAATATGAATACTTGAAATCACTATCGTTCGAGAAGTTTTTGTGAAACCAATTTTTACCACCAGTGGGCGTGAAAATTCATCAAATTGAGTAAAATCCCTTAATTTTTACAGTAATCAACCAATTTGCCTGCACAGTTACTTTACTTTTGAAACATAGATTTTTGTCCACTGCCTCCATGCAATCGATGCACTGTGGGCCGTGCGAGCTGCTGGAAAACGAACGCTTTCTGAAACATTAGCGTTTGCCCTGAAAATAGAAGCAGAGCAAGCTTCTCACGGAGTACATCGACTTAGAGAAGCCATCGTCGAAGAACTGATGTCCAAAGTGTTGTATTTTAGAAATAGAATGAAACCAAAGAAATAGAATGAAACCAACTTGTTCGTTTTAGTCTTGGAAACAGAATGACTGAACTTCTACTCATCATTTCTTACGCTACCTCTTCTATTGCCTAGATCGTCACTTCCTCCAGGTCAACCACGCATTCTATTTCCATTCGCTTGACACAGTTTGTTTGTTTAATGAATAACAATATAATAGTGCAACATCAACATATGTCGCACTTGACATAGTTGCACTACGATGGGTCAGTATTGCAATATGATCCCTTATTGTATTGTTTTTATTTAGTTGACATAGTTCGATTGCCGTTCCTATGATTGTATAACAATATACATGACACATGCGGAACACTTGGTCGTAATCGAACTATGTCATGTGTATTTAATGCGATTCATAGGAATTGGGTAATTGTGTGTGGTCTCTGTGACTAAGGGCACAACACTCCTCCCCCCTTAAAATACGAAAGGCGTACGAGGCAACGAGTGAGATGATGACGAATAGATTTTCATCACAATACATTTTATTTTATTACTAGCTGACCCGGCTACGCGTGTTTAAGCGTCACATGTTATTTACTGTATTATACTGTAATATACTTATATTTGTTATAAAATTAAATGGAAATAATAAATCTGATAAATTTTTATTTTGTACCTACTGATTTATGCTTAATATCAAGTGTAAGAACATTTTAATTAATTGTGTTCAACGTACTTCCCCTTCAAATCTCAATCCAGTGAATTTGTATACCAACATCAACATTTTCGTCTTTGTTCGTAAATAATTTCATTGTACTAAAGGGTTATAGTAGTAGAAAGTCAAATAAGGAGATCACCATATTTTTTTACAAATACCATCTGTGTGAAAAAGCATAGTGGACTCCGTGACTGATGTTCTCTTATTGTTCCTCTTAGATTGTTTACTATAATGTAATATAACAAAAACTTTAGCCACAGCAACGCGTGGCCGGGTCAGCTAGTCTTCATTATAATATGAATGCAATTTACACTTCAGTCTAAGTAACACGTGGCCGGCTATGCTAACACCAAAAATTTAAAAAGTGGAAATAATTGAATTATACGGTATTTCGTTCACTACAAAATAAATTTAATTAATTTTATAGCGTCAACAACACGTGGTAATTATGCTGTTAAAATGTAGCTTATATGACACGTTCGTAGATTTACCATAGCAGCGCCATCTATTGATTACTTACTCAACCCAGTCGAAAGGTATCGACATCTGTTAAAATCATTTGGAGTTAACAGATAATTGTGACTGTCAAATAATAACAGACAAATAATTAGCAATAAATTAAAATTGCGACTATAATTTGAGATTTAAACTATCCTATCTCTCAAGTTGGATCGAACTGCACATGGTGTGCGAATTTTATTATAATCGGTTAAGTGGTTTAGGAGTCCATTGAGGACAAACATTGTGACACGAGATTTATATATATTAAGATGAATTTTTTTTTTTTTTTAATTTTTGATTTGTACATTTTTTTTTATACCCGCGTTGTTTCATCAACGCCAGGTGTTACATTTTCTTCAAGATCGATCACATTTTTTGTTGACTTATTATTTATTGTACATTTTATTTTAATAAATTTTTTAAATATTACATATAAAGCTACAATTACACAAATAAAAATGATAATGGAAACGGAAATGTTAACATGATCGTGTTTGACATGGAGTAACAAATTGTTTTTCTTTATTAAATCTTTTATATTAATACTATAATTGTCTAAGTCCAGTTTTTCTATATGGGTGGTATGGGGTGAAATTTGGGATAAATTGGTTGGGATTATTATGTCTTCGGGTATGGTTGATTCTTCTAAAAAGTATGAAATAGGAGTTTTATTGTATATGGTGTTTGATGCCAGGAGGTAAACTTCTTTTGTTATTGCTTTACAGAATGGGTCTATACTTAAAATTCCACTGTCAGATATTGTGATCGTTTTTGGTACGTCTCCGCACAAAATCCTAACGCTTGTTGGATTGGGCATGACAAACAGCCATGAACTCTTACTCATAAGATTGAACCAAACTTCTTGCTGAAGCGCAAATATTTTTGTTTCGCAAGTAGCATAATTTTGAATTCCTGATATTATCTGTATTATACAGTTGTCAGTGTTATGGTTGTGTACCACGAAATTTTGTTCGCATATAAAATGATTGGAGTCTGTTTTGGTGCATTTATTTAGATCTTCTCTATTCAAAAATATGTATCGCCTATAGTTTTCGTATATTGCGACGAATTCACTATATACTGAGACGTAGCTGTATGTGCTCTTTTTGTATTTAGCTGGTAGTGGTGTAAGTTTTACTAAATTAAATTCTACTAGTGGAATAGTAACTTCTATAATAAGGTTCTGATTTACGAAAATTGGAGTCGTTGTTGTCATTTTATTTATAATAGGAAGGTTCATTCTGGATATTTTTACTGGAAATCTTATATTGTGTGGAAGTTCTAATTGGATTTGTTTTAATGTAGTAATAAAAACTTCTGAATTGAGGAGTCTACTATCTAGCTTATTTACCTTTGCACCTTGTAAAATGTCTAGTATTTGTGATTGTTTTGAAAGGATTTGTGTAGCACACATAGATGCTAAATTGGATATTTCATCAAAATTAGGTAATATCTTTTCGAAATTAGTCAGATTATTGAGTTTCAGTGTGTTCTGCCTAATTTCTTCGGTAACTGCTTAAAAATTATTATTTATGTTTTCAGCTGTTTTGTTGAAGGCGTCTAACACGTTGGCAATTATTGTCATTTGGTTTTCTGTTATGTGGTGTAAGTTAATCTGGCTTTCCTGAATTGACTGTAGTGCATAATCTATTCTCGCCGCATCTTCTGAATCCATTGTTCCAAATAGGAATTTCTCTGCTATCCCTATTCCATTGAATAGTCCACCGTTTACTATGCTTCGTTTAGAAAGCTTGTTTTTAAACAATATACTGTCAAGGACTTCGTTGTTATAATTTATTTCTTTGAGGGAACTTTGTAAAATTTTTAGGGTGATTTTGCAATGATCTAACGGATACTCCTTTATACTTAGGATACACAGTTCGGAAAGGGAGTCGAGGGTTTTTTCTAAAGATTTTGTGTTATCTTTAATCTTAGTATTATTGATGTTAAAGAGAAATGTCCATCTTGTGAGAGACTTCTCTAGCACTCCGATGGGTTCCAGGTATACTCCGGTTCTATTCAGGGGTTGTATCATTATTTCTGCTTCGCCTGAGTTTATAAATGTTGCTAATACGATAGTTATGATGACTTTACTGGAAATGAAAACAACACCGATATTATATGAGTATTTGGGTATTGTACTTATGTATGTGTTTTTTTTTTTTTTTGTTTTTAGAGAGTTTGGGTGTGTTTAAACTGTTGTGTATTGTGTCTCTTTGGTTGTAGTGTTTGATTAGGTTATTGTAAACAACTTTTTCTTTTCTTCCTACTTTTATTTTTGAGTTTTCTGGGGACAAAACTTCGGTTATTTCGTATGGTCCTTCGAAAATTGGAGAGAGTTTTTTTATTCGATCGGTTCTTGATTTCCACTAATACTTTGTCACCAACTTTATAGCTCGCCTGTTTAGAATTGTTATCGTAATATGCTTTAGATTTCTCTTTAGTCTTTATTTGATTGTTACGAATTAACTCATAACCAGTTTGCATTTTTGCCTTCATTTCTGAGACATAATCGTCATAGTTGTATGTTGGTTGTACGCTTCTGTTCAGCGCGGAAGGAATCGGTGCTTCGAAACCGAAAAGAGCTTCGAATGGACTGTAGTTTGTGCTGGAATGTGGGGTTGTGTTGTAGCAAAATATTGCATACTCCAGATAACTATCCCAATTTGATTGATCTTTACTTGCATAATTTCTAAGGTAATCACCTAATGTTCTATGTGACCTTTCAAGGGCACCATTTGACTGTGGGTTTGATCTGTAAGAATTGTTTGAGGAATTCCGTAGGTACAAATTATTTTCTTTAATAGTGCTTCGGCTACCGTTCTGGCTTCTTGATTGGGTATGGCTATGGCTTGTCCAAATTTGGTCAGATCGTCTTGGAACGTCAGTATGTACTTATTTTCGTTTTCTGAAATAGGAAGTGGTCCAACTATATCGAGAGCTATTCTTTCGAATGGAGTTTTTGTTGTTGTAGTGATGACCATTGGTAATTTGTTTCGCGTATACAACTTATTCTTCTGGCGCAAAGTTCACATGACGCAATGTATTTCTTTATGTCTTCATACATGTTTTTCCATTTGTATGTCTTTTTTATGCGTTTGAGAGTACGTTTAACTCCTTGGTGACCACCTAAAGGTGTGTCATGAAATTCATGTAAAATTTTCTTAATCTCCTCTGGACTAGAGACTTCGACAATGTTCTGACTTACATCAGGTTGTTCAATAGGCGAGACTTTGTTATGACTTCGCGTTATTACTTTAGCTTCAGCTACATTCAAACGAGACAAAGCGTCTGCATTTGTGTTACGATGACCTGCTTTATGAGAAACCGTGAAGTCATACTCTTCAAGTTTAATACGCCAGCGCATTATTCTCGAAGAAGGATCTTTAAGGTTAAACATCCATACAAGTGGCTTGTGATCGGTAATTACCTCAAAGTGTCTTCCGTACACATATGGCCGGAAATGGGTTACTGCCCAAACAACTGCTAAAGCTTCTTTCTCTATGGTAGAATAGTTTTTTTCTTATTTATTTAATATTCTACTAGCAAAGGCTATAGGTAAATCGTTTTCATTGTTGTCTTTCTGTGACATAACTGCACCTATAGCTTCATTGCTTGCATCTGTTGTTATATAGAAAGTTTTTTCGAAACTAGGATATTGTAGAATAGGGGGTTCGACAATTGCTTGTTTTAATTGATTAAAGGGCTCATCGCAAAATGCATCCCATTTAAAGAGTACATCTTTATGTAAAAGTTTGTTCAGGGGATTAGCTATTTTAGAAAAGTTTTTTATGAACTTTCTGTAATATCCTGCTAAACCAAGAAAAGATTTAATATCTTTTTGGTTTTTGGGAATCTCTATATTTTGAATAGCCGAGATCTTTTCTGGATCAGGTTTTACTCCTGATTCCGAAATAACGTGTCCTAAATACATCACTTCTTTCTCTAGAAACTTGCACTTCTCTAATTGAATTTTAAGATTGTATTTATCTAAGGCTTGAAATACTTCAATTAGTTTTTCGTTATGATCATCCAAGTTTTTTCCATATATCATTTTATCATCCAGATATACTAAACATTTTATGCCTTGTAGTCTAGTGATGACTTTATTCATCAACCGCTGAAAAGTGGGGGGAGCATTACGTAAACCAAATGGCATTCTATTGAACTCGAAATGTCCGTTAGGTGTACTGAATGCTGTTTTCTCTTTGTCTTCCTCAGTAACTTCAATTTGATGAAATCCATTGGCTAGATCTAATGTGGTGAAGTACTTCGAATCACCCAATTGTCCCAGGATGTCTTCGATATTTGGTATTGGATAAGCATCCGCTATGGTCACTTCGTTAAGTTTTCTGTAGTCCACTACTACTCTCCACTTCTGTTTTCCTTTCTTGGGCACGACGAATAGAGGAGAGTTCCATTGACTTAAACTTGGTCTAATTATTTCATCATGCAACATTTTGTCCACTTGATTCTTTATTTCTTGAGTGTGAATTTGTGCTAAACGGTATGGTCGAATGTTGATTGGAGGTATATTTGGTTTTGTTTTTATTTGATGTGTAATTCCAGACGTAGTTGACAAGGTATCGCCATCGAGAAAGAATAAATGGTTGTAATTTCGACAAATATCGACAATAGATTTCTTTTCTTCACTATTTAAGTGATCTAATCGGAGTTGGTTTTGGATCTTACTCAATCTATCGTTTATAACATATTGAGCATCAAATGAATTTAAGTTATAAATGTAATAGTCATTACTATTTGCAAATTCTAAATTAAGATCTTGTAGGACGACATCTTCATTGTTGGCGTTTAACACGGATATGTATATATATCCATTTGTAGGTTCAGTCATAGCTGAAGATGTAAAAACCTGAGGACGAATTTCTTGTGAAAAATATATTTTATTTGTTGGTTCGTGAATCGGTCCATATTTAATTATTTTTTTCAGATCTAGCAGGTATGGTAATAGGCTTTCGTTTACTAATGAAATCTGTGGTATATATTTTATCTTTGAAGTGGTATATTAGAGTATTGTCTTTATAATTTAGTAGTGTTAAAATTTCGAAATAGGTCTTCACCTAAAATTCCATCCTGAGTTATAGGAAAATTTTCAGGCACTACATGAAATAAGTATTTTAGTTTTACTCCTGGTGTTATTTCTATATTCAGAAAAAGTGTGCCTAGTGTTGATGTGGGAGTATTACCTATGCCTTTCAATTCAGTTATATTATTGGTATGAACCCAAAGTTCCTTGTTCAATTTATTTATTTTTATTAAACTCAGGCTTGCACCCGTGTCTAAAAGCATAGTGTTTTCGTTGGAGATAGTATCTTTTGAATTTATATTAATTTCACTCCTGAAATTATAAGCATTATTTAAACAGCCTATATGAGCAACGCATTTCGATTTTTTGTTTTGATTTGGCATACTTTTAGGGTTTTGAGAAGAAGTGGATTTTATATCATAGCTAAACGGTTACTTCAGAAAATCTTGTAGGTTATTTATTTGTGTGGCATTTCTATTTTGCCTTTGATTTAGTAAAATATTTCTATTTCCTGTAGAGTCATAATTATATCTAAGATTTTTAGATACGTTGTCTCGTTTTCTATTGAAATTTGGCAACTCAACGTCTTCATTTCTAAATGGGTTTCAATTTGTATATTGTTTTAAAGTAGGGTTTTGAGTTGAATTTATATTTGAACTAGGAGATATAGGAATTTGAAACAGATTCAGATTAGATTGATTATTTAGTTTCTTATTTTGAGACAGTGAACAAAATGGGTTTGATTTTTTGTTTTGAGTCGGTGAGTTTGATTTGTTGCTTTGAGACAGAGGATTCAGTGGGTTTGATTTGTTTTTATGCGACAGTGGATTCAGTGAATTTGTTTTTTTGTTTTGAGACAGTGGATTCAGTGGATGCAGTGAGATTGAATCTTCATTTTGAGATTCTTGATACAGTGGATTCAGTGGATGCAGTGAGATTGAATCTTCATTTTGAGATTCTTGATACAGTGGATTCAGTGGATGCAGAGAAATTGAATTTCGATTCTGAGATTGTGGATATAGTGGATACAGTGGTTTAGCTGATTTACTATCGTTTTCACACCTTAATTTAAGTGCTTTACCTGGTTCCGGGTGTTGGACGGGCCAGGTCTTTGATAGTTTCCCGAACTTTGTGAGATTTCACGTTGAGGTGTATTGTCTTGCCTACTATTGTTGAATTGCCTTTTTCTGCACTGGTCTATTGTATGACCCAAATTTTTGCAATAGCGACATGTGATGGTATTTTGTACATTATTAACCTTCACATACTGATTCGTATTAGAATTCAGTCTATTAGTTCTTGAATTGTTAAAATATCTGTCCGTGCTTTGCTGAAAGCGACACTCTATTGTGTTGTGTGTCTTTGTTCGGCAGTTGTGGCAATATTTGTTTTCAACAGTGGTAAGAAGTTTTTCTTCTTTCATTGCTATGTTTATACCTTTATCTAGATCTTTGCATCTAGCGCTTTTAACAAGGGTTTTAAGCTGAGGGATTAGACCGCTACAGAAACTATTTAGAATTGTAACGCTGTTAAGATTTCTAATGGCTGTGTTAGCAGCGTCATCTTTAGTACTGGCATTAGCGTTATTAAGTTCATCGAAAAGGGCAATAGGTCTTTCAGAGTAAGTACTTATGGGTTCTTTATAGCCCTGTTTAAATTGGAAAACTTCGGTTTGTATTACTTGTACGGACCTAGTTTTCCGAAAGTTCTTTATCAGAGCCTCTTTTAACTCTTCCCAGGCATTATAATCGTTATATTTTATTATAACATTATATGCCCGGCCGGTTAGTTTTGATTTGACTATATCAATTAGTTCTGCTTTTTCGGATTCGGTGGGGTTTTTTTTTGATTGAAGATCAATTAATTGAATAAATCTATCTAAATTCTTAATATTTCCATCAAACTCTGGTATGAGTTTAATAGCTTGAGAAGAATTGAATGTCATTACGATTATATCTTTTTTTATAGGGAGAAGGCTTTAAGTCGATTTTCTATGTCACCACGTTTTGTTTTAACAGCAACAGTCAACTCACTGTCTGAAGATCTGCGGAGACGCGCGACCTTTCTATTTCTTAGAGAAATATTTAAATTCAAGTTAGGCATATGAAATGTCCAATAAATAGAAGAAAAGCGACAGACAACCAAACAAAAAAAAAATTGGGCAAAGAATTTAAAAGGAAATGGGCAATGAGTTTGGGAGGAACAACTGGCTTAAGTAAAATAAATTTGTATGCAAAATAATAAACAGAATAATAACAAATAATACTAATTTATATCTTGATTGCCTCAGCGTGGCAATTTCTTCCTTCTTTCTTTCGACCACAGGAATTCGCTTACCTCTGTGGGATATAGTTCACTAGATGCTTTTTCAGCCACTTAATTGTTTTTTTTTTTTTTCACTCTCACTCTCACTAATTTTTTTTTTTTTTTAATTGTTACCATCTTCTTTATTTTTTTTTATTTAATTTCACTTGAAATTATTGGAACTAGCCGACCCAGCTCTCGAAATTCGAGTGCCAATTTATTTATTATTTATATTATTGGCAGTGTTTTCAAACAAATTTATTAAATTAAATTTTATTTTATGTAATATGCAAAGTGTTCGACAGTGCAAAAACAAAAATGACCCACAGTGTGTAAATGCGTGTCTCAAGTATATTCTGCACATCTCCGTAACTGTGGCTTTCCAACCATATAAAATTTATCGAAATCGGTTAAATACTTTTGGAGAAAAGTGTACCACAAAAAACATGTTTGCCGTTTTATTATATGATTATAAATGTTTAGGGATTAAAACCAGATGCTTTAGTTTTAATATCCCACCGCTGCCACCAAATGTTGTATTTTAGAAATAGAATGAAACCAAAGAAATAGAATGAAACCAACTTGTTCGTTTTAGTCTTGGAAACAGAGTGACCGAACTTCTACTCATCGTTTCTTACGCTACCTCTTCTATTGCCTAGATCATCACTTCCTCCAGGTCAACCACGCATTCTATTTCCATTCGCTTGACACAGTTTGTTTGTTTAATGAATAACAATACAATAGTGCAACATCAACATATGTCGCACTTGACATAGTTGCACTACGATGGGTCAGTATTGCAATATGATCCCTTATTGTATTTTTATTTAGTTGACATAGTTCGATTGCCGTTCCTATGATTGTATAACAATATACATGACACATGCGGAACACTTGGTTGTAATCGAACTATGTCATGTGTCTTGAATGCGATTCATAGGAATTGGGTAATTGTGGGAACTGTGTGTGGTCTCTGTGACTAAGGCACAACAAAAGGAACCAACGAAACGGACTTGCAAAGTGCTGAAATTGCAACAAGACCGGACATTTACAGCGTCAATGTCGATTACCACCAAGAAGAGCTTGTCAACATTGTGGACACGGAGTTTCAAACTCAGAACAAGGTAACAATAACACCAGTGTTACTTCCCGAACAGTTTCCCAACAGGGAAACGAGTAAGAACCAACAGGGAAACGAGTAAGAACCAACTCCGAGAGGCAGAGGCTGGTTTCTGGTATCGATGGCCCCAGAAACACCATCCAGGTTTCTCAGACTAAACGAGACAATAAAAGTCTGACTATCGAAGCAACTGTAAATGGCAACAAACGTGTGGTCACCATCAACACCGGTGCCACAGCCTCCATTGTGCGTCAAGACCTAGTGCACCTGAGTTGGTTACACAACACCAATAGCTACCGTCTGAGAACTGAAGAAGCAGCTAGGGTTTTTTTGGTGAAGTCCGTCTTGGAATTCGAATTGCAGATCTAGAATTTACACACAAATTTTTGGTGGCAGATATATGTGACGAGTGCATCATCGGAATGGACTTCATGAAAGAACATTGAGTAGTTTTGGATATTGGCAACCAGGTACTCAAATACCGGAATACAGAGATTCCAATGATCTATGCGCACGAAGGAACAACAACTCTAAGGACTGTCATCAAAGAAGACGTGATTATTCCTGCTTCTTCTGAGGTATTTGTTTGGACAAAATTAGAAGGTGAGTGTGGACGCCATCGATACTTAATGGTGGAACCAGGCCCAGATTGTTCTTTCCAAAACGTCATCATTAGGAAGACACTTGTGGCTCCGAAGAACAATATGGTCCCCGTACGGATATCAACACCAAACCGTACGATGTAAAGTTAACGAACGGAGAAGTTATCGGTAAGTGCGAATCTGTCGCAGCCATAACAAAAATTGACGCTGAAACACCGAGAAAGACATTAGACCTCGAGGAGCTCCATAGCATCAAGGCAAAGATACTCAATTCATCTAACCTAGACCAATATCAGGTTAAAACGGCAGAAAGCCTTCTGAATGAGTATGCCGACATTTTCGCTTCACCAAACGGGAAATATGGAAGGACACAAATGGTGCAGCATCGAATAAATATAGGAGATGCAAGACCCATTCGTCAGCCCGTAAGACGTCTGCCACTGGCCAAACAAGGTGAAGTTGGGGAAATGATTACCACCATGAAGAAGGATGGTTTGATTTAGAACTCCAAGAGTCCTTGGGCGTCACCAGTGGTTGAATGACGTGACCAAGAAAGACAGTTATCCCCTGCCAAGAATCAGTGACACCGTAGATGCGATGGAAGGAGCACATTGGTTTTCAACACTGGACTTGAAAAGTGGATATTGGCAAGTTGAAATTCACCCTGAAGATCGAGAAAAGACAGCGTTCTCCACAGGTAATGGGCTCTGGCAGTTCAAGGTGATGCCGTTTGGTCTTTGCAACGCTCCGGCAACATTTCAGCGTTTGATGCAGTGCGTCTTTCAAGGCGTGGAAAACTTCTCTTTTCTACTTAGATGATGTTATCGTCTATGGAAAAACATACGACCAACACTGTAAAACCCTAAGGGGTGTGTTCCAAAAACTTCGAGAGGCTAACCTTAAACTGAACCCAGAAAAATGTGCACTATTCAAGACTGAAGTGAAGTATTTGGGACATATCATCCCGTCCCAAGGAGTCAAGACTGATCCTGAAAAAGTTGATACCGTCAAAAATTGGCCAACACCACATGACAAACATCAACTACGAAGTTTTCTTGGTCTTGCTACTTATTACAGACGTTTTGTTGAGAACTTTGCCGGAATTTCGAAGAGTTTGCATCAGCTTACGGAAAAGAACAAGCAGTTTAGATGATCAGGTGAGTGTGAAAAAACCTTCCAAGAACTGAAATACCCTCTATGCAATGCTCCGGTGATCTATCCGACCCCAGGCAAGTCTTTTATCATCGATGCTGATGCAAGCAACGTGGGAGTCTGCGCTGTTCTGTCACAAGTGCACAATGGCGAAGAAAAGGTTGTCGCCTACGAGTATTTCAGCAAAGTACTGTCAAAGACCGAAAGGAACTACTGTGTGACTAGACGAGAACTCTTGGCACTCATCTTGGCAACGAAACACTTCCACAAATACATCTATGGACAGAAGTTTCTTCTACGAACCGATCATGGTGCTCTTAACTGGTTGGATAGAAAGACTGCAGACTTGCGATTACGAAATTCAACACCGAAGGGGAAAGTTGCACTCAAATGTCGACGCGCTATCCCGAAGACCTTGTAAAATAGACTGCAAGCATTGCAGGCGACAAGAAGAAAAGGAATCCATCAACACTATGCGAATAAGGGCTGACCCCATTTGTGGATGGAGCAATGAAGAAATAAGATCTGCTCAACAAGAAGACCCCGACATTGCACCTCTTCTCGCATGGAAAGAAAATGAATGACATTTCCGATAGGAGTCCAGTTTTAAAGGCCTATTGGGCACATTGAGACTCACTTCATGTGCGAGAAGGTGTTCTTCGTCGAAAATGGGAGTCCGCTGATGGTAAATCCTATGTAATGCAGCTTGTGTTACCTCAATCGAAAATCAAGGAGGTTCTTCGAAAGATTTGGGAGTCAACAAGACGTTAGAAAAAGTGAGACAACGATTCTACTGGTTGCATGCAAAAGACGACGTTGAAAAGTGCCGAAATTGTGACGCTTGTGCTTCAACCAAAGGACCTGGTAGAAAACTGTAAGGAAAAATGATGCAATATAATGTTGGCTCACCGTTTGAAAGGATTGCTGTTGATGTGGCTGGCCCATTTGCGGAAACGAATGCTGGAAACAAATACATTCTGGTAACGGATTACTTCAGCAAATGGCCTGGGGCATACGCTATCCCGAACCAAGAAGCCAAGACCGTGGCCGACCAGATTGTGTCTAACTGGGTAAGCAGGTTCGATGTGCCTATGGAGCTCCATTCTGACCAAGGAAGGAACTTTGAGTCGAACATATTCCAAGAGGTCCGCGCGTTCCTTGGCATTAAGAAAACGACAATCACACCCCTTCACCCGCAATCTGATGGAATGGTCGAAATTCAACAGGTTCTTAAAAGAGCACCTCACTAAAGTCGTGGGCGACTACCAAAGAAACTGGGATAGGCACATACCACTATTTTTGATGGCCTATCGAAGTGCAGTACATAGCGCAACAGGACAAACACCATCTGAAATCCTGTTCGGAAAAAGCATACGGCTGCCTAGTGAGATAAGATTTGGACACCCATCACAAGTCTCAGGAAACATGGGATTACGTGGGTGACCTAAAAGAGAGGCTAATCGACATCCACGAAAGGACCATTACTAGAATGAGCGCTTACAGCGATCGAATGAAGACAAAGTACGACACAAGAGCAAACACGACAGGATTCCAAGTAGGAGATCGTGTATGGCTGTATAATCCACATCGTCAAAAGGGATTGTCGCCGAAACTTCAACAAAACTGGGAAGGCCCTTATACTGTCGTCAAGAAAATCAATTATGTCGTTTACCGAATTCAAAAAGGATCAAGAGGAAAGTTAAAAGTTGTGCATAGCGATCGATTGCACCGATACAGTGGCGAAGCTGGAGATAGAATCGTTCGGGACGAACAATCTTAGGAAGGGGCCAATGTTACGCACAACACCGACACAGAGCTTTATACTCTTTCCTGAAGCGCCATCTGTTGGAAAATTGCATATCTACTTTATGGAAGGAACAAAAAGCTCTTTTCCAATGTCATATGTATTTCCCCTTATTCCAACCATCTAGAACATTCTAAGACGAGAACCTTCGCGAATAAGTTTCGAGAACAACCGACTTGAGTATATAAGGGTGTTCGCGTTGAGCACAGGACATTCTATTTTTGATTATGAAAGTGTGCAAAAGCTTTGCCTATTGGATTGTGTTATTAAACAAGTGTGATTAAATCTGAATACAAGTGTTTGAGCTGATTATAAATTGAGATTTATTGTTTTGATTTGAAAAGTGTAAATAAAAAGAGTAATAAGTTTTATTTAACGAACATAGTAAAAATATTACAATATCATACCTTGCTTACATAATATTTAAAAATCTGGATTAACTCACCGGTGCCAAAGATGTTATGTTATAATCTACAGCATGTCCTCGGATTTCATCAATATAACCTATTACTACATCAGCCCCAATCATTTGACTAGAAAAATCGGAACCAGATTGACCAAATGACATGTAGTCGTTAGGGCCAACCATTCCAGATAGTTTAAATGTAATTTGTGGTCCAAAGACCTCCCAAGCAATCTGTAAATCTTTGTGTAGCTGCCTACAGTTTGGCAATGTATCTGTGTATGGAATAACTTTCACTAATGATGGTGGCACGTTCAACTCATCATCAATTAGTACAGAACCATAATTAGCATTTTCCTCTAGATCATAGATACTTATCCAATCTATTTCAAAAACCGTTATTTCACCAGGAAGTTCAAGAATTATAGTTTCTGCGTCGTACTTTCTTATTGGATCTAGACTGATACAAACAATTTTACAATAAATAAACATTAAATTAACATAAAAAGCTACTTACTATCCCAATTCATCCGGTATCTTATGGCCTCGACTAGAAGGTTGTGGTCCAACTCCTGTCCAAAAATATGTCTTGTTGCCTTTGCCGTCATATGTTAGATTAGGTATTCTTATTGTTTTCGAGTTTAAAATTTCAATCGGATCACTGCTGACATTATGATTTCGGCGCGAAAGAGCAGTACATTTCTGTGGTCGAGGAGGTGCAAAGTTTTCGGGAATGTATACGTCTCCAAAGTTATTTTGATTATTCAGGTCGTAAACGGCCAACCATTTTATTTCTGTAATTTTTTTCTTATCTGGTAGAACAAGAGTGAATTCCTTGTTGTGGTATCGGTCAAGAATATTTGTTCTTAAAAAGATATTTCCATATTTAGTGCATTTTTTAAGTAATAACCGTACATAGAAACTCACTTTCCATATTCGTCAGGAACTATAAAACCTTGGGGACCTGGGTTATTGGAGGCACCAGCCCAGAAGAAAGTATCTGCACCGTTGCCATCATAGGTAAAATCAGTCAAAAGAATTGTGTATTCATTTACTGCATATACATCTCCAGAAACCTTTAAATAACCAGTAATGTCCATATTATTCACATAATTATAATAGTTTATATAAAAAAAAGTTTAATAATAACACTTCTTTATTCAAACTCGCGAGTATTCAGGAAAAATTTGACCGTGCTAATTTGTCATGACTCATGAGTATACATAATATCCGAACTTACCTAATAACAGGGTGATCTTATGATTTAATTAATTTCAACATGTTCCATTTAGATAGTTTTTATATTTTAATAATTTATTTACTTATTGTTTATCCATTTTTTTACTCATAAAGTTGAAGTCAATTTATAGATAAACATAAAGTTGAGATGGACGTGGATTAATTGTTGTAAATAAAGGGTGATTAAATTTTAAGGGCCGATGTTGAATGTGAACCACACCTAAGCGTCAAGTTTTTTTCTTCATTTCATTTGGCATTTCTCAATTTCAGACCAACTCAATTTGAACCATGGAAAGATACACAATCGAGCAACGCGTTAAAGTTATTCAGGCTTATTAATTCAAGTCAATTTAATCGCCCAAATGTGCGTACAATCGGAAAACTCATGCAAAAATTTGAGCAAACCTGGTCTATAGGAGATGTGAAAACACCAGTGCATACTCGTACGGCTCGTACTGCAAAAAATATTGCTGCTGTTCACGATAGTGTGGCTGAAGAGCCGTCCACCTCAACTCGTCGTCGTGCCCAACAATTGCACCTCACGGTCGACGTTGATGAACATTATGCATAAAGACTTGCATTTACACGCTTACAAGGTGCAATTGACTCAAGAACTAAAGCCTTTTGACCATTTCAAGCGTGTTCAATGGTCAGAATGGTGGCAAGAAATGGCAACAGTGGATGATCAATTTTCGAAGAAAATCATCTTCAGGGATGAGGCACATTTTCACCTCATTGGATTCGTCAATAAGCAGAATTGCCGCATTTGAGCGAGCGAAAAACAAATGCACCCACGAAGAGTGACTGTTTGGTGCGGTTTATGGGCTGGCGGCATCATCGGGCCATATTTTTTTCCAAAATGAGGCCGGTCAGGCAGTTACTGTGAATGGTGTTCGCTATCGTGAGATGATAACGAACTTTTTATGGCCCAAATTGGAAGATATGGATGTGGACGATATGTGTTTTCAACAGGCGGTGCCACTTGCCACCCAGCTAACGAAACAATGGCTCTTTTGCGCGACAAATTCAATGGCCGTGTTATCTCACGTGGTGGCGATGTCAATTGGCCGCCAAGATTCATCCCAAACCTGACAAGTTGTTTCTTTATAAAGCAGTTGCAAAATTGTTATTATTTTTGTTGACAGACCCAAAGAAGACAGTTTAGAAAAAATCGAATTACGTGAAATCATATTGAAAGCACATGAAATGGTTTAAGTGGACGATGCTTGTTAAATTAAATATGTCGATTGTGGAATAACCTGCCCGGAAGCTAGCTTGGTACTTACAAAGGATGTCATTGTCATCAATCCACCCATTTATATTATTAAAGATTAGCCCCGTGAATACTTTATATAATGTATCCAAAGCGAAAGTCCTCCACGGTTATAAGGATCACCTTTCTTAAATAAAGGCATAATTATTGAACAGCGAAAACAAACTGGAATTTCACCGATTCAAACATACCTATGTTTTTAACTCCCAACCCTCACCAAAAGCCGTGACAAGACCCTGCTAGACTTTTGAAGTCGATATCACTACGATTTTACCTATACACTCATGTTATCATATTTTGGTTTTACAGCCACTCCCAAAATATATTATCGGCTCTAAGACTTATTGATTCTAATGTAACTTGAACTTGTCGCTATAATTGCAATATCAAATTAACTACAAAAATGTACAAATTCATAACACCCTAAGAGTTTATTGTTCAATGTGATTTATGTAGGAAGCCTGTGTTTTGCAAATACTGGTGACAATCCGTTAATTACTGCTTAAGCTATTTTTTTCTGAATGAGTACACATAATGATGCTACTAAATACATAATATCAACCTTCTTTTTCCATTATATCGATTCCGATTGTAATAAATAAGACGTTGAAAATTACTTGACTTATCTATGGTTCTTTTTGATTATCCGATCTATATGAAAATTAATTCTGTTTAAGTGGAGTGATTGAATTAAATTGAGGTCACTTGAGCTTTTAACTGAGTTCTTTTTTTTTTTTCTATTAACCTCTGATGTATATAACCAAGTTTTATGTTAATGTTTTGTCGAAAGTCAATTTGACATATGACAGGTGTTTTGACATTTTTATAATTATTTTAAACATGAAATTAATGTTATTTTTTTATATTCTTCCAATAAAAGGCCTGATAAAGAGTATATTCATTTGTAAACCCAATTTCCCTGAAACTCATATCGTATTCATTTTCTGTAATCTAGCTTTAGCAATAACCAAGAAAAGATTCATCAATACCAAATGCACGCATTTTCGATAAGCGACCTTTATGACACACTCTATCAAATGCTTTTGAAATATTAAGTTCAATAATCTTACTTTCTCCTAAGCGCATTAGAGTTAGTAGGGAGTCCTTATTGTTGAATGGGCACCATAATATTAATTCTTATTAAACTATCAACACAAGCTGAGTCATGTTTATTCTGTGGTCTCTGAGGCGAGAACGAACATAGTGGCCGTCATCATTCAAGTCGAAAAATTGCTTTGTTAACTTAATGATTGGTGGGGTGAGAGGGTCCAAAAATGATCGTGAGGTAGAATCAAGATTTTCGGAGCAGGAAGTTTTGAGTGTGGGGCAATTAGATGTGGTGGGAAGAGGGGAAGATTTGAACATATGTATGAGGAGTGGATGAGTGGTTGGAATTAAGAACATTGGATCGAATGAAGTTTGGGAAGTACGAGGTAATAGGTTGATTTGAAAAAGAATATCAGGAGTCAGGTGCATAAGGCATAACAGGTACTCAGGCAATGAGGGGTTCAGGCTTGCTGAATTAGGAAAGAAGAAGATGGTGAAAAAGGCTTACGGGATTGGTGGGATTAAAAAAGGTTTTGTAAGTGTTGACAATTGATAGATATAAATATTTACTAAAAACATTCAGATAGCTTGATTGGGAGAATTTGGGAGAAAATCCCATTGTGAAGCTCGTGATCTTGATGATGTCTGGTGCAATTATGTTGCTTGGTTTTGCCTTTTTCATTCTTTATGTTTGCTTAAGCTTAAAGTATACTAAAATTATTTATTTATGTTGCAGGAGCCAAAAATGAGTTGATTTGATCGCTTGTAGGATTCGAAACTAAGGTCCTGAATACTACCGTTGTAGTGGATAAACTAGACGTAGCATAAAAAATAGTTAGGGGTGAGGTGCTGCTGTCATTTCTGGTAGCTGGGGTTCTTGATAAAGAGGCGGGCGCATACGATAGGTAGTATCCCGAATTTCAGAAAGGACGGACATTTTGTATGTAGATGGGGTAGGTCGGACTTGGTCCGATATCCCATCGGGATAACTCGTTGGCTAGTTAACCAATATTAAATGGATTTCCAAGACTTCATTACTTAAAATGTTTACTGTACCGACATCATCTTCAAGAAGAGCAAGGGTTTGGCAGAGACCTGGTATCAAAATTTTTGAGGAGTTTTGGAAGTAAAAGTCGAGGTCAGTTCGGACCGAATTTGAATTTTCAGCAATAGTAAGGATAGTAACTGGTCACTATGCTTCCTATAAAACCATTAACTCTCTGAATGCACTTGCATCCCTTCTTTCAAGACTTAGAAACGCTGGTAAATTATCAGCTCTAGGAATATATTGAAGAACGGAAGATTCTCAATGACCGGCAGTAAGGCTTTTGTAGCAATAGGTCTTTTTTTTAATTGTTTATTTACCACTAATATTAATTATAATTAGGAACTTTGTTTAAATAAACTTAAAAACTAGACTTTAGCATTTTTTTTTTTTTTTTATAAATGGCCATGAAGGTACGCATTACTTATATTTATAAAGTATTTTTTGATTATTATGTCTGTAATAACATTTCTTTGTATGTATAATTATTGATTATATCATACAGATATTTATAATTTTTTGTATCAATAGATAAGGAAAACGAGAAATAAAAACCTTTAAAAACATTTTTTCTAATACCTAAACTTTATTTAACTATAAACATAACTAATCACAGAACAGGACCCAGTCCGCAATGGTCATTCTATCGATTTACTAAGTAAATCGGAGTTTGAACTTTTATACATGTGCATACATGCTTAGGATTTCTATATCGATGTAAGAAATTTTTGACCCCTTCTGATCTGGCTACCATTTATAAGGCGTATATATGTACGCCCAAAACTCGAGTATAACTCACACCTTTGGGCAGGCGCTGCTCAATCTTCTCTCCATTTATTTAATAGAATTCAAAACAGAGCGTTAAAACTGATTGGAAACAGAGCTATCATGGATTCATTCCCATCTCTTGAACACCCTCGGAATGTTTCATGTATTTCCCTGTTTATCGCTTCTTTCACAAGCAATGTTCACTCGAAGTAGCCAGTTGCATTCCTCCCTTTTATCAATTCACCCGTAATACCCGCTTCGCTAGGAATGATCATCAGTTCACCCTTGAGCCTAACTTTGGACGTACCGCCAACTATAGAGATTCGTTTTTTAGTCGCACAACGCGATTATGGAATAACTTACCCGGCACAGTTTTCCCTTGCCATTTCAATTTGCAAACATTCAAAACCAATGTTCATCAACACCTCCTTTCTCTCCCCTCCTAATTTCTTCCTCGCCCGTGCTGTGTTTAAAACATTATAAGGGTCTCGTAACATACCCTTGAGCGCGAGTGAATTATAAAAAAAAAATATATATATATATATTATGAACTAATATTCCAATGCCTGATTACAGTAATCTTCACATCGGATCTCAAGCGGCTAGGGTAGAGGAGACATAAATGCAGCTCTTGTTTTTTTTTGAGCACCTAAAGCTGAAAACACACCGGATCAAACAAAACGTTTTTGATTCGATAGTCAAAAAAACATTTTTTATTTGAACACACACCCAGCGAAACAGAATGCAAACAAAACGTTTTGTTTTTTTGTTTCGTTTGGTGTGCGTTGAAATGAAACAAAATACGAACTATCGTAAAAGCTTAACTCCGGCTGAAAGATTATAACTCTACGGCAAGTAAATACAAATAACAATTTTCTGTTTACAAAATAGACATTATGTGTTTATTTATAAGAAAAGAGAAAAGATGTGAAAGTAGGCAATTATCGTCAACGACGGTGGTTCAAAACAGTTTTATTGCATTCGATGTGTGTTGCTCATATACAATGGCATGTATTTTCGACAACCACCACCGAAACACTTCAAAACAAAAACGTGTGTTTTGTTTCGTTTTTTTTGGTGTGTGTAGTCTCATAAGAAACAATGTTCTCTTGTTTCACGAAACAAAAACACACGTTTTGCTTTATCCGGTGTGTTTTCAGCCTAAGTATTTCACAACCGTTTCTGAGTCAATAAGAACACCATTGCAAAGTTTAATAAATTATTAAATATTATACAATAATTACGTATAATTTCAATTGGTTTATGTTTAAATAAAATGACTGGGTCGCACGAACTTGCTCTTATGTAAAAGACTAAGAATTTCAAAAATTAATGTAATTAGAGAAAAACCGTTCATAGGCATAAAATTCATTTTTAAATGACTAAAACAACTTCTTTAGTAGTTGGAGCTAAAAACAGGATGCCATTTGATTCATGTGGTTTCTCAAAAAGATAAGCTTTTATTTATAAAATTTTTAAAACATTTTAGAAAAGAATTTTGGTACACCAACTTTTTTTTTTACTATACGAATATAAACTTTTTAGAAGCTTCTCTATAAAAAAAATTCATTAAAATCCGTTATGCCGATAATGAGAAATTCAGAATTCGAAAAAATGATTCTTTGGTAGGTACAGTCAGTAATATACTAAATCAATGAAGATGCGAAAATTATTTCGGTTTAAGTGGAGTGATTGAATTTAATTCAATTGATAGCTCAAGTGGCCTCAACTCCAAGGTGCGTTTCGCCCAGGCACAACGTTATTATTCTATACTTTGTCCAACAAAAATTGTCAGTACAGACCTTATGGGAGAGCTTTTTCTAAAGCAGTGGCGCCTGATGCACCCTCACTACAATGCGTTAGGAAAAATGACACTAAAAAAAGAGCAAGCCACTGAGTTTTCTTAAGGAATTGTTGTTGTAATTCTTTGCAAAAAGTTGTACACCCCAACACGACCGTCGTATCCCACTGCTGATGAGATACTGTCAAGAGTGTTAAGTGTCACTCAATACGATCGTGCGCTCTTTATCTACATCAAAACAGAGTTACCAGTATCATTCTCAATTGCAAGCAAGGAGCTTTTTCAGTGGTTTTTATTAAGGAGCTTTTGGGATTTGAAGCTTTTGAGAGCACATTTTAAGAAGATGAGTATGTTGAGTGTTGTCACATTGCTTTTCAACTTAAAAAAAAAACGCGCATATTATCTTACCACTTGGTGTTGTGGGAAAAGGTAAATTGAATATTGTTTTCAGTCGTTTTGAATCGGCAGACGGTAGCCCTACGCGTTTTTTACTATCATTTGCGGCGATTTATAATGTAAGCTACGGAATCCCTGTGAGAGCTTTACAAGGCGACACACTTATGCATGGCAATGCAACCAGAATGAGAGACAAACGTCCTATCTTCCCTGTACTGACAATTTTTGTTGGACAGAGTATAGTTGTCTGAATTTAAGCAAATTTCCCTGGAAAAATAAAATTCAGTCTATTAATGCTGTAAATTTTGCTATATTTGATTTTTTAATTAATAATTGCTTTATATGTAAATAAAAAACAATTTAACTAACTAACTAGATCGTAAGAATAAATCGAGAGAAAAAAAATTATAAAAATTCTCGGAACCGTTTTCGAGAAAAATACGATTTTCGAAAACCATTTTTAAACGTAGGTAGGTACCGTTATTTTTAAGAAAAATAATTTTTTTTTCTCATATTTTGTAGATAAGAAACTTTTATTTATCAATTTAAAAAAAAAATCGAGCATTGGGTTTTCGAAATATTGAGTTTGAAAAAACAAAATTGAAATTTTTTTTAAAAATCCACAAAAAATGTTTTTAAAAATTTGAATACATAATAATATTCAAACCTTTGATTAGCTTTAGCAAAAAAAAAAACAAAAAGGTCAAATGCGTTTGTACCGCCAAATTTCTTTTTGATTCAACTGAAAAATGATTTTCGACAGTTGATGCTTGCGTATTTGATGTTTTTTGCAATGTTGGAGTCCGGGAAGCATTTCCCAAAACTGAGGCCAGTGTATCCAAAACTGACAATGGGAGATGGTGAACAATACAAGTCAGCCAGTATTCGGAAAATCTGGTTTTGCTCTCCAATCTGCTTTCCTTTTTCGATGCAAGAAATGTTTCTATGCTGTCTTGTTTTTTTTTTGGCATCGAAGTTTGTATTGCAATAAACGCAAAAACCAACTCCATTGCGTTTCTCTAGCCAAGAAAATACGTTTTCCGTATAGCCTTAAAAACTCTATATTTTTATTATTATTATACCTTATATTGTATTATTATTTTATTTCAAAGTATTCTATGAAAGATTTTTTTCATTAGATTGCTATTAGCATTAGTGCACTGAGAGTCATTAGTCAAAGAAGAGCAAACTTTAGAAAATTTGAGCTCATGAAAAGTGATGGAAGAGGCTATTAATATAACTAATATAACAACTGCACTGATTGTCAAGAAATAGGCGCAAAAGCTTTGATTGAATGCAAAATGATTTCAAAACGTTATAATATGGTAAATCATCACGCAAAAACTTCAGATACTCGTACTATGTAAAATTCAGCTTCAGGGGAGTTTGAAGGTTCGATTAATTTGTTTCCAATTACGCCTACTGGCGTTAGGTCATGTATTTGAAACTGCTCCCGTTTCCAAATACTCGTGAACTAAGAAATCGTCGGTTTGGATAAAGTTCCTTGTATCTTTGTAGCGGTTTAGTTGAAGTTTCATTGAAGAGCCCATAAACTAAAAAATTTATGTCAGCGTATTCTTGGTTTGTAATTGTAGACTTTCAAACAGCATTTCTTAAAAACTGTTGTAGTGGCCGTTAAAAATTAAATCAAAATTTTCTGGAGAAAATTGAGCCCAAAGTAAAATAAAATAGCATGGGCAAGAAAAACGGGACATGGTAGAAACTGAATATCTCAAGATCGAAATAGGATATCATATTTGTTTGAGCACAATTACAAAGACTGATATTTCTTTTAAAAATAGTGGTCTACCTGAAGTTTTTATCATTAGTACTTACAGCGCAATTACCGTTAACATGGGACAGGGTACATCAAAATAGGCCTTTTTCTAAATCCGCTATATGGATTATTCTTTTACAAACCGTACGAAATCGAAAAAAAATGACAGAGCCATTTCAGATTTGGCTGAAAATTTTTGTACGTGTTCTATTTCGAGGAATTTCATTTTTTTTTTTTTTTGAAATAGAGAGGGTTGAAAACTTCAGATTTCGGTGATTTTTGCCTTGAAGACTGATTCATTTTAAGCTAGAGAATACATTTTTTTATTTTGAAGGTATAAGAGTGAATGTTAAGAAAAAAAATTTATTAAAAAAAGTTTATGAACAATTTCATATTGTTATGAACAATTAAAATGTTTGAATAAATTTTTAACAACGAAACCCAACACTTAGCGTGTTTTAAGTATGACCATCGTATTCTACGTCCGATTTCCCATCGAAAATGGGGTAAAATAAATAAAAAATAACATTATTTTAAATAAACAAGTGATATGTTAAGATTTCAATTCATCCTAATATTAATTTTTTACTTAAAAATTTTCACAATTTTTTTATTTTCATGCGAAGAGAATTGCTTTGCTTCCAACTCTTGCAGTAAGATTGGAATTATACAATGATACTCGTATTTCAATGTTCCTTTAATCATTTAAGCTTTTTCGAAACGTGCTAATTAAGTTTTTCTTCTTCTTTGTACTCTTCATTTGTTGAATAGCAACATGTTATGCTTGGTAGAGCTTCTATAGCCCAGTCGAATAAATCTCTCGGTGTGCGGATAGGATTATTAACCCTTTGAAGGCTTGCTCTGGCAGCAAGTCTTTTAGAGTTCCACCTACTCCGTCACATAATTTTTGCCATGTGACGTTGGGTAGAAATGCCACTCAGCTGCCATTTTAAAATCTTCAACATGATGCGTAAGATTAATAAATTTTTTTTTATTTTGTACTGTCCACTCGCCCCATCCGAAAAGTATATTATTTTATTGACATACTTTAAATGTGTGTTTATAAATTAAAATAAATATAAATTTGGTGGCGCAACAGCTTGGAGTGAACCAGGACCTAGTGACTTACAACTCTCAACTATTCCTGTGTGCGTGTTACAAGGAACGGAGGGGACCTACAATTTTCTGCCGATTCCGAACGGCTTATGAGCAGCACTTTCCATGACAAGAGATACTCTTGGAGAATTTGTCAATTCCTCGCAAGAGACAGTACATACACCCCTGAAAAAAAAACCTTCTTGCAGCGGCTGAGAATCGAACTCGAGACCTTCCGCATGACAGTCCAACGCACCAACCATTATGCCAAGGGGAGTTTATTAATTGTATAAGTTTTCTTTGGAATAGATGTATGTATAACAGTATCATGACGTAAGCACTCAGACATGCAAACAAAAGGGGAGAGTACGATAACTTGGCCGCCAAGATTTGATAACGGATTTTTGTAGAGGGGTAAAAAACAAGCACTTTTTACTATGGGAGGGGGGGCGGTCTATCTCCCCCCGTTTAGGAGGTAGGGGCACTTTTAGAAAAAATGGTTTAAATTGAAAAAAAAAAAAATATTAAAAAACAACGGCAATACCTACAATAAAGTGCTATACTGCGTTTGAAAGCCAGAAGATTGTTCTATAATCCTGCATTTAAATTAAATTACTCATGTCAATGGTTTTTGAGAAATTCGCATTTAAAGTCCAAATTTTGATTACAAAAAAACGTGAAAAAAAAGTTTAGACCGATTGTTTTCAAAATTGTGAAATGAAATTGTAAATTACCTTATATGTGTTTCATGTATCTATCAGTTCTTATTCGAACACAAAAAACCGCATGGTTCTATGTATAGCACTTTATTGTAGGTGTTGCCGTTGTTTTTTAATATATTTTTTTTTTCAATTTAAACCATTTTTTCTAAAAGTGCCCCTACCTCCTAAACGGGGGGAGATAGACCCTCCCCTCCCATAGTAAAAAGTGCTTGTTTTTTACCCCTCTACAAAAATCCGTCATCAAATCTTGGCGGCCAAGTTATCGTACTCGTGCCAAACAAAACTTTTTATTTTTAATTCATCTTTGATATCTTTGTTGCAAATAGAAAATGGATGTATTGTTACTTGATCGTTATTCCAATGTATGTCTTGAACAGAATTTTGTGTAACAAATGCATAGTTTTCAAAAAAGTCGCAAATTACAATGCATTCATTTTTCATTAATTCAATATTTTTTTTATTCATGAGCTCTTTTTGCTTGTTTACTAAAAAAGAATGTAGCAACAATTTACTTACCACTACTTAAAGATTCTAAAAATTCATCTACACTAGATATCAACGTTTGTAATGAAGTTCTTTCACTTGTTACCCATTTATCGTAGTGGACAGTATCAATCATTTTATCTTCGAAATTTTTTTCCAATTGCTCGATAATGTTAGTTACACCAGGGCACTCATTACATAATCCCAAAAAACAATTTGTGGATTGAACTTCACATATCATACGACTGAGACAGTCATGATAATTTAATAATGGTCCTTGCGAATCAGCTGTAATTGATTTTAAATTCGCTCCATCTATTAATAATTTAACATTTTCATGTACTGGACAGACACAAACCGAATGAGTGCCACTGGCGCCTGCCAATATACAATGTACTGGTCGTAAACTCGCAAACTTAGAGAAACTACGTTTTACTGCTGGATTCGTCTCCTTAAACAACTGAAATAACTCTTTTAAGTTGTTCGAGAGTAAGCGTTTTTGCATTTATATTCTCTGCACATTAACTTTTACAGAAATATAATCTTTTTTGCCTTGCATCCAGAGCCGGATCTACCTAAGGGCTGTATGGGCTGCAGCCCAGGGCATCGAGTTCACAAGGGGCCCCCAGACCCCGTTGAAAACAATAGGCGTTAATTTGAATTAAAAAAAAAATTAAATTAAAAAACCTACCATAAGGTTGGCAATGGCAACCCTGAGATCAATCAACTAATGTATAGTCCCCGGCAAGCAAGATGGCACAATTTTAGAGAGACAGAGAGTAAATTCGCGCGTCGCTTTTAGCTGGAACAAGAGCTGCGCGAACTTACTCTCTCTCTCTCTAAAATCGTGCTCAGTTTGAAGCCGAATAGTGTATGTGCGCGTCTATGGAACGGAACGGGGATTCCCCCTCGTTTGTTTTTGATCGGTGTATTTTTTCTACTCTTAGGTTATGTTAGGTTAGGTTGTTGGGCTGACAATTGATGTAACTTTCGTCACACTTAGATCAATGTAGATCCATTGTGTTACCCGTGAGTGTAATCACTCTTTTCTGATAAAAACTTGTGTGTTCTGTTAATCAATATGTGAATTCTTGAATATTAGAAAGATCTTCTAAATTGTGAAAGAAGTAACTACAAAGCCATTTCCTTCTTTGGTGGCATAGTGACGGGCAATGACAGAGAAGGTGTGATGTATCTTCATGTACCTCTTCATCACCATATCCTCTACATAGGTCATCTGTACTTAGTTTTATTTTAAATTTATGATATTTTAGTAAATTATGTCCGGTGATTATGCTCGTAAGAGAGCGAAGGGACTTCTTACTAAGTTGCACAATTTTGTCAGTCCTCTGCTTGTTAAAGCAAGGCCATACTTTCCTAGTGGTATCACAGGTGTCAAGTAGAATCCACCTTTCATTAGATTTTTTTAGGATTAAATCTGAAATTTTCTGTTTAATTTTGCAGAGTGGGATACTTACCATCTGTCTTGCCAACTCATCGGCATTTTCATTACCTGGTATGCTGCTATGCCCCGGTACCCAGCAGAGTCTAATATTGTGCTGCGTGCCAAGAACCTTAAGCTCTTCGCGATTTTATCACAGTGGTAGAAATCGCTTTTATTGCCGCTTGGCTGTCAATGTAAAAGGTGATATCAGCCTGTGGTATCGCCATCATTGATATCTGTCTAGCAGCTGTTTTCACTGCCAGGACCTCCGCTTGGAAGACATTGCTATGATCTGTGAGTTGTTTAGCTCAAGAGGTTCTGAGAAAAAGCCTGCACAAACACCTGTGTCCATTTTGGAGCCATCAGTATAGATTGCTATTGCTGATTCACTGGCGTAGGGTTGGTTGTTCAGCCATTCTTCTCTGCTTGGAAAGGCAGTTTGGAATGGTTTATAAAAGTCAAGTTCGGGTGTTGTATAATCTGTAATGATACTATCACCCAAATATTTCTGAAGAATTTGAGCATGTCCTATTGCACTGTTTTTCCAGGTATTAGTCTGGCTTAGCCTTAAGGCGCTATATGCTGCGGATTCTTGTACGAAAAGGTCTAGGGGTATCAGGTTGAGTATCGCCTCTAACCCTGATGTTGGTGTGGATCTCATGGAACCCGTAATTGCAATGCACACAAGTCTCTGTACTTTTGTCAGAGTTTTGAGGTTCGTGCCTTTTTTCCGTTGCATTCCACCATACCAAATTACCATAAGTTAGTATTGGTCTGATTATCGTATCGCCAAATACATCCACCTGATAATTTTTGGGATAGGTCCCCAGGATTTCCCAAAGATTCTGTTACATGAGTAGTATGCAATCATTCCTTTTTTTGCTCTTTCCAAGATACTTTGCATGATCTGAAATCTTCAGTGGGGTGCCTTCAATTGAAGGTATTCTGAAGCTTGGTATTTTCCTCTTATTTGTAAAAAGGACTAATTCTGTTTTTGACGGGTTAACGATCAGGCCGCACTTTCTAGTCCATCTACTAACCTTAGAAAGGGCGTATTCGATCTGTTCGCTGATTAGTGGAATTTACCTGCGTCGCTAATAACGCAAGATCATCAGCATAGGCTACTACCTTTTTATCTACTCTTACGAGGGACTTCCCGCCTCGCTGCTTAACGTAACGCCTGACGTGTATTTGTTTTTTCTTCCGCACTTCTGTTCTCGTCATCAAAGTGACAAACTGACAGTGTTAATTGTTAGAACTGTGTTTAATGAGTCAGTTTACTAATGAGTAAGTGATAACTTAAAAGTTATGTCTAAATAAGTAACATTTGTCTATTAATACAAGATTTCTTGCTTTTATTTGGTAAGTAAAAATATTTATAAATCATGTTTTTCTTCTTTATGGTATTTTTAGGGTTCTGTACAAAAAAATGAAAAACGAAACCCTTATATGATAACTCGTGCACCCTCACTCGTGCGCCCGTCTGTCTGTCACAGCTAATTTGCTCCGAAACTACTGGACCAAATTAGGTGACATTTTATAGGATGGTGTAATTATGAGCAAAAAAACAGTTGTGCAAAGTATTTTTTTTAATCAGAGTCATTTTAATAAGGTTTGCTAATGTCACTGTGTCATATATATCAATAGAAAGAGACACATAGCAAAAAATTCAAATTTTTAATTGATTTGCAAAACAAAAATATCGAAAACATAGATTTGGAAAGTGCGCGTTATATTATTGATTATTATCCAGAAGACGTAGACGAGCATTTAGTGAATGAGTGCATTCAACTAAAATCGTACTTACTCCAATCTAAGCCAGAATCGTACACCTCTTCCAGTGACATTTTTAAGCTCATGTATGAAAATAAACTTATTAACGTGCTCCCTAACTGCTATACCATTTCAAATTTTTTTTAACTTTGCCAATTACTAGCTGTGAAGCAGAACGCTCTTTCTCCAAGATGTCCTATGTAGAAAATAAATACAGGACAACAATGTCGAACTATCGACTAAATAATTTATCACTCCTTTCGATAAGTTGTGATCTAACAAAACACTTGCAATGTGATGACCAAATTAAGGAAATTGCAGAACAGAAATGCAGAAAGGTTGATTTATAAATTATAATTTATATAACATGTCATACACATAATCTGTCAATTTCATTTACTAATTCATAATAAGAGATTGCAACCACAGCAATAAGGTCGCCGTTTGCACAACTAATGCTTGCGTAGATTTAAGTAACATTTATGTTTTTTTTTTGTGCAATAAAGAATATAATATAATAATAATATATCACTATAGACACAGTTTTTTGACATGGCTATTAGTTGAGTACTTAGGTAGGCCACTAAATAGTTTCAGCCCAGGGCCCCACAAATTCACGATCCGCCTCTGCTTGCATCAATTGAGTGTTGTCATCAGACTGATAAAAACTAATAATGGCATTTTCATCATCTACATTTAAAGATGGATGACTTTTTGACTCGGATCGCTTAAAATACCTTTCTCGTTAGCAATATTTTTCGCTACAGTAATCATATGGCGCGTAGCAGTTGGAAATGTAAACTCTATTTTTTTGAAAGACCAATGTCTAAAAATGTCAATATTTTGATTTTCTTTGTGCGATCATCGGTAGTATTGAAACTTTCTTGCAAAGTTATGACTGCCGTATCATCGTCATCATCATCATTGTCATCATCTGGACCATCATTACTAATATTAAAGCAGTTTTTTTTAATGTCTTCGGTGATTTTCTTCATTCTTTCCTGCGAATATCTTTTTTGCTTCAATTTTTTTTCTGATCGGCGAAGATCCGATAAAACTGTGTTTAATGTTACATTTTCACAAGAAGGTCCCGAAGTTTCTCCACCGCGCATTATATTATCTGAATGTTCATTATTTGATGATGTATTGATATTTTCTGGCTATAAAAATAATATAATGCACATTAGCAATATGTAAAATATATCGAGTAAATTTAGAATTTTCTTCATTACAGCTGCATACCATTTGAACTGAAACATTTTCTTTTTTTTCATTTTATTTATGCGCTGACGGCAGGAACCACAGGTTTTTTTTGTTTTAATGACACACTATTCAATGGTATATTCATTGCATTTATTTGACTTGCATGTAATTGACTTCCATTCACTACTCGCAATTTTAGTGTTTTTTTTTTTTCTTGAATGTTTTGACAGTCCAAAAGGATTAAAGAAAGCATCGTTACGAATTCCGTTCTGATTTTTTACACCGTTTTGCAGGCATAGTTTTGTTTTTTGTCAGCGCCTTAACCTATAAATGAGCGCGTTAACCTACATATAAACACCCGGAATGTTGCAATGACTATGCAACGAGCATAAAAGTATTAGCGTGCACAGAGAATGTGAATAAGTAAATTGTTAATTGTAATAAAAATTGCGACACTATGTAAGAGAAAATAAGCACAAAACGCTTTAAGCTACTTAATGAAAAACCACTCAATAGCACGAAGTCACTTTATCGCATGGATTGGTGAGAGACAGAGCACAAGCTGGAAGCTGAAATAAAGAAGGAGTCGTAAAAACTCAGTATCATGACTGTCAACCGACGCTTGTTGGCTGACGCCAGGTACCACGCTCGTCTCTTCAATTTTTTTGCAATAGTAATAATCGCTTCTCCATTAATAGGAAAGGGATTTTCGATGGGAAATTGAACGTAAAATACGATGGTCATACTTAAAACACGCTAAGTGGTGGGTTTCGTTGTTAAAAATTGATTCAAACATTTCAATTGTTCATAACAATATGAAATTGTTCATACATTTTTTTAATCTTTTTTTTTTCTTAATATTCACTCTTTTACCTTCAAAATGAAAAAAAAAATTCTCTAGCTTAAAATGAACCGGAGTTATGAATTTTTGAAAATCAGTTTTCAAGGCAAAAATCACCGAAATCTGAAATTCCTCGAACAGGTGTCTTTTTTTCCGATATAGAACACGTACAAAATTTTTCAGCCAAATCGGATATGGGTCGGTCAGAAAGGTGTTCGATTTGTAAAAGAATTACCCATATGATATAAAAATTGTAGATAATGCCCTTATATTTATAAAAATTATATTATCTTATCTAATAAATTGGAAGACATTGAGGCTCGTAGAAGCCTAGTGACTTCCAACTCTCAACAATTTTTGTGTGCGTGTAAGCAAGAATAGAGGGGACCAAATTGTCAGCACTTTTCATTACAAGAGATACTCTTAGTCCACGGCACTAACTCTTACGTAATGAAATAAAGTATACTCCATATGAGCTTTCATATGGCATAGGTTTTATTACTTGCCCAGGTTCCACACAAAAGTGCTCTTGGGCATTTCACGTTTGCCGTTTTATTTGTTGTCACTCTTCAATCTTCATTCTTCCATCTTACTTATTTATCAGGTAGATCAATTCAATGCAAGAGTTTGAAATTTTAGTTTGTTTCATTTTGTTTTTGCTTGCAAAATGCTTACGAAAACTCATCCGAAATCTATGCAGGAACAAAAAAAAATAAAAATAAATGTCTTTTTTCCAAAAATTCTTTGCCAAAGAGAACAGACTTCTCGAAATAATCTACATATCAACAGTGCACTAATTTTCGACAATATTTTTACTAAAATGATAACATTAAATATAGACGTACTTGGTGATGGTAGGAGTTAAACCTCCCTAGATAGTTCCCTTGATCTGGACCTTTTTCGTCTTTGGCAGCATCTGAAAATAAAAATAGAAAAAATAATATATTATTATTTTCCCCATCCCTCGTGCTGTGTTTAAAATTATAAGGGTTATAAACTCTTGAGTGCGAGTGAATTATAAAAATATATTACTCTACGCCTAGCGTTCTGCACCCAAAACTTCTCATCACAGACAAAAAAGTGATATATTTCCAGACAATTGGATACATTCTTCCAATTTATCGAAAATGTGAAAATTGTTCAATAACCTTTTAACTTACAGTTTAATGAATTGATGAATGCAAAATACAAATAATTTTTTTTAAATACATAATGTATTCAAAGTTCAATTAGTGCGGCTTAAGAAAGAACCTTTATATTTGACGGTCTATCTAAAGTTAGGCATTGAGCATTATACAATTTTTAGTGGGTGTTCCAAAGGTCAAAGTTTTTTGAGTGTAGCGTGCTGCGGAATTGCTTGATAAAGCATAAGATCGCTTATCAGCATGAGCACATGGTAAAAGTGCCGTTGTTAATGATTAAAAAAAAGTTTTAATTTCAGAATGAATTTATTTACAAAGTTTTTATAGCTTCTCGTATTTATACTGTTTATAATTATTTTGGATCAATGATCTGAGTCAACGTTTAAATTAAATTAATAAAAAAGCAGAACAGTGTCTACTATTGTTTCTACTAAGATGTTTTTATAAATGAAGTGCATGTGGCTTTAATTTTTTGTTTGCTTTTGAATGATATTACCCCACAATGTTTGATCGAAAAAGAGAAAACAATGAAAGACAGAAAACTTTACGATTGTGTAAAATAAAAACAAAAGTTTCCGTAATGGATGTGTCTCCTAGAAGTTTTATTGCTTTGTTCTGGATTCCATCCAAAAGGTTCAAATTAGTAATGTGGGTATAAGCCCAGATATGAGAGTTATATTCAAGTTTTTAGCGGATGTATGCCTTATAAATGGTAGCCAGATCATAAGGGAAAATAAATTTCTTGCATCTTTTAAAAAAACCTAAGAATTTCACTGCGTTTTTGACTACGTCGAATAAATGACCACTCCATAAAAGATGGCAAATAACACACACACCATAATTGAAAAACGGTGGAAAGTGCTTAACGTCAAACAAAACGCGCAGCAATGTTCAAGTTATACCCCTTAAATAACCAACCTAAGTTTTTTGAGAAGTAACTTTGCTAACGCATTAAGTTAATGTGCTTTAATTAAATATATAGTTCTTGTCAAGACGCTTTGTTTTCATTTAAAATTTTAGTAAACTAATTCGGTGTATAAACCTCTTGGAAAAGAAAATGTCATCAGCAGATCAGCAGCCGCACAACAACAAACACCAACTGTATTGCAACCTTTCGTCGGTGAAAAGATGCTCAAATCTCTCGAAAGTCGTCTTAACAAACGAATAAGTGATTCCACATCTGAAGTGAAATTACTTATTATGGATGTAAGCAAGGAATTATCTGATAAACTATCCAAAATTGTGCTCAATTTCAATAGCCGTATACAAGAAGACAACAATAGCCTATCCGCACTGACAACTAGAGTCGACACTCTTGAAAATCAATTTAAGAATCTAAACTCAACAAAAATAATTGAAAAAAAACACAACAAAACACCAAAATATTTGAACTGCAAGGAGCTCTTGATCGAATACACCGCGAGCAAAAAACCGCTGATGCCTTGATGTATGGAGTATAGCTTGAACCAATTCAGTTGGCAATTCTACTGCGCAGGTCTCTTTAAATTTCTCTGCTCTACTCTTTAATTCTTAAAGAGACAGAAAAATCACTGAAAAAAAGAAAAAAACGATGTACGTGCCGCCGTTGTTTTCAATGACGCTGCTGCGATCATACTGAAGCACTAATAGCCAAACCACAATCTCGCGTTTGGTCGGTCGGGCTTTGACATTTTGAATAAAAACAATAGACTCTTATGAGGCAATCAGGCGTTGCGACCGCTTTATATCGTAATATCGTAAACGTTAGACCAACGCCAGGCCAAAGCAAAAGTAGATCTATTTTCTATTCGGTCGGGCGTTTGACAGTTCATTGTTGGCCGTATTTTGTATTTGTTTTGAAAGTTGAAAATTGAAGTGAAATAAGAAGTAAGCAATTGAAGTTCTTTTTTTATAAATAATTAAATCAAAAAAAGTGTGGTTTTGTTTTTATTTAAATAATTATATTGTTTCAGAAATCTTTAACCCGGCTGTATGAACCCTATTAACTTTGAACCACCAAACTATCAACAATCGGCGGCGGCGCCGGCGTGGATAGAGGCACGGTGCACCATCATGAAAGCATTGGAAGCACATCTTGCGATTCTTTTGAAAAGTTTGTAGGTAATGTATATCGAAAAAGATAATACACTTAATCATAATTAACTTACAGACACTTGATTTTACTCCACATTTATTTTTAAATGCCTCATACCCAGCATAGCTCACAACACCGAACAAGGAAAAGTCAAGGAGGTCATCAAGATCATCCATATCGGCCATATCCATCTCTTGTTTAAGAAAATAGCTTTACAAATTAACTATTTTAAATGCCCAAAATTTAAAATACGCAATATTATATACCTTGTAAATTAATAAACAGTAACAAAATTCATTGGAATATAACAATTAAGTAGGCACTTATCAAAGATGTCATGGAAATGTCAGTCAACGCTCGAGGTTTGAAGCTAAATTTCGTTTTATAGCCAAACCACAATCTCGCGTTTGGTCGTTCGGGCTTTGACATTTTGAATAAAAACAATAGACTCTTATGAGGCAATCTGAAATGTTACCTCCGGCGTTGCGACCGCTTTATATCGTAATATCGTAAACGTCAGACCAACACCAGGCCAAAGCAAAAGTAGATCTATTTTCTATTCGGTCGGGCGTTTGACAGTTCATTGTCGGCCGTATTTTGTATTTCTTTTGAAAGTTGAAAAATGAAGTGAAATAAGAAGTAAGTAATTGAAGTTCTTTTTTTATAAATAATTAAATAAAAAAAAGTGTGGTTCTGTTTTTATTTAAATAATTATATTGTTTCAGAAATCTTTAACCCGGCTGTATGAACCCTATTAACTTTGAAAATAGCTTTACAAATTAACTATTTTAAATGCCCAAAATTTAAAATACGCAATATTATATACCTTGTAAATTAATAAACAGTAACAAAATTCATTGGAATATAACAATTAAGTAGGTACTTATCAAAGATGTCATGGAAATGTCAGTCAACGCTCGAGGTTTGAAGCTAAATTTCGTTTTATAGCCAAACCACAATCTCGCGTTTGGTCGGTCGGGCTTTGACATTTTGAATAAAAACAATAGACTCTTATGAGGCAATCTGAAATGTTACCTCCGGCGTTGCGACCGCTTTATATCGTAATATCGTAAACGTCAGACCAACACCAGGCCAAAGCAAAAGTAGATCTATTTTCTATTCGGTCGGGCGTTTGACAGTTCATTGTCGGCCGTATTTTGTATTTGTTTTGAAAGTTGAAAAATGAAGTGAAATAAGAAGTAAGTAATTGAAGTTCTTTTTTTATAAATAATTAAATAAAAAAAAGTGTGGTTCTGTTTTTATTTAAATAATTATATTGTTTCAGAAATCTTTAACCCGGCTGTATGAACCCTATTAACTTTGAAAATAGCTTTACAAATTAACTATTTTAAATGCCCAAAATTTAAAATACGCAATATTATATACCTTGTAAATTAATAAACAGTAACAAAATTCATTGGAATATAACAATTAAGTAGGTACTTATCAAAGATGTCATGGAAATGTCAGTCAACGCTCGAGGTTTGAAGCTAAATTTCGTTTTACAAATGCTACGGTCGCGCTTTTTGACACACAAAAGCGTATATACGATCAAACGCCCATTTAACGCCGGACCGACGAACGCGAGATTGTGATTTGGCCATTACAAATGCTACGGTCGCGCTTTTTGACACACAAAATCGTATATACGATCAAACGCCCATTTAACGCCGGACCGACGAACGCGAGATTGTGATTTGGCCATAAGGAGGGTGAGTTTTGTTTATAGCTTCGCTCACAGTAAAATAGAAATGAATTTCCAGCGATGGACTCTCTTTGAATAAGATATGATCATGGTTTATTTTTCTTTCATAGCTTGATGTCTAAAAAACTATTTCATCTATGGTGAGATAAAAAGAAAAGATTTTTAAGTGTAAACTTTACTTCGAAAAAATAAAATTAATAATTTTTGTTTTTATTATTGGGACAAATTTCAGTGCACCTATAATAAAAAAATAAGTCTTTTGCAAAATTCAATTGGGTTAGACAAAAAAAACTACCTGCGAGCTGCGACATAGGATTAATGACAAAAAGTTTAGGGATTATTGTTTATTTCTATGTTTTATGATTTGTGGCTTAGTAACAGAAAGGTTCCGGGGGCGTTGTATTTATATTTATTTTATGGCGTTAGTGTATATTTGATATATTTTTTTTTGACCTGTGGGGTTGGGATTAATTGTAGATTAGTGTTAATTAGTTAGATAAGTGTGTACGAGCTTGAACAGTTTTTGCCTACGAGTTTTTAAGAATGAATTTTTGCATCTGAGGGAATTAACGTATTTAAATGATATTTGCTTTGGTTTGCAATTCAGTTTAAAAAAAAAAAACAACCAAGAATAATACATTGAAATACATTTAAAAGAAATTTTAATGGACCCATTTAGAAAAAAAAAACTATTGGAAGCCAGGCGCGTAAGATAGTTGTTAAGATATATAATGACAAACTGGAAGAAGCAAAGAATTCGTTTCTTGAAAATCCTGTGAGTTACGCAACAACGCAAACAGTGGAAACTACTGGAATTTCTGAACGTTCAATCAGAAGGATTATTAAGGAATACGAAGAGACGGGAGTTGTGCAGTCACCAAATAAAAAAGTGCAGCATGCGAAGTGGAAAACTGGACTAGACGAATTTGACATCGCAGCTATTCGGCGTATAATGCACAACTTCCACCAGGGGGAAAAATGATGATATCCTTAAAAATGTTGAGACAACGAGGATAGGAAGATCTGGAATTTAGCTTAAGTATTACGTCTCTCAACAGGATTCTAAGAAGGAACGGATTTAGCTACAAAAAAACTCAAAACAACCGGAAACTTCTCTGTGAAAGAAATGATATTAAACTCATGCGAGTGAAGCATCTGAGAAAAATCCGGGAATACAGAACAAAAGGATATGATATCATTTATTTGGACGAAAGCTATATTCAATTCATAGCTCACATACAAGGCCACGGGCTTGGACTGATGACAGTAGCAGTGGGTTGAAGACGCCAATTTCAAAGGGAAAGAGGCTGATAATGGCGTATGCAGGTGATGAATTTCAATTTATTGGATGTTCAAAAATTAGCAGAGGAAGAATTTTCAAAAATAACGGCTGAAAAGTGTGTGAAAAATCCATAAGAACTGAGGAAGAATACTTTTCTCACAACCTGACGTGGGACACAATTTTAGATTCAATTATAATTAATCCAGGTGACGATTCTTTAACCGACTATGAAAGCGACATTACTTAAAACTAAGTATATGTAAATGAAGATTTATTATTTAAATTATATTATTCTTATTTATATTGTTTTTATTTTATTATTATGTTTTATATTTATTTCTGAAGTACAAATTTATAATAATTATTTTAAGGTAAAATAAATTCTTAAAAACTCGTAGGTAAAAATTATTCAAACTTGTAAACACTAACCTAACTAATTAACACTAATCTACAATTAATCCCAAAACCCCACAGGTCAAAAAATAATAAATGCATATATCAAATAAACACTAACACCATAAAATAAATATAAACATAACGCAACCGTAACCTTTGTGTTGCTAAGCCACAAATCATAAAACATAGAAATAAACAATAATCCCTAAACTATTTGTCAAAGCAAAGTTGAGTTAGGCACTGTAAGATTTAAGGAAAAATCTTTACTCATTAAATATCTTGTGCACCATTTTTGGTCTCTTAAATCCTCTCTCTGCGCAACCGACCGTTGGCCAACTGAATTGGTTCAAGCTTTAAGCTATACCTCAAATCGATGATGAATATTTGGCCAACATTTTCCATACACTGTGTACTTCTGTTAATTGCCCCGATATAACAACACCAAAAAATATTTTCCGAATGAGACCTAAAAATAATTCAAGAGACACTGCCATATTAATTAGATTCAACTCCGTAAATGATAAAAAAAACTTTATTTAAATCAATAAATTTAATGTACAAAAAATCAAAACAATCAATTTGTCTCCGCCCGCCATCTGGGAATGGATTCTGACAGCCGGGTTTACTTAAATGAGAGCCTTTCGTCATGTAACCGCATAATTCTCCGAAAAGCTTTTCAACTGAAAAGACAAAACCCAAATAAGCTTTCTTCTGTTTTTACCCGAAATGGATGCGTACATGTGCGTTTGTTAGCAAATGACAAAGCTTTTCGAATTGATCACTTAACTGACTTGCATCAGCTGATTGCGACTGCAAGAAATGATGACAACAACTTTTAATCAACGTAAGCTGTTTTTTGTTTTTGCTTTGGACATCTTAAGCTTGTCCCATCATAATAAATTTAGAATAATTATTATTATTATCTTTATATTATTTATCTATAATTTTATAAATGTGGTCTCTTTACTGTATTGTAATAGTTCCCTTTTGCTTTTCAATGTTGCTTGCCAGGTTTTTAACAGATTGTTATACTTTTCATACCATTCTGAGTCGGTTGCTTTACAGGAAGCATTTATATTTATTTTTATTTTTCACAAATTATTATTCTCGTGATTCAAAGTTCAAGTTCTTTCAGTGGTGATGGCGTGGATACAAATTTGCGCATCTTAATTAATATTTTTTGTAAGTAATGCGATGGACTACGCGTGTCACATTAATGCACAGAGCTTGTTCTGCAAAATAGATGAATTTAGAAAGCTGTTCGTTGATTCTGGTGTTGATGTTGTGTGTGTATCTGAAACTTAGTTTAAACCTAATATTCAGAATGTTAGTCCCCTATTACACGATGTCTCACGAGACGAGGCTCACGTAAGTGCGAAAAAGAAAGCAGATATGAGGAAATGAGATGCAAAAAAATATTCCCAGTGAGTACCGGGCTGATTTTTAGTAGTCTCATTTTGACGTTTCTTTTTCTCAAATTCGTTTTATGTTGTGTTGTGCATTAAAAAATACGAACAACAGTCAAATTTGAGACATGAGTCTCATGAGACATGAGTCAACGTGTACCACCCAAACGCAAAATAGCTGGCCCAATTGACATTTTTTTTTACGAAATAGAAATAAAAGATTGGCAATACAAATTGAACAAAGTAGTTCAAAATTTATTTCAATATGTGGAGTATGTTATACACAAACATTTTAAAACGGTAGTTTATAAAACAATAACAATTCATTTAATAGAAAAAACAAAAGATTATAAAAACGAATATCACGCAAAATAGTTAGCCCAGACTTCTATCGACGCAAAACAGGTAGCCCAAAAGAAAAAACTGGTATTTACCACTGAGTGACTTCACCTTTGTTTTTAATAACGGACGTAATTCGACTTGGGAGTGTTTCCACTAGGGTTTGACAGAATTCAGGGGTATTGCCATCCCAAACTTCTTGAATTCTTTGCTTTAACTCATTTAAGTTTTTAGCCGGATTTTTCCTTAATTCTTTCTTCATTTTTCCCCACAAAGTTTCAATCGGAGACAGATCTGGGCTGTTTGCAGGCCAAGTTAAGACTGGAATGTTGTGTTCTCGAAGCCAGCTCATACTTCGCTTAGCTGTATGACATGATGCGCCATCTTGTTGAAAAGTGAAACAGCTATCTTCTGCCCGCAGCCTTGGAATCGAAGGTAAAAGTTGATGCTCCAAGATGACTTCATACCTACTGGCATTCACAGTGCCATCGATGAAGCATAGATTGCCCACTCCTTGCGCTGACATGCATCCCCAGACCATTACTGAAGCTGTAAATTTTGTTTTCCTACGAAAGCTTCAGCTGGCGTTCTCAATACCTTTGACCGGGAGTCTCCAACACAAAGCTCGAATCGAGATTCATCGCTCCATATCACACTCCTCCATTGCCCCAACGTCCAGTTTTGATGATCCCGAACCCACTTTAAGCGCTTCTTTTTTTGCAAAGGAGTGAAAAGCGGTTTTTCTTTTGCCTGAGTGTCGTGTTTGAAAGACAAATTGATTTCTAGGTTATTAATAAATTTACCAAAAATGGTAAAATTACCTTATAAAATTTATATCCCATTTTCTTCATTTCACGAATGCAGGTGTCTCTTGAAACTGTTTTTTTATGGCATCTTTCCACTCTAATGTGATATTGGCTGTGGTAGCTCGACGATCTTTCTTGAGAATTTTTCTCAAAGCTCTTCTGTCTCGATCACATTTCCGTTCTTCTTGAATAAATTTATAATATTTCTGACTGAAGACCTTGATATTTCCATCATTTTTGCAATATTGTATGCCGAAATGTTTTTTTGTAACATTTTACTATTCTGTTACGCATGTCTTCAGATAAGCACTTGCCGCGCGCCATTCTGAACTTTGATTGACATAATAATTAGTGCTAGCTGTGTAATGCAATAACTCATCATTATACGGTACATTTCAAGTGCAAGAGAGACATAAAACGGCTTAGGCCAACTATTTTGCGGCGAAAAACTAGAGGGCCAAGTATTTTGCAACAAAAAAATAACAGTTTTCATTCAAACGTTTGAAAACAATTATTGATTCGGCTTTCTTGTCAATTGCATTGACAAGAACACATGTTGATGAATCATGTTTAAAAAGAAAAAAAATATTGCCCATATTAATTCAACATACAAAAACACCGGAAAATATTATTTTATAAAAAATACAATACTAGGCCAACTATTTTGCGTTTGGGTAGTAATAGCTTTTGCCTCACGGGATACAAATTTAAAAGGAAAGTCAAAAATGAGACATGTCTCATAAGGCAACGTGTAATAGGGGACTTAGTTATGATAAGTGTGGTTTTAGGTTATTTCGTGGTGACAGATATGATAGGATAGGTTCTGGTACGGCAATATTTATGTTCGTTCAAATATTAAATGTAAACTTGTTTTATCGTATCCCTCGGATAGTCTAGCGCAGTATTGCTTCGTGGAGATTGTCGGTGATAATAAAAAAACTCTTCTGAGAGTATAATATAGGCCAAACAATCAAACATTTACTTCTCCCTTGTACACGTTGCTCGAAAATATATCAACTTTCTATTCGCATGTAATTGTTTGTGGTGATTTTAATTGTAAAGTTAGGTAAATAGTGCTTCATTTTTGAACAACATGAAATCTCTAAGTCTCAATCTAATAAATTCATCAGCAGCAACTCATTTCACTAACACAAGTACTTTTTTAATAGACTTATATTTTTCCAATATCAGTGGCACTGTTTTCTTTGATCAAGTTTCCGCTCCCATGTTTTCCAAGCATGACCTTTTATTCGCAACTTTAAAAATTTCGTTTTCCGTTGCACCCCGGTCAATTAAATATAGAAATTTCAATTCTATAAATACAAATTTACATCAAGCTGATCTTGAAAGAGTGAATTGGCAAAGTTTGTTAAATAATCCGTCACCTAATGACCAAGTTAATGTGTTTGACGATGTTATTCTTAATTGTATAATGTGCATGTTCCCATCAAAACTAATATTTTTAAAAATTCCGTTATATCTTGGTTTAATCCGGAGATAATTGAACTCACGAATAGACGGGACTTGGCTTTTAGGAGATGGAAACGATATAGGTTGCCAGTGCTCTATGAAGATTTTCGCATATTAAGAAATGCTGTAAATTTAAAAATACGTAAGGCTAAGCGTGATTTTTATTAAAGGCACCTTGATTGTAATTTACCATCAAAGACTCTGTGGAAAAACGTACGAGGTATTGGAATTGGCAGTCAAGACGATTTCGATTTTTCTGGAGTTGATTTGAATGACCTCAACAAGAAATTTGTGCAATGCCCTGTGACATCATCATTAAACGTCTCCTCCTCAAATACGTTTCTTTCTGTGGCTGGTTTTGAATATCATTGCGTAGAGCAGACAGACGTTGTAAGAGCAATGTTGAGTGTTAAATCAAAATCGCCAGGTCTTGATGAAGATGAAATACATCCTATATTTATTAAAATGCTTTTACCCTTTATACTTCCAGCTCTTACCCATCTATTTAACACTATTTTAATGACTTCTTGTTTTCCCAGTGCTTGGAAAACTGCAAAAATAATACCTATTCTAAAGAATAAGGGAACTTCTCAAAGGCCCCCTGATTTTCGTCCCATCGCGATATTACCGTTTGTGTCGAAAGTTTTTGAGAAAATTGTTCATATCCAAATGTCTTCCCATCTTCAACAGTATTTTGGTTTTATTATATTATATTTAAAATAAATTAAAATAACGAAATTTTATTTTATTTATACTTTAAACGTTTTTTTAACAACATACAATATTACTTTTTATATATAGCGACGCGTTTCGGATTTACTTTTCCATCTTCGGGCTTTTTGTTAAACTTTGATGCTGTTTGCCAATTAAAGTTTGCATCAAAGTTTAACAAAAAGCCCGAAGATGGATAAGTAAATCCGAAACGCGTCGCTATATATAAAAAATAATATTGTATGTTGTTAAAAAAACGTTTAAAATATAAATAAGATTTCGTTATTTTAATTAATTTTTATTTTAATATATTAAAACCAATTTAATAAATACAACATGGAGACTAAACCAAAAAGTAATTCAACAGTATGACTTACTTTGTAAACACCAATCAGGTTTTCGAAAACAACATGGTTGTACTTCTGCTCTGTTGAAGGTTACGGATGATTTAAGAATATCAATGGACAAAGATCAAATCTCGCTGTTAGCGCATTTTGGATTTCTCCAAGGCATTTGACACGGTAAATCATTCAAAACTTGTGTCAAAATTAATAACAAAATTTAATTTTTCCTCTTCAGCGGCGTTATTGATTAATTCTTACCTAAGCGGCAGAAATCAAGCAGTGATGGCAGGCAATGCTATGTCGAATTTCAACCACACATTCACGGGTGTCCCACAAGGGTCTATTTTGGGCCCACTTTTATTTTCGATTTTCATTAATGACCTTCCAGGTAGTTTAACGTATTCATCCATTCATATGTACGCTGATGATGTGCAGTTGTATCTGAGTTGCAAAACTGGCCTCAATGAGGACGCTACTTTTAAATTTAACTGTGATCTTGAAAGTATTTTTCAGTGGTCTAAAAGAAACGATCTTTTTCTGAATCCAAAAAAATCGAAGTGTATGCTTATATCTAAAAATTACTTAAATTCGTGTGGTTTCTCAAATTAGAATTTGTTGATAAGAACTTGGGAAGTTGGTTTGATAGCAACCTTAGATGGGACCTCAATACTCATACCACTGTAGGAAAAATTTATGGACGTCTACGTAAGTTATTTTATTTATGTCACCTCTGTCAAAACAAGATTAATGTTAGCAAAATCTCTTATGTGCCAATTATATCATTTGGATGTGAAGTTTCAATGTATTGTAATGCTGATTCAAGAAGAAAACTTAATGTTGTTTTTAATAATGTTTTTCGTTACGTGTAGGGTTTAAATCGTCAGAATCATATATCACCATATAAAACTAATATTTTGGGCTTAACATTAGATAAATATTTAGATTTTTGTTCATTAAAATATCTTCATAAAATCATAACCTCTCGTGAACCAGAATATCTATATGATAAACTAGCTTTTTCAAAATCATCTAGAACTTTTACTTTTATCATACCGCGTGCTACATGCATCACAACCTAGCGTCAATTTTTTGTCTACGCTGTTCGCTTATGGAACTCTATTCCTCTTAGCATAAGAAGACTCTTTTTTGTTAATAGTTTTAATGTATATCAATAGAGAAATGAACATTATTTCTGTTTAAGTGGAGTGATTGAATTAAATTCAGTTAAAAAGTTCAAGTGACCTGAACTCCAAGGTGCGTTTCGCCCAGGTACGACAGTGGGCTCATCAGTTAGATGCTGTCGTACCCTTCTAAGACGCAAATATTGGTCGATGTTTACCGACTCTAATAAAATTTATTATTTTAATTGTGGTATAGCAACCTCTTTTATATTGTTATTTTAAAAATATAACGTTAACTTAATTTTATTGTAAATTTGTAATCTTGTTCTTATTTTTATCCTTATCTCCAAATTTAAATTGTTTAAAACTAATTTTAATGATCACATCAGATACTTTGTGTAATCTTTGTAAATGTTGTTTAGTTCTCTAAATAAATAGTAAAATAGTAAATAGTAAAACTTTTGAGATGCTTTGATTCGAGTCCCATTATAATCGGGTGTATATTTCGCATATTAAGAATTTCGGCATAGTTGAATTTTTGGGGGAGAGCTTTATTTTCATAACTGAAGCATTTCTTAAAAAGTATTCTAAATTTTCACCGGGCTAAAATTTTTAATGGGTCCTAAATTTTCTTCTTACAATCCGTACAATGATTTATAATTTTATTTCTTAAGCAGCATTTATACTTTCGGTGTTGTGCTCTGTGTACGTTGTTCGCTGTTGCTCGTACACGGAACAACGAAAAGGTAAATGATAAAAACGAACAACGAATGAAGAATGTTTAGAAAATAAAACAAGATTTGTATGCTATAAATGTTTCCTTTTCAGCAACCAACCATTCGTCCAACAGGATCTTCTTTTTTTCTTTTTTCTCAACTATTAAGAGTGCCGCCACTGTCAACAATGTGTTTGTTGTTAAGAACGAACTGAAAAACAAAACTGAATTAGTGTAAAAGCTTCTTCGTTGTAATTATTCAACAAAATTTCAATTTTGTTTTGCTTCAAACAATTTCATTCATTCTTAAAATATAGTACATACATACAAAACTCAAAAATCAAAAATGTATTAAATCTCAATTAGTATAATTAAATCTACACGGCTTTTTTGAAAAACTAGCTTCTAAAACAGTAATCTACCAACATTTTAGAGATCCAATTGCCTTGGTACCATTTTTCCATTTTTCTATTGAAAAAATATCTTGTCTAAACATTATTTACATTTTTTTTTTAATGTATGTAGGTTAGGATTAATCGGAAAACACCTTACGAGCACGAAAAATCATGTTTATTGACTCTCTGAATTTTATAGGATGAATGTTTACAACTAACTGAGGCTCTCTCGGAGTAGAAAACAGATATCGGAAAGATTAAAACAAAAATTTAAAGAAGGTAATTAGTTCGTTTAGAAACTCCACTCCCTGGAGTAAAGGCATAGCCTCGAAACAAGCGAATGTTTATGTAATGAGAACGTGATGTCGTAGCATATAACTTTTGATTCTAGTTCAGAACACCAAAAACCTTCGGAAAAGTATGTCTTGGTGCCGAGTAAATTTATAGCAGTGTATGCTCTTAAAAATTATAATCCTACTATCCTATCCTACTATCCTACTAATATTATAAATGTGAATGTTACGATGTATGGATGTTTGTTACTCAATAACGCTTGAACAACTGAATGGATCTTGATAAAATTTAACACACAAAAAAGTTATAGTCTGGATTACCGTATAGGCTACTTTTTTTTATTAAGGGGAGGGACATTATGTGGTCGAAACACCCCAAAATTATTTATCTCTACTTCTATCTTCGTATTGCACTGAAATGTAGTACAATACATAAGTAGTTGCATTGAAAGCCATACTTTGGTGGTGCGGGCCCAGAGGAGGGGCATTGTTTGATTAATTTACCTAAGCAGTAACAACAAAAACACTGAAAAATGTTTTTAAAAAAAATAAAACAAAAATAAAATTCTCCGAATTAAAAACAAAACAAATTTGACAAATATTTGTGTGTCTTTGAATTTAAACTATTTTAAGGTAAGTTAAACTTTATGTGCCTACAGGTTTAACTACATACATTGTTATAGGATAGTTACATATGTACGTATGTGATTTGCTCATTGTTTGTTAGTTTTTCAAAATATCTTTCGCTTGGCTCCATTACCTTTAAGAAAAGGACTTGATTGGATTTATTGGTTTGCTGTTTTGTTTTAATCCAGGTACATGCATATGTTAAATAAAAATAATTCGTACGCTTTCAACTTCTCATGTTGAACAGGAGATCAGTTGTGACAGTTCTTGGCTAAGCTAAACGTGTTTATTATTTCAGTGGTAACTCGTCTTTTTCAAATAGAGCTGTTCAACGATGACACACAGAAGTAAAATAAATTTTTTATTTAGATTTAATAAAACGTAAGTCCCATACTTACTTAGGTTCAGCTAAATCTAAGTTTAAACATTCACTGTGAAACTGGGGGTTAGACATTCTAGAAAACATTTTTTTTTTAAAACTGTTTAACAGATTTGTATACCTGCCTGCCTGGCGACTTTACACACTCTCCACTTTAAGTACTGTTATGGCCAATTTCATAAACAAACACTAAAAGCACTTTTATCAAAAATTCTATTAAATTTAATCACTCTTAAATTTCACCAATATATAAAAGGGACATTTTTGTTAAAATTTAAAATTCTCTTCACATCCCTAGAAAAAGAAATTGGTTTTTTCTTTCTACTAAAAGAAATGTAAGAGAAAAAATAAGAAATCCTTGTGTTGAAACAAATGCCAAGAAATGCACAAAAAAAGAAAGATCCTTTAACGTAAAATCATAAAGTAATAACCACTTGATTTAATGCACAGACGAGATTGTTCGATTAGTTTAAGGTTCTGACCAAAAAAAATCAAAAACCAACCTGCAGGTGTTTTGGAAAGTCGGAACCGCATTTTGAAGTCAATATCGTCATAATCGGAGAATGGACTCCTGTAAACCCGGAATACTTTTTTTTATCGTCGGATGAGGATGATCAATCTTGTATTCTAAATAAAAAGCAAATCATTGAAATATTATTATTAAAATGCAAATACAAAATTTGTTATTCATTTGTATCTTCAAAAATGTATAACTAAAATATTACAAAACAAAAACTTTAGCTGCTATATCCACTTGTTAGCTGCATCTGATCACACTTCAATGACACTTTTAAAATTTAATGAGCCAAAAAAGGGCATTTAATTTATAAGGGTTTTTGAAAGCTTGCTTAAAAATGGTTGGTGAAACCAAAACATCTCATTTAATGTCCATAAAGTCCTTTGTTGGTATAATTTAACGGTGTTTCCTCACTTTAATATTTTAAATCTGTAAAAATGGGCGCATTCACCAATGTAGTGACTACGTAGTCAAAATTCAACTGGCTTTATGAATTCAAAATTGCACTACAAAGCTAGTCAATCCTAAACTGTCATAATAATGACAGATGTAAACATATAAAGTAAGAAAAATTGTGTTTTTTGAGAACTTTAAATAAACATTTTTTACAGTTTAAATTAAATAACATCAAATATAAGAAATAATATATACTTTTTTAATAATTTCATTTTGAAAATATCTTCCACCAAAAATTAAATCAAAGGGCACGGTAGTGCCCAGCCAAGTTCTGGCACTACACCCTTTTTACAGGAACAAACTCAGGCGATTTTTGACCCCTCCCTATCTTCAGTACCAATGAAGTCAGAAACTTGAAATTCCGAATATTTGCTAAGCTAGTCAAGCACAGGCGCCTCACCAAATTTCAGTTTTCTATTATAAGCGGTTCCTGAGATATAAAGCCTCAAAAATCACAAAAACCGTAACTGACTGACTGACTGACTGACTGTACTGACCCACTGACAGATCATCAAAATTATGGAGCACTTCCCGACATCGTAGAATCTTGTAATTTTGCACAACGGTAGGTCTTGTCATGCAAGTAGAGGAAAAAATCGAAAATTTGAGATTTTCCATTCAGGGGGCGTGGTATCCGCCCACTTTCTACGAATTGGTGTTGGTTGAATGGAGCACTTCCGACTGCTGTAAAACGATGAAATTTGGTAAAGTGGTAGGACTTAAATTGCGTACAAATAAAAAAATATAAAATTTGAAATTTTCCATTCAGGGGCGTGGTATCCGCCCACTTCCTCAGAACTGATGTAAATTATACATGGCGCACTTCCGATTGCAGTAGAACAGTGAAATTTGGTAGAACCCATATAAAGGACCAAAAATAAAAAATGGGCTTCTCCATTCGGGGGGCGTAGTATCCACCCACTTTCTGAAATAATGTTTAATTTATATGGAGCACTTCTGATTGCCGTAATTAAGGTAGTTATGTTAGTGTTAGGTATCTTGCCAGGACAAGAAGAAATAATTGAAGCGCAAATCAAAACAACCAATAACAAAAAGAAAATATACCAAAAGAAATAGGAAGCTTTAAACTAACTTGAGTACACCCTTCTATCTTTCCGTATCTTTCGAGATTTTGACATGGCAAAATATTAAAATCTTTGCAAAAAGGAGTGAGATCAGATCAAAAACATAAACGTTAAAAAAAAGAGCCAAGTTCTTCTATACAAAAACCTTTGTGTAACAAGTCAGCCGTGAAAAGTACTGAGATCTAAAAGTACGCCAAGTTCTTACTTCATGAAGGTTTAATACCGAATATTTAAAGTAGAATAATATTGAAACAGCTACAATGTAATAGAGAAATTTTATTATTTAATGATTACTGACTAAAATTTGATGGGCTTACTAGGCAAGTTTTTTTTTTTATGCCCAAACTCGAAAGGTTTTAAAAACTTGACAAGTGAACCCATCAAATTTTAGTCAGTAATCATTAAATAATAAAATTTCTCTATTACATTGTAGCTGTTTCAATATTATTCTACTTTGAATATTCGGTATTAAACCTTCATGAAGTAAGAACTTGGCGTACTTTTAGATCTCAGTACTTTTCACGGCTGACTTGTTACACAAAGGTTTTTGTATAGAAGAACTTGGCTCTTTTTTTTAACATTTATGTTTTTGATCTGATTTGTATTCTCATCGAACAGCTGATTGTGAAATGTCAAAATCATTATCCACTAACTTTGAAGCCGAAATTTTTACACTCCTTCAGAGGAAATTTCAACTCAATTTGTAGTTGTCTTTAGACAATCACAATGAGTAGACTACGTAGTCACTACATTAGCGAATGTGCCCAAAGACAGCTATAGTCCAAACGACTATCAATTATTAGGCGTTTTTCTTTTTTAGTTCAGAGCAGAGCCTGAGTTGTCAAAAAATAAATTGTGTTTCTTTTTTAGTTCAGTGTTCAGAATTTCGAATGTGTTTCTTTTTCGTTCTGAGCATGTTCAGACTTCAGAGTGCGCTCTATGAGCTCAGAATAAAATAAAGTGCTTTGCACATGAGCTGCGACCTACGAATGCGAATAAATCTTTTAAGCAATTTTCACATCTAATATCAATTTTTGTTTTATTTTAACTTCACGACGAAGTGAATTAATGATCAAATCAACTATTTAAAAGGAAAACACTGCATAAAATATAATAGTGTTTTAATATTTTTTTACGTTACCAACAACGTATCTTCTGTGAACTGTCAAATGAAATTCGCAATCCACAACTAGTGATGACAATCGTCACAAGCTATATATAAACGCTCATGAGCAAGAGCAGTACAACTTTATAATATACATTATATATCAAAAATTCCGCCACGAGGCTGTTCCTAACATGTAATCGAAAAAGAAGGCAATACATTATAGCCACTTCAGTCTGATTTAAGCTATCGCTAGAATAATTATATTAATGTAATCGAAAATTTAAAAGTCTCAATAAAGTTCAATTCAATTCAATTCCACAACTAGTGAACGCATTCCACAAACCGGCGACTAAAAAATTCTTTCGAATCTAACCTCAAATGTCAAACACCGCAATTGTGTTGTGTTGCTCGTTTCTTTTCTGACGCTTAATGGTTTCAGATTAAGATCCTCTTCAATCATATGAAAAATTGAATAAAATTTTTCCTTAGACATTCGGAAGTATTGAAAAAGAGAACTTTCTAGTTGAGGTATCAAAGTGAAATATTCTCCAAAGCTATGACGATTCATATTCAGAAGATGCACATGTAAGTTTTTTCTCTTTTTAAATTTTGGTAACAAATGAAACTCCATAAAAGCTACATTTTCTTAAAATAATTTTGCGACCAAAAACAATTCTCATTTGAACGAAATGTCAAAATTCGCGACCATTCGCAATGATCTTACAATATTGTAAGATCTACCAATCGTGTACACTTAGCTTTAGTCTGCTATTACACGATGAATCTAGATGCATGCGCCTCCTTCGAATTCTTCTTTGATATTTCGTCCACTGATTCAAGCGCTATTACACGTTGAAACATTCATGAATCCAATTTGACAGTTCTCTTTATATTTCATTTCGGTGTTGGTCAGTGTGTGTGACCTTAAAATAAAGAAGCAATCAGAAAGAAGTATTTCTATGTATTACATTGAAGTTTACTCCTCGGACAACGAAATCATATGAAGCAGAGTATAAGAAAAACGGACAAGAGAAAAGAGAATTGACGTTGAATTGTTGCACCGAAAATTTTACCCACGCGACTCAGGGCAGTTTTTTTTCCGTCTCATCTTTCGATTTTTTTTCTCTTTTGCACTTACGTTATTCGAAAAGTCGCACGCGTCTGGATGCATCGTGTAATAGCAGACTTAACACAAGCATTTGACAGATGGAAATTTAAAAAAAATGGCGACAGCTGAGCTAAGGCCTTAAGCTAAGTGTACACGATTGGTAGATCTTACAATATTGTAAGATCTTACAATGCCTGACAATTATCTACCAATGAGCTGACAAATAAGTTGTGTGTGTACACGGTTGGTACAAAATCTACCAATCTCTTACAATTAATTGTCAGAAGTTGGCTGACAATTCATTTTCAGATAGCCGGCTTAATACCTACCAATTAATTGTAAGAGATTGGTAGATTTTCTACCAACCGTGTACACACACAATTAATTGTCAGTTTTTGTTGGTTATGGAAACTGACAATTAAACCTTGGCTGCAAATTTTCTGACAATGAAAAAATTGTATGATGCTAAAAAACGAACATCTTACAATTTCTTCATTGTCAGAAACGTCAGACAACGATACAAATTGGCAGGCCTGACAATAAATTGTGAGTGTACACGATTATCAAATACCTTACAATTTACCGTCTTACAATTAATTGTCACATACATTTTCTGACAATTAATTGGAAGATTACACGATTGTCGGCTAGCGTACACATGATTGTTAGATTTCTTACAATTAATTGTCAGACAATGATCTAACAACTAATTGTCAGACAAATTTTCTGACAATTAATTGTAAGACTACACGGTTGTAAGACATTGTAAGCATGTTTTTCACTGACAGATCTGACAATATTGTAAGATCTACCAATCGTGTACACTTAGCTTTAGGTGTGTTTCAAAAACAACTCAGAGCGCTAGGAGCACGCTTTGTTCAGAGGAAGAAAAACGTCTATTGAGCGATCGCTTTAGTCTTACGCGATACGGGTCCAGGTTTTCTTCACAACCCTCAGAGTTGTCAAAAAAAACTGGTGTTTTCGGTTTAAAAAAAAAAGACCCAAGGACTGTCAATTATGTTGACAACTAAAAGCAAGAAACGAATAATTCTATGCTCTAATAAAACTTTAAAATTGTTTTAAATTAATTTTAAAAATGAACAAAAAAATTTTGGGTTGTTACTCAATAGGTGCGTTTTATTATTCACAAATCTATCTGGATACGGATCTGGATCTTCCCTTGAAAATAAAACGATGCGGATCTTAGTAACAGCAGTGTTATAAGTCCGTCTCTTTTTATTCTTGGGTTTGTAAATTTTCAATTATTTCCTGTCTTTTTTCTTTTCACTATAGCTTACACTACCTTACCACAAAAAGCCATCTACTCGCCAGTGTAATAACTGATTTTTGGATCTTTAAAATAGATCCCGATAGAAAACAGGATCTCAAATTGTTTTTGTAATACATGTTAAAACTTAATCCAGATCCGGATCCAAATAGATTTGTGGATAATAAAACGCACCTAATATTTCATCTAATGTACAATGAGTACAACAAACATTTAATTACAAATATAAACAATAACATGCAATGCATTACGAATCGACCAACGTAAACATATGAAAATGAAATAGATATGAAATCTCATGTCACTTTTGACAGTTTGGCCATTACCTGAACTGGCCACAGCAAATTACTTTATTAGGGCGAGTTCAGGGCGACCTCACTCCCCACGTCTCAAAAAACACAGAATTTCACAATTGACTTCAGAGATTAATGAACAAATCTATTATAAGCGTGCTACCTTAAAGGAAAGTTGCCGTTTTCCCAGTTAACCAAAAAAAAGGAAAAGTTAAAGAAACATCACATATAATCGCAGAGTATCATGTTGAGAATATTCTATTTCAAATTAAAATATTATAAGGACTCACCTGTTTGAATTGAACTGAATGGAATCAGGAGAGTTAAAATAAAAATCATCTCAAACACATTGCAAATTAAATCCATGGCGATAATGCGATTTTAAACCAAATTGACACGTATGTAGATGGTACGAGTACCTACTTCTACTCGACTTGTTGCATTTGATTAATCAATTACTTTTTAAGTAGAATTCACTTATTCATATTTCATTAAAAAAAAAAAACAATTTACTAATAATAATTTGAATAACAGCAAATTGAACTATTGAACGGATGTTTGCGTGTTTCAAAATCAATTAAATTTGATTATTATTTTATTCCGGGTTTGGTTGGTGGCCTTGCTATTTGTTATTTGTACACTTCTCTTTAACCAAATTGGCAAATGCAATCGCAATGCACACAAACGAAAACAATTCAATCTCAACAAGACCAATTACTACTAGAGATTATTAATTATAAGGAAAGAAAACAACTGCTGTCAATCCGGTTGAATGTAGCTTTTTAAAAAGGGTGAGCCAAAAACAAGTTTCTTTTTAAAAATGCAATAAAATGAACAAAATAATTTTTTTCCATGTATTATGGCCTTATTAGTTAGAGCAAACATTACCAATTACCATGTTCGTGAATTGATTCTAAAGCTAAGTGTACACGATTGGTAGATCTTACAATATTGTAAGATCTTACAATATCTGACAATTATCTACCAATGAGCTGACAAATTAGTTGTGTGTGTACACGGTTGGTACAAAATCTACCAATCTCTTACAATTAATTGTCAGAAGTTGGCTGACAATTCATTTTAGATAGCCGGCTTAATACCTACCAATTAATTGTAAGAGATTGGTAGATTTTCTACCAACCGTGTACACACACAATTAATTGTCAGTTTTTGTTGGTTGTGGAAACTGACAATTGAACCTTGACTGCAAATTGTCTGACAATGAAAAAATTGTATGATGCTAAAAAACGAACATCTTACAATTTCTTCATTGTCAGAAACGTCAGACCACGATAAAAATTGGCAGGCCTGACAATAAATTGTGTGTGTACACGATTATCAAATACCTTACAATTTGACGTCTTACAATTAATTGTCAGATACATTTTCTGACAATTAATTGGAAGATTACACGATTGTCAGCTAGCGTACACATGATTGTCAGATTTCTTACAAGTAATTGTCAGACAATGATCTAACAATTAATTGTCAGACAAATTTTCTGACAATTAATTGTAAGACTACACGGTTGTAAGACATTGTAAGCATGTTTTTCACTGACAGATCTGACAATATTGTAAGATCTACCAATCGTGTACACTTAGCTTAACTCTTGTATAAACTCTACAGTACTCTCTCATGGAAGAGAAAAAAAAGCTGTGAAAGCGGCTCTACTGGTGGCGCTGTAGTAGATACGAAATTACATTGGAGACTAAGGCTGGTATTCACCGAGCGCTCATAACTTGAGAAGCTCATAAACCTATTCACCAATCAATATTACTGAAGATCTACGAGCGCTCTTAAAAGTTAGGAGTGGTCCCGACGCATTTGACTCGAAGTTTGGGTATACTGTGAAATCAAACTGTTTTCGAACTTGAATGACGGTTGACGTGTCAAACAAGAAAGAAAAAAAATATTGACGACAATAACCCTTTGACGTTGTTTATTATAAAGTGTATATATTTTTTGTTTTCGTTTGAATACCTAATTTATTTTAAATAAATAAAGACAAAAGTGCCATCATTTAGTCTTTTTAAATCCAGAATCAACAAAAAGCAACGTTGCTCAATTTCGACAAGACTTACCAAAATTTAACGTTGCTAGTGATGTACGTATATATGTATATTCAAATAGATAGTATTTACATATAGGTACATAGGTATATTATTCAATAATGATTTTTGTTATACTTCATCCAATAAAAATATGCAGTACACGTCTTATGGGGAGCTTTTTCAAAATCAGTCGCGTTCTATATTTTTGCACCATACTAAATTGAAAGAACTCCTCCATAAAAAAGTGTTTGTGCACCCATAAATTTTCGATTGCATCTGACGCAGGCCCGACGTCCTATTGACTGCACATCTGAGTGTGCACCAGTGTTCCCAAGTTGAGGGGAAAACCACCATTTTTGCCGATTTTTTATGCCAATAGGGGAAAAAAAGGGGACAGAGAAAAAAAGGGGAAAAAAGACATAAACGGGGAAAATATAATCTTATCAAAAACAGTCTTTAAAATTTACAAATCTAAACAACAAATTAGAAAATATAAAAAACAACATGCTCTAAAAAACAGCGCATGCAACTTCTTATTAATTCTTTTGACATTTTATAACTAATGTACATATAACAAATGAAAGAGCATACAAAAGAGAAAAGAAACTTAAACTGTCAAACGGATAACAGACAAAGTTACTTGTCTACATATTGATGATTGCGTGGTTATATGACAAATTATTTCATCTTTCCTAACTCTTCGTTTTTTGATTATTTTCAATAAATGAATAAATGATAGTTTATTTAGTATTGTTTTCTATGTTAATTTACTAAAATGTGTATTACTAATTCATTTATTTAAAAATAATCAAAAAACATTTATAAATTAAACCCTTGAAAATGTCGCGAAAATCGACGAAACGTTGGGAAAGATTAAATAATTTGTTTTAATTTGCATCTAAAACAATTTTACCAAAAATGCCCACTTTAACATCATAATTAAAGAATATATTTTTTGTTTTTGTGATTTAGTTTTTAGTCTTGAAGAACTTTGTTATGTTTATTTTTTATTTTTGTTATTTTTCATGCATTATAATAAATTTTTTTTATATAAAAAATAAAAAAAATATATGAAAAACAATTAAAAACTCGTTTTTTTCTTCGGGGAAAAAAAATAGGATTTCAAAAAAAAAAAATGGGGAAAAAATAAGGTTTTAGTGCCAAAAAAAGGGGATTTTTTGTTTGAAAACCTGGGAACACTGGTGTGCACTGAATTGCTGTGGCCTATGGCTGTTGGTGCTATTCAATTTCAACCCCCATTAAATATTGATGTGCGTTCAGAGTTACCCTTGTTCATTTCGTAACTTGTTCAGTTTTTTTTCCTTGGGTTTCTGCTGAGGTGCTTTTGATTTTAGAGCTTTAAAAACGGGTCCATTTAAAATCAACACTACGATAACCCTGTGAGAGCTTTAATGAAGGACAGATCTATGCAATTCACTGTAGCCAGAATGCGAGGCAAACGTCCTTTCTTGCCCACACTGCATATTTTTATTGGACAGAGTATACGCTCTTTTGGTTATACATCCATGCATGTATGTGTGTGTTCATACATAACTATATTAGGTACCTATCACTGAGTAAGTATATTAGGTACTTATTGATATCTCTTATTAAAAACAATAAAATATATATATTTATATTATATTTTCCAATTGGGCTCTTGTTAGACTTTTTTGATTTGTATGCATACATATATAAATATGTTAGGTAACTTATATTATTTGTAATTATTATTATTTCTGTCTTTCAAAATTGCAATTGGTGTCATTTTTAAGAACAAAAATAAAAATTACAATTAATTAACTTAACTGCTGAAGGCAGTTGGCATTTATGCTAATTTAAATATCAATTAATATAGATATGAACATAGATACAAAAGTAATTCTTAACTATTTCTACCTTTATTTTTATTCAGGAAATAGCTTTTCCATACATACGTACATATTAACAAAAAATGACTTTCCCTGTTCATTTTGAACAAATTTATCAAAACTCAAAAAACTTAGGAGTTAGAAAAATTCTCAAACTAAAAATACATTTTATTATTATAAATACATCGAGCTTTTGATAATATTGAGTTTTGAAAACAAACAAATAAAGAAAATTATATTTTTTTGGGAACAATTTGTCTCCCAAATCTTTTATATAATAGCCGTTTTTTTTTGGAAAACTTATCCGTAGTACAGTAGGATTTTATATGAAAAACAAATACAACATCCGCAGTAGGATCACTGCCGATACTCGAATAAACGTCAAATCTCTATCCGCAGCAGGATTTCACTTCTCCTTTTATCGGCAGTGATCCTACTGCGGCTGTTGTTATTCATATAAAATCCTACTGTACTATGGATAAATTTTCCAAAAAAACACGGCTAATGTTTAACATCTGCTAAGTAGGAAGTTAAAAAAAAATCGAACATGAAGTTTTAAAAAAAAAATTACAAAAATATACAAAGTGCAAACAAAACAAAATTTCGAGTGCTAATCTTATAAATAATAAAAATACAAATAATTACAAAAAATTCAAAAAGTATATTGGTTTCTTTTACCAAAATTAGTATTTATATAAGCCAATTTTGGAAATTTATTAATATACGCAGACAATTAAAATAAATTTAAAACTATACAACTAAAAAAATTGTATTTATTTAGAAAATGTATTTGTTTTTATTTAAAAAATTTATTTAGAAAAAAACAAATAATTTTTGTTTTGAAAAAAGGCAACTCAAAAAACTATTTGGCGTCCCAAATTTTTTTCCAAAAAAATTTTATAGAAATTTCTTATATAAGAAATCAATTTAATAAGACAACGATTTTTAATGTTTGTTTTCTTAAATTCATACTTTTATACTAGAAATCAGACGGTAAAGTCATGCATTTAAATATTTTGCCCTTATCCAATCTATGATTTTACATTTATAAACAATTATAGCCGTGCTTTTTTGAAAAAACTATCCGTAGTACAGTAGGATTTTATATGAATAACAAATACAACATCCAACTGCCGATAAAAGGAGAAGTGAAATCCTGCTGCGGATAGAGATTTGACGTTTATTCGAGTATCGGCAGTGATCCTACTGCGGATGTTATATTTGTTATTCATATAAAATCCTGCTGTACTACGGATAACTTTTCAAAAAAAACACGGCTAATATTTAAATTCCAAACTGCTTTTACATAAGAGTGAGTAGGTACGTGCGATTCAGTCGTGCATTTTAATTGAATTTATATTTTTTGAAACATTAGATGTTAGTATGGAATTGTTTTAGTTGGTATATTCAAGAAGATCAAAAAAAGCCATGTATACAAAATAGTTGGAGATTTTACCAACACATTTTAGTTTTCAATATTCTGCATTTCGAAATTTGACTTGTCAAAATTCTGTATTTTAAAAGTGTACTGCTCAAAATTTAAGTTTTCTTTATTCAGTATTATGTACTTCAAAATTCTGTTTAAAACTTCTGAATTCCAAATTTGCACTTCTAAAAATTTAAGTTTTAAATATTCTGCATTTCAAAGTTCTTATCAAATTTCTGTTTCCCGAAACTCTGCATTTAAAAATTCTCCTATTGAAGGTTCTTCTTCAGTATTCAGTATTCCGCTTTCAAAATTCTGAATTTCAAGACATTTGCTTTTAAAATGAAACAATTATAAGTTCATATTTATTTCAAATGTATTTTTTCATAATTGAACCTATTACGTTCATATGTACTTATTAGAATGCAGTTTAAATATTCTGATATATGTAGGTAACTACTAAATTATATATTTTTTTTTATTTTGCAAATATACCTACCCGCTCCCGAAATCAATATCATATTTATATATGTATGTATTTATACCTATAAATACGGTGCGTGTACCTAAAATTACTACCTAAAATATTATTTTCTTCTATTCCGAAAAATACCTACCTTCTTTTCAAAATATCAAAAAATAATAACCGACATACATAAAAAGCCGTATTTATTAGAATTCCCTAAACTCGTGAATAGTTATGCAATGCATAAGGACTTATTCATCCACTATGCAAATTCATATTTATAAAACATTTGCCTACCCTGCATAGTTATAATGAGCTTGTGTCAAATAAAGTACCAAGAAGTAAGAATCTATTACATTTAGCCTTCATAATACTCAGCTGTTTATCAAAAAACACATCTTGTCTGTCTATCGAATTTAATAAACAAAAACGAAACTACCAAAAGCTTAAAGAATTCCAACAATTAACTTTGATTTATCAGATAAAGTATGTTATTATCTCTAGCACAATACTGGAAATCAAATTGTTATTCGTTTCATTATAGCTGGAATACTCCTCAAACAAGTTCTTGAGGATACAATTCAAATGCAAGATAATAATTACAACACTAACACACCGGATGAAGAAGGATGCGTGGAGAGAAATCACCAACAAATATATTTATCTATTTAATTCTAAACAATTTTCAATTCAATTTGTTTTTACTATATTAGTATAACATTTTTGTTTCAATAAATGAAAATAACACAAAGTTTTAGTTTCAATATCAAGTCAAAGGCATTTTTTTTTTGTTGATAATCTTTATAATTCAATGTGATGTCAAAGTGAATGTGACAGTTCAATACTAAAATGTCCTTATGTAGGCACTATTCAACCTCCAAACGCGTTTAGCTTATAATGCCTCTATTCAATGTCACATAAGTTTTATAAATAATGATTTTGCGTTTAGAGGCATTATAAGGGTTGAATATAGCCTTACGTACTCACTATAATCAGTTTATAAATATGGCTGAAAGTATATATACTTGTGCATGTATACCTAAGTAAATAATTTTCTTCGATTCCCAAATATATGCACGTCACAGCAAAAGTAAAAAAAAATCAAACTTTCTTTTGAAAAGAAGTACTTATACCTACAAACAAATGACAACCTATAAATGCCCGTATAAAAACCAAGTTTGTTTCTAGTTACAAGCATACGTCACAGCGAAAAAAAATATTTAATCCTTCTTCTGAACAATACTGCCGCTTTTCTCTGTGCTAAAAACAAAGAAACCAACATCAAGCAAATTCATTTGTTTACAAAATGAATTTAAGGAAATCAGAAAATAACTTTATTCAAGTGGCTGTTCTCTATCTTCTGTTTGTTTTAACCTTTGAGTATATATAATATGGAGGGCTCGTTCCTATCCCTAATGCATTGTAGTACTTGAAGTTGTGATAGGGGTCGCTGTCTCACTTTCTGTAAGTTAAGGATACAGCCGTATCCTCCGATTTGTGCTTACCTTCTCCTCGCATATAGTTCTCCGTCACATGTGATATGAAGCACTCGGCAATAACTTTGTCTTATACTAGTGATGTAAAAAGTAGTTACTTTCGGGTAATCGTTACTTTCGTTACTTTTTCAAAAGTAATCGGTACTTTGTAACGATTACTTTGATTACTTTTTGCACCAACAAATTTTCTTTTTTTTTTATTGCGTGAACGTGAATACGATAACTCAAGCAGAAAACAATCAAAAGGCTAATATAACACTGATTTTTCGGTAGCATTATACAATTAAAGAACTTAATTTTTTTTTAATGTTCATAATCTTATAATTTGTTTTGGCACAAAAGTATCAATACGCTGAACACGATTAAAAAAATGATGGTTCGTGCAGTAAATGTAGCAAAATTAGTAAGGGTATTTATGTAACGAGATAATTTTCCGCTTCGTAGAAAGATATAACTTTCCGCAGCATGTTTTCATGAACACCCCCTAAGAAATACTTGCGTAAATGTGGGATATATTTTGTGAAATGTCAAATTAAAAGTCAGAATCCATACTTCTTTAGTTTACGAGGTTTATTTCTGCACTTTCGGCAGTAAATTTGTGAGATAATTTTATGCGATTTGCAGAAACTTTTTCCCATACAAATTTTGACAGCTCGTTTCTGCGGAGATAAAATTATCTGGTTTACGAGGGTTTTCCGCGCTTACATTAATACCCCTAATATTTTTACTTGCGACTTATAGGCACTACAAGGCAAGTTATGCATTCGTAGAAAAAATTGAACTCGAGATTTTCATCAAAGTTGACATTACGATGATAGCGAAGACGAAAAAAGTGGGTTTCGCAATTCTGTCTGTCTGTCTGTCTATAAGACTGCAGACTAGACGACTCGGCCGATTTTCTTTAAATTCGGTAGATATCGTTTTTAATTTTTTCCCCCCACACGTTTTTTTCTTTTTTTTTTAACTAAAAATATCGGTACCTGCCATTCTACTTTTTTCGAAATTTTATAAATAATTTTTTTCCCAAAAACTGTCCAACAGATTTAAAAAAAAATCAAAATATTTCATTGAGTTAAAGCTAGGTAATGGTTGAAAAAAAAAATTCCAAAAAATTGTTATTTTTTGAACCCCCCTTGGAACCATTTTTTTTGTTTTTGATTTTTTCAAAAACGGTACAACCGATTTTGATAATTTTTTTTATGTTAAGGTTCCCCAGCAGATTAATGTGTATTCAAATTTTCAAAAAAAAAATTTAGGGCACTCCTTAGATCACGAATATGTAATTTTTAAGTTGCTACGATGCAAGTTTAAGTTTAAAAAGAAAAATACATGCAAAGTTGAAAATAGTCGTTTCACATAGTTTTTAATAATTTAAATTAATTAATTTATTTATTTATTTAAAAACGACAATTTTACCTTAAAACTTCAGAAATACTTTTTTTTGGACCACCCTTATGTTTAATATTTGTTTCTTCATTTTATTTAAACATTGACCATAGTGTAACGAAAATATAATTTAACTAACTTTAATTCAAAAACACGGAAATATTTATCTTCGCAAGACAATATTCTCGGTTTTCCGATCTCGTGGCTGACAGTGCCACGAAACACGATGACCTACGAGTACTTTGTACTCGTAACCAAAACCTTAAAGAACTCAAATCGAAAAGTAATCAAATTTAAAAGTAATCAAATCCAACAGTAACGATATGTAACGAAAAGTAATCAAATCCAAAAGTAATCATTTGGTACTCGGATTCAAAAGTAACGAAATACGAAAAGTAATCAAATCCAACAGTAATCATTAGTGGTCGTTATTCTTGTAATCGTTAGTAATCGTTACCATAGTAATCGTTAGTAATCGTTACTCAAAAAAGTAATCGATTACTTTGATTACTTAAAGTAATCGTTACTTAGTAACGATTACTAACGATTTCTTACACCACTATCTTATACTACGTTTTCACCAAGAGTAATACTACGTTTTCACCAAGAGTAAATCCGCTAGAGATTTAAAATAAATCTTGAAGTGTTTTCACCAAAGAAACTGAGATTTATTTGACGTTTTCACTCTATCTTGTCATTCTATTGTCAATTTGGACAAGAGAAAAAAAATTGCAATTGGATAGTAAACAGGAAAAAAACAGATATTTCTATTTTGTGTTGATTTTCAATGAAGAAAGTGGGTTTAAATAGGTCCGTTCTACAAAATAAGGTTTTTTTGTTTTGCAAACCTTCTGATTGCGAGAAGATTTCAAGGAGATTTATTTTAAATCTTCATTTGAGGTGATTTATATTTGTATGGTAAATCTACGTGATTTAAAGGAGATTTATTGTAAATCCACTTAAATCCCGGATTTACCTTTGGTGAAAACGTAGTATAAATCCGCTAGAGATTAGATATTTCTATTTTGTGTTGAAGAAAGGTGCGTTCATAGGTGCGTTCTACAAAATAAGGTTTGTTTGTTTTGCAAATCTTCTGATTGCGAGAAGATTTCAAGGAGATTTATTTTAAATCTTCATTTGAGGTGATTTATATTTGTATGGTTAATCTACGAGATTTAATACTACGTTTTCACCAAGAGTAAATCCGCTAGAGATTTAAAATAAATCTTGAAGTGTTTTCACCAAAGAAACTGAGATTTATTTGACGTTTTCACTCTGTCATGTCATTCAATTGTCAATTTGGACAAGAGAAAAAAAAATTGGAATTGGATAGTAAACAGGAAAAAAAACAGATATTTCTATTTTGTGTTGATTCTTAATGAAGAAAGGTGCGTTCATAGGTGCGTTCTACAAAATAAGGTTTGTTTGTTTTGCGAATCTTCTGATTGTGAGATGATTTCAAGGAGATTTATTTTAAATCTTCATTTGAGGTGATTTATATTTGTATGGTAAATCTACGAGATTTAAAGGAGATTTATGGTAAATCCACTTAAATCCCGGATTTACCTTTGGTGAAAACGTAGTATAAAGGAGATTTATGGTAAATCCACTTAAATCCCGGATTTACCTTTGGTGAAAACGTAGTATTACACAAATTTGAGTAGCGCCCCCTATGATAGTCACGCATTTGGAATAGAAACGAGCCCTCCATATTATATATACTCAAAGGTTTTAACCCTCATAATATTATTAATTATATCTAATTTTTTGATTGTTTCAACTCTCCACAACTCAAGTGAAATACACCTGCCTAGGCGGCGCGTCGTTCGTATACATAGATTTACATATATAATAGTGGTAAATCCGCGAAAACAAATCTTTGGAATCTATGTAATTCAATATCTTTTATTTTTTTTTTGAATTTCGTTGATGTTTGATATTGGGCGCATTCACTAACCTAGTCACTACGTAGTCAAAAAGTCAACTAGCTTTGTGAATGCAAAATTGCACTACAAAGCTAGTCAATTCAAACTGTCATATTAATGACAGATGTAAACATATAAAATAAGAAAAATTGTGTTTTGAGAACTTTAAGTAAACTTTTTTTTACAGTTTAAACTAAATAACATCAAATATAAGATATAAAATTAATTTGTTTAATAATTTCACTTCGAAAATATCTTCCACCAAAAATTAAATTTGTATTTTCAACGAACAGCTGATTGTGAAATGTCAACTAGCTTTGAAGCAGAAATTTTTACACTACGTTTGAGGGGAAATTTCAACTAAATTTTTAGTTGTCTTTAGCCAATCAGAACGAGTTGACTACGTAGTGACTAGGTTAGTGAATGCGCCCATTGATGGATCTTTGATTAAATATCAACAAAAATTAAACAGGTTTTCTTTTCTTCCTTCGGATTTGGATGTTGTTTATTGTTTATTTTTTTTTTTAAGTTAATTATGTTTTGAAATTAAATAAATAAACTAATTTTCTAATAATAAAATAATAGAAACCAACTGTTAAATTATATTTCATGAACTACATAAAAAGTGAAAAAATTAAGTAAAATGTTTACGAAAAAAACTTATGCAGACATCAAGAAGTCGACTCTAAAAATTCAGGACTGTAAAAAGGATTCCATAACACGCCTGAAACATTTAAAAACTATATTGGGTAAATATTTTTAGATAAAAAAGACTTAAATAAATATGTAGAAAGTTAAATATGGATGTACGTAATGTAACTATTATAACATTTACACGTAATAAATTGCCATAATTTCCGTCAGAAAACTGGCACAATAGTGAATAAAATTGATGCCTTAATGGCATTAAAGATTTTGAGCACTCACAAATATTCCTTCAAAATTTCCCATAATAAGATTTCCGCTTCTTAAACGTTTATAAAATTTTGTAAATACAAATTGTTTCTCTCTTTCTTGCATTATAATTTTCTGGGTAGCTCATCCAAATTTTTCTGATTGGATTGTTGTTCACTTCTTCTGTATCAAAATGCCAGTTAATCACCTGCTGTGGCAGTCAAGCCCTGTGGCCCAATTAAAACTGAAATCCACAATTTTAATACCATAGATCCTCTTTATGGAAAAAAATGCTGGTTATAAGTTTTGATTTGACAGATCATATATTTGATCTTCATTTACGAAAGTTCGTCAATGTCTTCAAATCAAAAACAAAAATTGATAGAATATTGCCCTTGTGTTAAAAGACAAGATGACAAGTTTTGTTCAGATTTTCAGAAGTGGTCTACGTTTAAAACCACTCAGGAGATTTTCACACAAAACTTCACATCTGCTGGTCCAATATAGGAAAATAAAAGAATATCTAATTGCAAAGGAAATTTTAATATACGTGATTTAGTTCAAGTGCGGTTCTATCAAGGAGGTGTCGATTAACAATGGTCTTGAACGTAACTGATGATCATTCCTAGCGAAACACGTAACACGTGTGAATTGATTGAGCGGAGAAATGCAATGACTACTTCGAGTGAACATTACTTGTGAAAGAAAACACGAAACATTCCGACGGTGTTCAAGAGATGGAAATGATTCCATGATAGTTCTCTTTGCTATCAGTTTTAACGCTCTGTTCTGGATTCTATCTAATAGTTGAAGAAAAGTTTGGGCAGCACCTGCCTATACTAGAGCTATGGACGTATGGATTGTTGCCAGATCAGAAGAGGTGAAAAATGTCTTAGATCGATATATAAATCCTAAGCATCAAGCAGCGTTTTTGGCCCTTTCGGGAATGTGGTTATTCTAACGAAGATCGTCGTACGATGCAAGTGCGATTCAAGAATAATGGCATAAGTGCTACATTTTGCTTCAACGATAATAGACATCATTGAGTTTTCGAATCATTAAACTCCACACGATTTTGTATGCCTCACTAATAATGCTGTGCGATTCAAGAATAATGGCATAAAGGTGCGTGTCCATTTGAGAGCAAAAACCGTGAGAGTAGCTATCAGGCCACTCTTGAGAGTAAACTCTCAAGTGGACACAGCCTTGAGAGAAGATAGCGGAGAGTTGACTTTTCACTCTCGACATACGAATTTTTTGAGAGTTACTCGCAAGTGGACACACTTTTTTATTACTATCGGAGATGAGCTCGCAGAATTCCAACATAGTTCGTATTTTGCGATTAGCTGTCCGAGAGCTGACATGTAAAACATTGAACAGAAGGGGACAAACGAGCTTATGAAAATGAAATCATGAAATCATAATTTGTGAAAGCAGGTAAAGAAAATAATTTTTGTCAACCATATTGAATCTATTATGTACATTTAATTAATAATCATGAAAATATTAACGGATTTCACAAGAATTGAAAAAAAAAATAAATAAAAAACGAAAAGTGAAGCCGGAACTGATGAAGTATAGCACTAGGTGGCCATATTTTCGGGTTTTGCAGGTTTTTATTCCATTTTTAATGGCTGCTTCAACTAAGTCAAATCTGGTACGTATTTGATTTCTTAATTATTTTCTGTGATGTGCCTGTACTGCCAAGGAACTTCACCTTATGGACTCATAAAGTAGTTTTTGAATTCATCCCCGAAATCCTTTTGAGAAGTATTATAGTTGTGCCTTCTTCCATTTTGAAGATCGGAAAATGAGTTTTCGAAATTGTTGTCTAAACGCCAGCTTCCATTCAGTACATCGTGAGTTTCTATTTGTTCGGGCAAAATTATAGTTTTGCAAAAATATATCAAGTGGACACGGTTATGAAAGTACTCTCAGAAAATCATCTCCCAAAATTTAACTAGTAAACTCGCGATAGTAAAATCTCAAAAAAATTACTCTCAAATGGACAGGCACCCGAGAGCAACTCTCGAGAGTTTACTAGCGAAAGAACTCTCAAATGGACACGCACCTTAAGTGCTACATTTTGCTTCAACTATAATAGCTGTAAAAATCGGATACCGTGGCAAATTCACTTCCGAAGGAAATGAATGTGAATTTGAAAATCAGTATGAAAAGTTGTGGGTAGAGTCGTGGACAAAAGAATGAAGTAGATTAATAGTTTCAGATAAGAGATCATTTATAAAAATGAGGAAGAGAGTCGGAAACAAAACGAAGCCTTAGAGAACACCAGCATTTGTTTTGTGAAGATCAGACTTGAAACCGTCCAATACAATGTTATACCCTGCATTTAAAGCCCGAGGTATAAACGGTTGCAAAAACAGCCCATTACATCGTGTCAAAACATTATTGTAAAACATTTTTGACACAAGAGGGAAACAACCTTGAAATGATTCGTTGGAAACATTAATGGTGATTTCAATTTTAAACACTAGAACAAACGATCGTTTTATATTTTATAAAAAAAAAAGTTTTAATATTTTTGCGCAGCCGGGAAAAAATATATCTTCCACGAAATTAGATAATTACATTATCAGTGCGGTGTTGATTGATTAAGTGATAAAAATGCGACTGTGAGCTCCAAATCACAATCGGAAAAAAGGAAAACTAAAGATTGGGTTTTTTACCTAATTCTTTACCTGAACAATACGCAACACCTTCAGGTAGTAAAAGTTGGATTTTTAATCCAGATTTTTTTAAAAAGGGAAAAACCAATTATGTATATGGATTATTGAGACGTATTTGGGTTTTTCATAATTATAAATTTTTATGACTTTTGGTTGTTGATTCAGCAATTTTTTATGACGTCGAACATAAAAAAGGTTTTCAAAACCGAAAAATTTTAGACCTGGATTCCAAGTTTTTATATAAAACCCACGTTTTGAAGTCATAAACATTTATTTGAGATTCTTCATCTTTTGAGTAAACAACTACATAGTTTAAAATGGGAAAAGTTGCTTAAACCACGATTGAAAAACGTTCTGCAATCATCATTCTTATTAAACAAGGCAAATCGCAGCGAGAAGTTACTTCGCAGTTGAAGATATCGAAGGGCTGCGTTCAACGTGCCATTGAGCGGCACGCTTAAACCGGACTTCTTGAGGATAAACCACGGTCAGGACGGCCTAGATCTACAACTTAACACGAGGATCTGCTAATAGTAACAACAAGCAAACGAAATAGGCAAAAAATAGCACCGGAAATACGTGCTGAAATAAATACAACATGGAATAAGCCGATGTCCTTGACCGTCAAACAGAGGCTAAGAGATGCTTGACTATTTCGACGAGTTGCTGTTCGAAAACCCCTTCTTCGACCACAAAATAAGCTGAAACGGTTAGACTGGGCCAAAAAGCATAGAGACTGGACGGAAGAAGATTTTAATAGAGTTTAATGGAGCGATGAATCTAAGTTCGAGGTATTTGGCACAAAACGGAGGGTTTTCGTTCGACGCAGCGTTGAACAAAAGATGCTACCCGACTGTATAGTTCCTACCTTCAAGCATGGAGGTGGTTCTGTGATGGTCTGGGGATGTTTCTCTTCAAGTGGATTGGGAGATTTGACTCGAATTATTGGAAAAATGAACAAGGAGGCGTATAAGAAAATACTTGAAGAAAACGCTTTGATCTCTGGACTAAGATTGATTAGTGAAGGATTCGTATTCCAACACGACAATGACCCTAAACACACGTCGAGACTTTGCCAGGATTACCTAAAGCAGAGAGAAGACGAAGAAATTTTAAAAGTCATGACGTGGCCGCCGCAATCACCGGATATAAACCCTACAGAGTTATTGTGGGAGAAGCTGGATAGAAGGGTCCAGGATCAATGCCTTTCATCGGAATCTGCGTTGTGGAATACATTACATCGGTTTAAATTATTTTTTCTTTTTTTAAATAAATTCCTGTTTGTAAACAACATAATGAAAATATTTTTCTCCTTATTTTGTCTTTATTTATGTTCCTCATAAATTCTACATATGTACTTATTTTTTACTAAAAAGTTTTTTTGGTGCTAGAATTTGGTTTTCCTTCGAAAAATGAGAGTGGACTCAAACTTTTGGCCTGCAGTGTACATATAGAAAATTATTAAATCCCATTGCTTCAGTAACTCACACGCAAGCATTAAAACCGAATTTTATTTTAATACTTTTTATCAGTGTTAGCTGGAAATTCGAGATCCAGTTGTTTTTTTATTTCTTTTAGGTAAGCTTTAAAAACAGTTATAATAAAACAAATTACGTTTTGGATGCAAATGAGATAACAAAATATAACTAGGGGAAAAAAAGCAAAAATCATCAAAAAAGATTGAGCAATTGTGTGTAGATATAGGGTCTAATAGAGACAGTTTGGTTGAATTAGAGGAATTAAAAACTTCCAGCAACAATTCAAAAGCAGGCATGTAATACCATTTATATTTGTCCACATAAAGCTGAGCTGTATTTAAGCCATACTCGCCAAACTTCTGAGCATCTACAGACACTCCTGATGAAAGCGTTTGCAGAATAACGTAAAACCTTTTTATTAGTTCTTCATCTACTCCTTTTATATTGGCAGAACATTGTAGTTTTGGAAAAATCTCCGTGCAGTGTTACCATCATTACTATTACCGTACCTTGTCGAGGTTTATCTACATGTAGACTCAGTTCAGCTCGAAAACGGTTTTGAACATACTTTTTCTTATCTTCTTTACTTTTTTTGTTTTCATGAACTTTTTAAGTTTAAATGTGTGCGTCACAAGTCCATCGATGAAATTGGAAGTATTTGTAGACCACTTCTCAAAGGAAAGATTGTAGAATAAATGTAAAATTAGTTCCATACATCGAATCCAAGCGTGTAGAGTAGAAAGACCATACTAATATGCACTTTCGTTTTTTGGCTTTGATTTTACATTCATTAAGTCATTCATCTCCTTGGGTTTTGCTCCACACACTGTAGGTACACACAGCACTCGAACTTGTTTCAGTTAGGACTTGACCAACTTTCCCATCAATCATTGTCAAGAAAAGCTCAATTGAGTCACTTGTAATTGATTGATCTGGTTTTGTAAAGCATTAAAAACTTCTTTTGTCTTATCAGGGGTTTCTTTTGAAAACTTTATTAATATTGGGCGACAGTAACGAACTGAAGAAAAAGTTTTATTTTGCCATAACACCATGTTAGTATCCGTGTTAATAAGTTTGATCGGAACGAGTGAGGCTATAAATAAGTTGGCATCATATATAACATCATTTTCACCTATACTCTGTTCAATTTATATTTGCAGTACAGTGAAGATAGGATATTTGCCTTTCAGTTTGACCATTATGGATTTCAATAAGCTTTCTTTAATTTAAAGCTCTTACAGGATTACCGTAGGACTGTAGGAGCATTAAAAATTGCCCGCAAATCTCAGAAAAATATTTGCTACTAAAAGCTCGAAAAAGCTTAAATCCTGAAAGTTACATAGCACAAACCAAAGAAAATGCAATTTTTTAAGTTAAGGTGCCGTGCAAACAGCAGCAGGCACCAGTGTTTCTGAAAAAGCTCTCCCATAAGGCCTGTACTGCAAATATAAATTGAACAGAGTATAATAATATTTGTTTGTATTTACTTTGTCCCGAAGAGCCATCACAACCCCATTTAGTAAAGAGTTTCAAATTTGTAGATCCAGAAGTATAGATAGAATCGATTTGCAGGATACGTCTAGCAGTATGGTCTAACAAATCTTGTACATGAACTTTAGCTCCTATATCAGTTACAGTAATGCTTGACTCTGGTGGGTAGCACAGTTCCTTCGCTTGGGCCAGCATTTGAAAAGATGGAAATATTGAACATTTTTTTTCAACCAAGCAAGACCTTAAATATTTGTATTGGTATTTAGATAGATCTAAATCGATAAAGATACCCAAATATAACAAAACCAACACACCCTCAAGCATGCCAACACATATTTTTTGGGACACCACCTAAACAGCTACATTTCAACATCCGAAACTCCATCTTCACTAAAATATTCTTTTCAATTACTAGCTTATGTATTTTCATTCACTAATCGTTTGTTGTTGTTTTCCATGTTAAATTTTGCGATGTAGCGTATTCACTAACCAATAAAACACGGCTATTTTTTAGTTCTTTTTTTATTTCTTCCCACAAATTATCAATGAGATTGAGGTCCGTTGATCAATGAGATTGGAGTCGTTGTCCTGTTGAAAATAGAACTCTGATGGTATACTCATGTTTCTTTCGAGGATGTCAATAAACTTCCATTTATCTATCATGGTTTCTATAAACTCGAAAGTTCGTGTACCACTAGCAGCCATTGAGTCCCACAGCATACAACAATAACCTCCATGTTTAACGGTGGGGCACGCATTTTTTTTTAATTATTTGTTTGGCTCTCTCTAAGCGATCAGCCTGCCATCAGAAACAAACAAGTTTATTTTCGTTTATTCAGTAAACAAAACACTCCCAGAAGTTTGTGGCTTATTTATATGCTTTGTAGAGAGCCGTTTACTTTGATTACTCAAAGAAATGAAAGGTTTTTTTGCGGGCAACTCTTCCGTTCAAGGTTTTGGCGTAGGACACGCCGAACTGTTTTGGTGTTGAATGCAAGTTGATTATAAGTTTCCTTGTAGAAATGTCAGTTTTGTTTTCTTTTTTCTGTCATTTCAAAAAATTACAAAAAAAAAAAAAAAAATAAAAAAAAACTGTCGGCTTAAATATCGCGAGGTAAACTAGAATACGTTCTAATATCTTTCAAAGTAAAACAGTGCAGCTTAAGTAGCAGTAAATTTAGGATCATATGAGTTTACAATGCTAGCTAACGCTCATTTTTGTGAGTAGAAATAATGCATTTGCTTAGTATTTTATTTGTTACTTTGTTTGTTTATTGTTTTAATGTTTTTTTTTTCAAATAATAGTTCTTAAATATTTAAGTAAAAATAAAATAAAAAAAATCACTTAAAATTAATATCTGTTTCATTAAAAGAGGAAACTTAACTTTAACTGTACATAATTTTCTTTCGTTTTGCTTTTAAATTGTTTACCTTATGAGTCTGAAATATCTACTAATTAAATATGATTTTTTAAAAGAAATTCAGAAATTATTTATAACCCTTATCTTAGAAATTACATATGTATGTATATATTTTTATTCTTTTCCGGTTCAGTTGATTTTAAGATGGGTATAAATGTCAAGCATACCAACTTTAACTTAGTTAATCGAAGTTCGCTGAGCGAACGCCAAATAGAAATGAAATATACCCGAGAAATAAAGAAATCCAAAAAGAAGAAAGAACGATAATTCTACAACTTTTCGAACTTCTTAAGTTTTTTCACCCCCGCCACCACATCGTCTCTCACCGACAAGCTTAAAAACCGCAAGGTAATATTGCAGCGTTTAAAAGCAGTCTATGAGGTCATGTATTGTTGCGCTAGATATAGATTACGAATAAAATACGCCTATTATTAAATATGGTGAAGAAGTCTACATTGCTTCTCAAAAAATCTTCCATGATGAAAATCGTTTTGGCTGTACATTTGTGATAGACAAAATTCAAGGTCATCGTGATACTGGAATGAATTGTTCCTCGTTTTTAATACTACAGCCTCGAAAAAAAAATTAAATTTTGGCTCAATTTGTTTTTGTAAGATATTAATAAATAAACGTTTAGAAGACAAGAAATAATTTTGTTGCCGCTAAAGTTATTGAAGTGCTTTTACGTAAAATATACGTTATCAATTAAAATTAACAAAGAATTTGCTCATTTTGTTTTAATTCCCGTTTTTTAAAATGATATGCTTTTGAATGCTTACAATTTTACATCATTGAATTTAAAATTTCCTAGATTTAGAATTACGATGTGTAGATGAAGGAAAGGACTCAGGACGAATGTTTATACATATTAGAAGATGTTATTTTTATTTGAAGCATAAGAACAAGAATTTGTATTTATTAATGTAAAACAAGGATTGAAATTAGTCGATTTTGAATTTATTTATAGAACTTGAACAGGAATCAGAAATTGGTGATTTAGGAAACAAATTTGAATGTACATATGTATATGTATATAATAGACAAGAATTAGTAATTGAAGATTTTGAAGACAAATTTGTATCTGTTGGTGGACAAGAATTAATTGACGCTATTGGGGACGATGTCTCAGAATGAAGAAGAATGAAGTAGGATATTATTTAGTATCTAAGAATTTATTATTATTATTATTATTATTATTATTATTATTATTATTGTTATTATTATTGCTTTTTTCTCCTTATTGGGTATTTAAAACATATTTTGGAGGCCTTAGCCCAAATAAAATATGTATTTTCCTATTAGTCGGTTAATTTATATTCAGGAAGTTTCTGGTTATGTGACAGGTATCGATTATTACAGCCTTCTGCACAGCATCTATTATGTTTTGGCTTAGTCCTAGGGTTCTTATATCCTCTTTCAGTTGTTTGTCGATTATGCCTTCCGCGCTGATGATGACTGGGATGATCTTTACTTCCCTCAGATTCCAGCTTTGCTTGATTTCTACAGCCAGCTCGGCGTACCTATTACGTTTCTCGTTGTACGTACGCCTTATGTTTCTGCTTGCAGGAATCGCGACGTCAATGAAGACACCCTTACGCTCTTTCTTATCGATGATTGTGATGTCCGGCCGATTGTGAAGCCTTGTATGCTCGGAATGTATGGTGCGATCGTAGTAGATTTTGACCTTGTCGTTCTCTACCACCGGGGAAGGGGCATACGTGTAGTATGGGACGTTGTTTATAGGGGTTCCATGTCTTTCGAGAAGCTTCTTATGCAGGATTTTGGCGACGTTATTGTGTCTTCTCGTGTACTCTGTTTGAGCTAGGCACGTACAGCCTGATAAGATGTGATCTATCGTTTCAGGTTGGCTTCTACATCTGCGGCATGTATCATCCCCTACATTTGGATCCTTCATGACATGCTTCTTATAGTTCTTGGTAGGGATCACTTTGTCTTGGATAGCAATCATAAACGCTTCAGTTTCGGCATACAGTTCACCCTTTAATAGCCATCTGTGTGACATTAGCTTGTCAACATTATCGCTATTAACTGCTCCGTAGTACCGGCCGTGTATCGGTTTGATTGCCCACATGCGTTCCCTATCATCCCTACTTATTGCTCGTCTTTCGAAATCACCGCTCAGGTTCAAGGGTGTTAAGTTCTCGTCTATCTCGTTTAACGCTTTTACGTGTCCTGACCTTGCAGCTTTTAAGTTGAAATAACTGCGTAGTGACTGGATTTGGTTGTCATGTAACGTCTGCAGGTCTATGAGACCTCTTCCCCCTTCCTTCCTAGATGTTATCATTCTCTCGCAGCACGACTTCGGGTGGTGCAGCTTATAAGATGTGAGCATGGTCCTGATCTTTCTTTGCATCGCTTGGAGTTCAGTGTTGCTCCATTTTATTATTCCGAAGCTGTACGCGTTATAAATCGTAACTGCAGTATTAGTCGATAATTTTTTTCTAATTCTACCAAGAAAGTAATTTTTTTTTTGATAGTTTTTTACAAACGTATTCCATATTAGCTTTTAGATTCATTTTGTTGTCAATAACCACTCCCAAATATTTAAATTCTTCAACACGTTCTATATTTTCTACATTAATGTATACAACATTATGTTCCGTACTATTTATACACATGTATTTTGTTTTTTTTTTTTAATGTTTAATTTTAATTTATTTTTCTTTAACCATTCATTTATGAACTGTAAGTCATTGTTTATTTTCATGGTACATTCGCGCATATCTTTTCCCGAAATAAAAAGAAGGGCATCATCTGCAAACATACATAGACGACAAAATTTAACCGACAAGTTTATATCATTAATATATAGTAAGAACAGGAACACCCCCAATACCGAGCCCTGAGGTACTCCTGTTCTCACTTCATAAGCTTGTGACACGCTATTATTCACCGAGGTACGTTGTGTACGAGTATTCAAATATGACTCAAACATTCATTATTTTTGATTCCATATTTTGAAAGTTTTTCTAGAAGTATTTTACGGTCGATAGTTTCAAATGCTCTCTTAAACGCCTATTATGAGTATCAATTTGATAGTCGATAATATCTATCAATTATTTGATAATTTGGTATTATGGGTATCAACTGGTAATTTTAGTTAGATTGTGAATATCTACCAATCAAAAGTTCATTGTGAATGAGTTTTGTTCATTTCGTTTGACGTTTCACGTTTGAAATATTTATTTGTTTTTTGTTGCCCACGAAAAGAAACATTCTTTATGCGAAAATGTAAGTTGTTCTTATAAAAAATCATCATAACTCTCTTCAAAAAACAATTCGATCGAAGTCATTATTCTTTTTAACTTTTTTCGCTTTTAAAAATCCCGAGTAAATTTGTATGTTTACGTTTCAACCAAGAATTTGTGGTTGATAAGGAAATTTATGTGTATCTATTTTGTTGATATCCGTAATACCATGTCTATCAAAAAAATCATACACAATAATGACAAAATCTAATAAAATTCACACTCGATAAAAAATGTTGATAGTTGATAGCCATAATACCAACTCATTCAATTTGCTGATATGTATCAAGTATCTAGTTGATAGTTGATAGCTATAATAGGGCTGTTAAAGTCTAAAAAAAACTGCTACAACAATATTTTTGTTATCAAACTCATTTTTCCAATTTTCTATCACCCAATTTAACGCGGTTTCACACGAGAAACTCTTTCGGAAACCTGATTGTTGATCCATTATTAAGTTATTATTTTCAACATAACTTCATAATTGACTTTCATTAATAGGCAGCATATCAACTGGTCTGTATTACTCACATAATATTGTATTCGGAATTTTTTGAATAAGTATTACCCGTTTACTTGGAAAACAACCAGACAAAAAAGATTTATTGAAAATTGTCTTTAATAGTGGACCAAGGATTACAAAACCGTCTAGAAACATTTATGCACTCATAAACTTATTATCTTTTATTTTACCCATAGACTTCAATACTTCAACTATTTCTCGGTTATTATTAATTACATTAATTTTATCAGTATATGTTGTTCTTGGGATTTCTGAAATAATATCTTCCACACTTGTTATAAAATATTTATTAAATTTAAACGCTATTTCTTTATTATCATACTTCATATTTCCATTAAAACAAACGTTTTTTATTTCCGAATGATTGGAATCTAAAACTAGTTTTTTAAAATTTTTCCACAATTTTTGCGAATTCGTTGATGTTTCAATCTTTTTTTGAATGAAGTGATCTTTAGCTAATTGAAGTTCCTTTTTATATACATTTCTTTCAGAAATATATTCTTTCCATAACCGATTTTGGTTTCCAAATTTAAATTGCTCATATTTTCAAATTTTAATATGTTTTAATTTTGCTAATTTCCTATTAAACCATTTACATTTACCAACATTTACTTTTTTTCAACAATCATTTCATTCACTATGACATTCATTTCATCACACATCAAATCAGCTAAGTCATCCACACTACTGTTGACAACATCCACACTAATGAGTCCACTCACTAATAGTTTAGAGAAAAAAGGATCTTCATTGTAGTTTAATACTTTATATTTTATGTCACTATTTGTTTGTATTTTAGTTTTAATGGTACTTTCAAAACGAATAGTTTCATGATCACTAATTTTCAACTTAGGTTCATTTTTTGCTGTAATCTGATAAGCATTAGAAATAACATAATCGATAAGGGTTGACGAATTAGTCGTTATTCTCGACGGTTGTTCATTAATAATGCGTAAATTATTTTCAACACATATAGAATTTATTCTACTTTTATTAGTACTATCACTCAGCAAATCGATATTAAAATCACCTACTATAATTAATTCTTTATCAACATTCACACTCTCTAATAAATTATCAAACATCGTACAAAATCTGGCTTTTGAAGAACTTGGTGATCTGTAAACCAACAGTATTTTTATCATAATATTTCGATCACCAATATTGATTTCCAGACAATCACATCCTTCCTCGTTTTTGACCTCGTTAATAACTTCAAAATTTAATTCTTTTTTAACATAAATTAAAACACCACCAGTATACGAAGATTCACTTTTAATCTGGGCAAAGTTGTAATCCTTTAATATTAATTCAGAATCAGTAATATTATTTTCTGTTACATGTGTTTCACTTAAGCATATTAAATGAGGTTTTTTTTGACTAGCCAACAGCTCAATTTCATCGAAGTTGTTAACTAGGCCTTGGACATTCAAATACACACACTTAATTATACTTAGCTGGTAGTACGAAATTTTCTCCCTCTTAATTTTCAGCTTTCTTTGAAAAACTGGACAATTGGCATGCATCGTGGTTGTTATCAACGTTACCCATCCTCTCCTTCATTGAAACACAGTTTATGCATCGAAGGCTCCTTTCACTCATACACTCACACACTCACTCACTTTATGATTTTCACTACACTTTGCACAAATTTCTCTTTCACTCTTACATTTAGCTGCACTATGATTAAACCCACAACATTTAAAGCATCGTTTAACATTTACATTTTCGTAACAAATGCACTCATCCCATTCAATATAAACAATTTTCGATTTCATAACATTAGCAAAGGCTTCACCATCCATTTCCACAATTGCAATATAAATTTTTTTATTGTTGGGTGATTGATAAACTTTTATGCATCTAATTTGTTCAAAAGTAATAGACTTATTTTGTGCTTTTAAAGCCACTTCCACTTGCTCTTCATTTAGTTGATCTCTTATGCCATGTATCAAAATTTTTGGATTTCTCATTTCACTCACTTTAATGTCGTAATTATTGTCTAATTTCTTTATTATTTCTTTTCACATTGAATAATTACCGCTCCATCTTTTTTATTAGAAATTTTATTAATTTTAACTGTCAATTTTGAAGGATTAATTTTTTCTTTAACTTCTTTTATTGTTTTTTCACTCTATTGTTGATTTTTTGGTTTTATATAAATGGGCGCTCTTAATGCATATGAAGATTTTTGTTTATTATTCTCACTCTCATCTTTTGTTTCACTAACTGCTTCTTTCACACACTTCTTTAAATTGTTAACGTTGTTTTTACTTATAATCTCACTAACTGTCTCTTTAACACAGTTTTCCATTTCATGAACACTTTGTTGGAAAATATATTTTTTCAATATATTTTCTGTAGAATTAACTGACGCTAAAATGTTCACATAATTTTGTTTTAAGACAGTTATAGACCCAATGCAATGATCACAAATAAACTTAATGTTGACATTGCTCTGCATTCTCTCTGAATCATATTTCGTTATTAGCGTACTTTTCATGGATTCCCTTCCCACACAGTCCGCCGCACCGCACAAGTGTCATTTCGAGCCACTTTTTGCGCATTTAAATCACGACGAATCCATATTTTGACGATTAAATTTCTTAATACTGGTCATTTATGATATAACACAAAGGTTTATTTTTATGTTTATTTTTTATAATTTTAAATGTAACTTCTATCGGACACAATAAATAACACGACCGTCTTCACTGACATCACTCTCTCTCTCTCCAATATTAAGGCAAGAGTAGAATTATTAAATTTAAATTTCATACCACACAGATCTGAACTTCAACAAACTTGTAACTTATGAAACAGAAGATAAACTTAAAATATATTTATTTCATTGCGGTATGCGCAATTTTGCAAAAAAAAAAATGTGACGGTTATATTTCCAAGAAAGCCTTTTTACGTCTATGAAATATTGAACGGCGTTCGCGGTTGCTTCAGGATCTTCGCACTCACATCTTGACATATCGTAATAATTTTGAAATGTTAGTTATTTGTACCTGTTAAATTTTTACTTTTCTGTCTGTTCGACTACAGCCTAAACGGCTCGGCCGATTTTCGTGAAACTTGGTAGATACATATACTTTTTTAAATTTTTCGCCCCACACATTTTTTTTAAAGACCTTTATGGAAAATTCAATATCTCAAAAACGGGCCAATATTTTTTTTGGAAAATTTTTATTTGTATAATAATAAAAACTGAGTTGGCGTTGCGTTGCGTTGCAAAATTTTTTCTTAAAAATGTTTTAAAAATTTTGTATATAAAAGATTATTTTTTTAAGAAACCACTGCAACGACTTACAATTTTTGTTCTTGCATAAACTAATATTTGCTTGAAGAACATGGCATCCTGTTTTTAGCTCTAACTACTAAAGGAGTTTTGAATTTTATGCTTATGAATAGTTTTTCTCTAGTAACATTCATTTTTGAAATTCTTAGTCTTTTACATAAGAGCAAGTTCGTGCGACCCAGGCGTGCATTTTATTTTTGTATGTTTCAAATAATTTAAAATTATTTTAATGTTTCAAATTGTGAAGGTTAGGAGTTAGATTTATGTATCCTTTTGATAACAGCAGGTGACATGCTTGGCAACTTTTGGTTACGCTCGGCGGACGGTTGTTATCTTGCTGCATAAGCCCTTCCAAAATAAAGTTTATTCGTGGCAAAAAAAATACACAACAATTATAACAATAATCAAAATAACATTTTTAGTTTGTTATAATTACTGATCGACTGACCAGCTGATTTGTCAAATGATACTAAACTATGCTCTCTGTATTTGATTTTTGTTTTTATGTAATACAATTATTTTAAGAGATGAAGATCTTCTCATTATTATACGAACTATAAATGTAATTTATTAGTGTCGACGTCGATTTCGTAGTAATGTGGCGCAACATTGCGGTGCTTAGCTACTCGACTAGAAAAAATTGGAACCACTGGAGACTATGCTGATCGTGGCCGCCACCTAAATGGTCCTTCGGCCGATAATATCGCGGTTGTGGCTTCCGATGTCGTAGAGAATAAAGAAACATCAACCTGACGCAATTGGAAATCACCTGCTCGTATATTGGACGGACCCTATAGCGAATTTTAGTAAAAGACTTCCGTACAAAGTGCAAACAGTGCATCAGTTAATGCCTCCTGACTGTCCGACGGGTGTGAATTACTGTCAAGCCATCCTTAATCTCAACAACGAGAGCCATTGGATATACAGTCACTGGTCCATGATAAACGACTTAATACTGCCAGAATTGGATGAGAGAGGGTTGTGAACATATCTATTCATCGAAACGGAAGAAAAATGTTGGAATATCATTCAAACCCAACAGTAAAAGACGCTGCGTATGTATGGTCAAAATATTTCAATCATCGAATTGATAAACGTGCCTCCAAATCAGTATAACTTCCATTCCTACATTGTTGTAGCTGGCTGCGGTCTTACGTTTTCTAGCCGAAAAAAAGTTTCCAAAGATCAGTTGAAACAAAATTTTGATTTTGATTTGGAAAATAAAATTTGTCCAAGTTGAATTAAACTTGAAATGACCAATGAAGAGGCATGAAAATCTTAACTTATTTAAAAAAAAAAATTATCTTCCTTGAGTTATATGATGCATGGATGGAACGCAAATCAAGTTCCAACGATATTTTATAATATATTTTTCATTTTTGTTTTTCTGAAAATTGTGCAATGAATAATAAGTTCACGCAACTAGACCTGAAAATCGAAACTCAGAACACAAATTCGCATCAATTTCACTTTGAAAAAATGAAATCGAACACCAATTTATGTTTTGTATCGATTTCTATTCTATTTCGAGTGAAAGTGAAATGTAGAACTTGGCTGTAAGGTTTTTCAGTAGAGAGAAATATTGTTAACAGAGAACGGCATGGAACATTCATGCTTATTTTCAGATTCGAACGAATAGCTAATTCGATAGAATAGATATTTTCATTCGAATGAACTTAGCATATTTTGACATTCGAGCGAAAAATGTTCATTTTCGAAGATTGAATAAAATGAAACTCAATGAAATTCATTTCCGAAATCAGCTGTTTGAAATTTGCTGACATTTCCACTGATTTAGTATGACCAAACTGTAAAAAAATTATGGTCTAAAAATATAAAAATAATACTTTTATCATTTAAGAAAAATAAAGCAATGCTAACGGCCCGGTAAAGTTTAAATTTGAAAAACATCAATAAAACTGACATTTTAAAATTTGGAAGCATTTAGAAAACAGTATGGTAAGTTTATTGATATAAAAAAAAGAAGTAAAATAACGGTACAACTTCTCTGTATAATAAAATACTTGATTTATATTTTAATATTCATATAAACTAAATTGTTTTCAAAATTGATAAACAAAAAAAGAAGGCAACTTCAAAGCCTATTCAATTTACACATATCTGGTCACACTTGAATTCGGAATTACCATTTGTAAATTGATTTATAAAAATATTGATAAATTCAAGCGAGACGTTAAAAATCAAAATGGTATTTGTTTTATTTATGAAAGGAGAAGACGGCGAGGAGTTGTGTAGGAGTTTTTTATATACAATAGTTTATTTTTAATTACACTCAAAATATGTTCATATGTTATTTACAATAATTAATTTCTTAAGTCTATCTTATTAATCTGCGAGCACAAAAGGGGCTCTGCTTCGTTAGGTTGGTTATGTTTTCTTTTTACATTTGAATAACATACATATGTGTCTTAGGTCTAAATTTTTTTCTTATTATTATTTATGATATTTACGTGAGCTTGAGCAGTGCTAACGGTCGTTGGCTCGTGTGGTGATGAAGGCGTGGATATGGGTCATTGTTGATTACTGTCTGGTCTATTGGTGGCTTCAACCTCTGTTGTGCTGCGTCCGTGCAACATCATAGAAGTTTTCGAAGCTGTCTTCTCCAGCTATTCCAAATGCTTGGTCCATCATGGAGAGCACCTGGAGATATCGGTCGTCTGTGGCTGAGTTACCTGTAATTAAATTAATAAGAGGACTGGGATGGGTTGGGATTTTTCTCAGCATCTTAGTGCTCAGATTGTAGATATATTTGTCAATCGGCACAATTCCTGAAGCTTCGTACAGCTTTTCATTGCTATAATAGCGGTAAGAGTTGGGTTTTCGGTGAAGGGAGGTGCAATGGCGAAGAGCTTTTCGCTCGAATAATTGCAATTTTTTCATATAAGTGGGGCTTATTGTAAACCAAATAGGGAAACAATATGTTAATATTGGGCGAATGTGTTGCTTGTATAGCAGAAGCTTTGTTCTGGTTTGGAGACCACCCCTCACTTTCATAAAAGGACGTAAAAGTGATAAGGCATAATTTGCCTTACGAAGTGTGAATTTGGTGTGTTGGTTAAACTTGAACCTTTCGAAGAAGTGAACTCCAAGGTATTTAACACTTTGCTTGGGGGTAGAGTAGAGTGTTGATTTTTTTTTAAATTGTAGGCAATTACAAGAACTTAAATAATAAAAAATAAAAATTCTATCGTTAAATGAGCTTTTTTCTTAATAATCACGAAAAGTAATTTTTTTAACAACAAAAAATTATTTTAACTTGCTATAACTTTTTTTTCATTTGCTTAAACAAATGTTTTTTTTTTATAACATAATAGATAATGTTATTAGGAATAAATATATGTTTAATTTTTGTTTGTACGAGATAGTGGAGCCGAGATATTCGCAAATGACCAAAAAATGACACAAAACACATTTTTACCAATAACGTTGGTAAAAAAAGTTGTCATGTGTTGATGCAAATTTGGTTTTAAGCTTTTCTCATAAGTACCTATCGATCCATGAAAAAAAATCGACCATGCCTCTCCGCACAAGGTCAAGGGCTGGGGCTGGGGCTGAACTGATACGAAAGTAAAAATTGTTCGAAAGTTGTTTCCGATTCTTCGAGTTATTTCAAAAGTTACTCTTTATAACTTTCGAATCCAAAGAAAATGTTGCAAAGAAAACTTTGCAACTTTCGAAAGAATGTTCCGGACTCGAGCTGTTTTTTGTCGAAAATTGCATTAAAAAAAAAAAAGTCAAATACATAATTGGTTTTTGATTAATTAAATTTATTCGTTGATAATTGTTGTTTGATGAAGAAATTTGTGCTGAAGAAAGAATTCAAAGAAATAATAAAAGACAATTCTTATATAATGGGTTTATCAAGTAAAAGATAATGTGATATAAAAAAAATTTAATGACGAAATAATTTATCTATATTAAATATTTTTTCTAGTTTTATAAAAACTAGAAAAAAAAATGCATTTATGTATGAGGAGAATTCTGCAAAAAAATTATTCGCTTACAAGGTCCAATTGATTCAACAATTGAAGGCACATGACCATCCGTTTCGTTATTGCTTCGCAGTTTGGCCATTAGAGTATCTTGAATTGGGCTACGATTTTGGGCCAAAAATCATCTTTTCTGGCGAGGTGCATTTTGATCTCGGCGGTTACGTTAACAAACAAAATTGCCGCATCTGGGGCTCGAAAAACCCATACGTTATTGTCCAGAAGCCAATCAGCCCTATCACGAATTTCATCGTAATTGGAAACTTCTTACGAATCCAGAAAAAAACTATCACATAAAATCAACTAGAATTTCAAATTGATTTTGTTTGGTATTCATATATATTTTTGTTCTGGTTTCCCTTTGAAATAAGAAAAAATCATCAAAAATATAATCATATTAATATTTATTATGTTTTCTTCAATTAATTTATAATTTTAAAATAAACGTACATACTTACATTTTAGCTTAATCTATCCTTGGTGTATTGTTTGATAAAAAACTCGAATTCACATAGCATATCAGTATTACATGTAATAAAGCCAATTCAATATTAGGTTGGATTAAAAGGGAATCACGTCAGTTTTCTGATCCTTTTGTTATCAAACAACTATTTACCACATTTATCAGACCCATTATAAAGTATGCTTGCCAGGTATGGAACCCTTACTACAGTTGTCACAAAATAAGAATTGAACAAATTCAAAAAAGGTTCCTAAAATTTGCTCTTAGAGGCTGGCACAATCCATTGAATCTTCCTTCATACAGTAGCCGTCTAAAACTCTTAGATTTACTTATTTATGTTTTGTTTTTATTGTTAATCTAATTGATGGTAATATCGATGCTCTGAACCTTTTGTCTCGCGTTAATTTTAATGTTCCAAATCGTAATCTAAGAGGTTTTCGTGACCCAATTTACATAACACACTATCGTACCAACTATAAAGCAGAATTCACCATTGAATAACATGTTTAATTTGTATAACGTTAATCATAATTTATTAATAAATTTTTCTGATGTATCAAATATTGGTCTTAAAACAAATATTCTATAATATTGTATAATTTATAAATTCTTAATTCTTAATTCTAAGAAATATTTTAGCACGCTAAATATTAATTAGCTTGGTTCAAATAAACAAATTATCAAAACTTTTCCGTATGGTTAATAGATATCGAATGAAATTTCAGATATTCGAATGTATTTAGCAACGAAAATAGAGTTGTGAAGTACGACATTTCCGAATTTCGAGCAAATGTACGAGTATCTAGATAAATGAAATGATTTTAATTTCCGATTTTCGAATAACAGTACATATTTTCCGAATTCGAACGATTTAACTTTAGAATCGAATTACAAAGTTAGGCCCCAGGCCCTTTTTCACGAGACTTTGACTGGACTAATACTTTCTAGTGAAATCGAATGTCTACTAAATAAGGCTGATTGTAAAGCATTGAAAACATTTTGTGTACAAAAATATCAAATCCTGTGTTTTGCTTATATTTTCTAAAAACTACTTCAGATTCAAATTTAAATAATAAAAGATTTTTGGGATTTTAGAATTTAGAGTTATTAAATATGTACAATATTATTTAAAATATATGATTTTTTTTTCATTTCAGATTTTGTTGATGTTAAAGGAGCTAAATGTTTGTTCGAAACCAATTACAGCCATGTGTATTTTATTTTATACGATACATTTGTTCAAGCCGAAGTCAATTTAAAACATAAAGGTATGATTCATTTCACAATGTTTGAATTACATATATATAACTACTGTATTCAGTATGGGGATTTTATTGTAATTGAACATTGGGAGGATGAAGTTCGAAAACCAAACGGAATTTTTTCCTTTGCTAAGTTGGTCATAGATCGGTGGCACTCCGCTCTTTGTTGTTCAGCTTCTTTGAAGGTAGAGTTGGTGTGGACGTTGTCAATGCTGATTTGATTGATACTAGCTTGGCTGTTATGGAATTAGTTGGGATCCTCACTTGCTACTGGATGCTGGCTTAAGAACTGAGGTCCCTTTAAGCGTGGTTGCAAATCTAGCTTCAGACCAGGAGCTATTGAAAGTTTCATTTAAAGTTTTATGTTACTTGTTTTGTTATTAGTGAAACGACTAGCCTTTTTGAGTTCAAGAGTATGACTGGTTTATAAATAATTCTTCATTACGTTATGGATTATAATGATACAAGTGTGTGTGTATGTGTGTGTGTGTATGTGCTATATTTATTTATTTATTCAATCTACGATAATTAAATCCACAGATTCGCTTAGTGCTAAAATTATATACATGTTAAAAACTGATTGGTATTATATGTACATATATGTATATGTACAATATAATTTACAAAGGATTGTTTTGTAATAATAAAAACAATAAAGTTTTAAATTGATTTCTTAAAAAGTAAACATCAAGATCATTGTAATACATATTAAACAATTTACAACAATGAGAAATAGGTTCCATAATTTGTTGAATGATGTGTTTCAAAAATGAAATGTCTCGTTCTCAAAGGTCGACTTGGTGCATAAATATTAATTAAAGAGAGCAAAAACTCACTGTCAATATCATTTGAAAGGATATCACAAACAAACAAGACACTGTACATTCTACGTCTTGATTCAAGAATTTGCATTCCTAACAATAAGCATCTACTATTATAATTAAGGTTTACATTACACTAGCTTACATTCAAAAAGTACCTCCAAAGAAAAGTATTTCCTAGACTAATTTTGACTCTACCAACAAGAAAATGGCACTCATTTATTTTTCCAAAGAAGCGTTTTCGAGATATAAGCAAAAAACCTTCTTTTTGTTCCTTTTCCATGTATAAGTCTAATTCTCAATAACGGTCGAATTAATTAACATATACTTTATGTTTTTAAACAGATATTTTGTTTGTCTTTCCAAAAGTATACGACTTGTGTAAATCGGCCCAACAATCATCAAGAAAAAGCCATTCAAAGTTTCAAAAATCACAATTTTTCGCCGTTTTTAGAAAATCGCTTGTTTTAAGTCATTCCGTAAGGATAGACAAAAAAATATCTAAAATACTTTTAAGATCTCACGTGGAAGATATTATTTTTACAAAGCTAAAACGCACAAGATCAATAAAATCGAATAATAAATGTGGAAGTTATGAAACAGTACGTGAAGGCGGACTATTTCAGTTTTTTTTCTTTTTTTTTAATAATTTTTATTGAAAATATGAAGTATTGATTACATTTCTTCTTTTATGTGGCGTTTAATCTTCGCGGAGCTTCATCCAGCAGTAGTCACGTACTGGCCTGCAGGGTGGCTTCACAAAATGCTGCTGTTTTCTGTGTTTTTGGGATAGCAGAGCAAATAAAAAACATTTCATCCAACGAAATTTGCCAGTAGGAAAGAGCAACGTTGCTGAAAAAGCACTCGTTGAAAAACAAAATGTAATACTTCCACCATTGTACATAAAACTCGGCATTATGAAAAATTTTCTAAAAGCCTTACCCCCAGTTTCATAGTGTAAGTTTAAACCCCACTTTTGGTTTAAACTTCAGTTCAACAATAAAACCAAAAGTTGGGTTTAAACTTCAGTTCAACAATAAATTTGGTTTCATAGTCCTTGAACAGAGTTCATTCTGTAGTTTGAGTTAAACCGTTTAAACCTCAGGTTGACAACCCCTTCAAACATCTGAAAATAGAATTTCTTTTCATTTTGAAATTTACAAAGCAAACTTTCCTTGATTGTTTTTTCTTTAATTCAGAGAAAACAATTTACTCAAACCACGTTCAATGAACTGAAGTTCAGATAAGACTGTGAAACCGGACGAGTTGAACTTCAAATTTAAACTCCAGTTCAGGTTCAGCAGAACTTAAGTTTAAACTCTCACTGTGAAACTGAGGGTTTGCAAAAGATCCGGAAAACAAAGGATTGACATATATGTATATGAAAACAAAGTGTCCCAAGCTGTCAACCGAAAAAATTAAGGCGGGTATATTCGTTGGTCCACAGATAAAAAAATTGTTTAGTGACACCGGATTTTTGAAAAAAAATATGAGAAAAGAGCATGAAATGCTTTTCAAGACGTCGTTCATGGTTTTTTGGGAAACCACAGAAGTCCAAACTATCGTCAATTGATCGAAAAAAATGATGCTATTCATTCCATGCTATTGGTGAGTATTTAGCAGATAAATGTTTCAAAAACAAAGATTCCACCAGGACCTTGCAATAATGGAAAAGAGGTATGAGGGCTTTTGGGACCAAGAAATAATGAGTGAGCTGGATGCAGCTCCGCGAAGATTCAACGCCACATAAAAGAAGAAGTGTAAGCAATAAGCCATATTTTCAATAAAAATTAAGAAAAAAACTGAAGTGGTCTGCCTTCACGTACTATTTCATAACTTCCACATTTATTATTCGATCTTATTGATCTTGTGCGTTTAAGCTTTGTAAAAACAATATCTTCTACCTGAGATCTTAAAAGTATTTTTAATATTTTTTCGTCTATCCTTACGGAATGACTAAAAACGGCGAAAAATTGTGATTTTTGAATCTTTGAATGGCTTTTTCTTGATGATTGTTGGGCCGATTTACACAAGTCGTATACTTTTGGAAAGACAAACAAAATATCTGTTCAAAAACATAAAGTATATGTTAATTAGTTCGACCGTTTTTGTGAATTAGGCTTAAACATGGAAAAGGAGCAAAAAACAGGTTTTTCGCTCATATCTTGAAAACGATTCTTTGGAAAAATAAATGAGTGCCATTTTCTTGTTCAGAGAGTCAAAATTAGTCTAGGAAATACTTCTTTTTGGAGGTACTCGCTACAAACCGAAAATTTATAAACTAGTGTTATCAATTGTTGCGAATTTTCTTAAAGCAAATCTTAATTTTTTTTTTTGAATATTCTCAATTCTTACTACTAGTTTTTTAGTATCAGGATTCAAAATGATACAACAAAATTCCAACAATGTTCGAACAATTTAGCAAAAAATTGTTTTCAAAGTGTACGGATCTTTAAGATCTGCGGAATTTCGTTTTAGAAAACCTAACATGGAATTAGACTTTGAAACAACATGTGACTCAAAATTTTGTTTGTCATCAAAAAGTACACCGAGGTCTTTTATTTCACGTACTCTGGATAATTTGTATCCTCCCAGTAAATAATTAAAAACTATATGCCTCGATAAACGACTATAAGTCATGACAGAGCACTTTGACAGATTAAGCTGAAGGTCATTTTGTCTACACCGAGACTCAAAGTTTGAAATATCTTGTTGGAATGCAACACAATCATTATAATTATTTAAAACTTTGAACATTTTAATGTTATCTGCGAAAATTAAACACTCAGACCTAGATAAGACTGTTAGAAAATCATTGACAAATAAATCGAACAAAGGTGGACCTAAATGGCTTCCTTCGGGAACACCAGAATTAACCATTATCGAATTAGATTCCAGATCACCAATTTTAACAACTTGTTTCCTGCCAATAAGATATGAACTAAACCAATTTAGTAGGCTGCCATCAAAACCATATAATTTAAATTTTTTAATTAAAATTAGGTAATTAACCCTACTGAAAGCTTTAACGAAATCAGTATAAACCACGTCCATTTGACATCGCTTTTCCACTGCTTTGAAACACAGATTAGAGAAAGAAGCCAAATTTCTAGCGGTTGATCGACCACTTAAAAAACCGTGTTGAAATTCAGAAATATGGCTTTTTATCATACCATACGAGGGCGGGTCAATAAGTCCGTGACTTTTGGAATAAAACAGATTTTTTGATAAAAAAATAATTTTATTTTTCAACGTAGTCTCCCTTGAGCTCTATACACTTTGTCCAACGCTTCTCCAATTTTTTTATCCCTTCCAAAAAAATGATTTGTCGAGGTCCTCAAAATAGGCCTTTGTTTGCGAGATGACTTCATCATTGGAGTCAAATCTTTTTCCACCAAGCCATTTCTTCAGGTTTGGGAACAAGAAGCAGTCGCTCGGAGCCAAATCTGAAGAATAGGGTGGATGAGGGAGCAATTCATAGCCCAATTCATGGATTTTTGCCATGGCAACTGCACATGTGTGCACCCTTGCATTGTCTTGGTGGAAAAGAACTTTTTTCTTGGCCAAATGAGGTCGGTTTTTTTTCAAATCGTCATTGAATCGGTCCAATAAGTTGGCATAATATTCCCAATTGATTGTTCTTCCCTTTTGAAGACTACCTTCGCGGATTATCCCGCGTGCATCCCAAAAAACAGTCGCCATAACTTTATTGGCTGACAAACCCACCTTGGCCTTCTTTGGCGCCGATTCACCCTTAGAAACCTACTGTTTTGACTGTTGTTTGGTCTCTGCTCTGGTGTGTTGTGATGGATCCATGTTTCGTCCACGGTTACAAAACGGCGCAAAAACTCCTCCATATTGCGATTAAACAACGCCAAACCTTCCTGTGAAGTTGTTACACGATTGCGTTTGTGGTCGACTGTGAGCAAACGCGGCACCCATCTTGCGGAAAGCTTTCTCATGCCCAAGTGATCATTCAAAATTGAAACCACTGAGCCATGCGAGATCCCTACGGCTTCCACAATCTCTCGAACTTTCAATCTTCGGTCGGCCAACACCATATCGTGAATTTTTTTGATTGTTTCGGGTGTAGAGACCTCAACTGGGCGTCCAGGACGTTCGGCATCTTCAGTGCTTGTACGGCCACAACGAAATTCAGTAAACCACTTTTTTACCATTGAAATCGATGGTGCAGAGTCCCCATAGTATTTATCAAGCTTAGCCTTGGTCTCGGTAATGGTTTTTTTCGCAAGAAATAATGCTTAATAAGCACACGAAATTCACTTTTTTCCATTTTCTCCTCAAATTAGTGAGTAGTCTGATAAAAATAGCTGTCAAACACAAACTAACTGACGCAGCAAGTTTAAATTTTGACAGGAGTCAACTGACAGATGCCTGTTGACAGGAGCAGTGTTGCTGTTTCAGTAAAGAGGTCAGAAATTCAAAAAGTCACGGACTTATTGACCCGCCCTCGTATAATTTATTTTTTACTATTTTATCGAAAAGCTTTGGAATTGTAGCAAGTTTACTTATTGGGCGGTAATTTGTAACTTTCTTTTTATCTCCAGACTTGAAAATCAGACTAAAATGGGATATTTTCCATTCATCTAAAAAATGTCCACTTAAAAGGGATTGATTAAAAAAATATTATAACAGAACTCTTGAAGCTGGTATCGCCTCATGGTACTCTTTAACTTGCCACATACATACATACGAGTAGATATTTATATTGGCATCTAAAGTTCTATTCAACCTGTCCAAAACTTTTTAAAGTTCCGACACTTAACCATGTCGCTTGACATGAGCCGTTCCCTGTACGCCTTAAATGTTCATAGTAAAGTCTAATTTGAGTAGACTTCGCATAAGTCGCGTTTTTTTTAAATTCCAACGTGAATTTATTGTAAACTCTCTTTACTCTCCTTTGTCGAATGTGTCTTTATTGTTTTTAGAGTTTGATGGTTTTTTCTCAATGTCCATTAAAGTAGCTTTAATTGTTTCTTCGTCATTATTGATGTCAACTATGTTCCGAAATGCCTTTCTAGTTCTTGGTGCGTACTCGAAACCCAAATCACTAATGGTCTTCATCATATGTTATTAGTTAAACAAATATATAGAATTCACGACTGGTAGGTATAAGGTCTTACCGCTTTTACCTCACAGCAATGTAACAAATAGTTCCGTGTTTTACACTCTTTTTTTTTTTAAATTTTTTTTCCTCTATTTGCTTTTAATAAAATTATATATATTTCTCTCAATTTGCCTCTTTCCAGGATCATTGAATTCTTCGAACGAAAATAATTCATTCTAGAACTAAAGCTTTTAAATTTTCTACCTACCTTACTTTTGACTTAAATTTGCGTTTAAAATTAATTTTGAACTAAGAACGTGTTTCAAAGGTTAAAATGTGAAATCTACTTCAATATTACATCTTATTTAGAGAAATAAGTCCCCAGTGAATGTCCGTATGCAAACGATACCAAAAATCAGTTAGTATTATTCTACAGTTTTAACTTTCAAATGTTAGTATTTTGCAAGTTCTAATGGGGCAATAATGAGTCTGAATTCACACTTTTCGTAAATCTATATACGAGTATGTATAATTGTGACAAAGAACTTAAAATAAATTTCATAAATAGGAACTGATTTTTTAAAGTAAGCAAGTAAAAGTTGCACGTATAATCGAGTACATCACAAGCTTTTATAAAGAAAATCGTCTATTTTGACTTAGTAAGTACACTCTTTGACCGATTAAGGTCCATTATTATATTATACAAATTAAATTGTGGGCTTCCCCATTGTAATACGTCTTTGTCCACCATCTTTCAATTTCGAAGTAAACAGTTTAAATTGATTTGAATGAATGCAATGTTTAAATGGACGCTTTCAGATTAAATGTTAAATATTTCGGTTTAATCTTAAATGTTAAAATTTCAGAATTAAATCTTTTCCTGCTAAATTCAAAATTGTTTTGTTTAAAATACAATTTAAAAGGAATGGCGCAAAATTTTAAACAGCCTAGGGTTAAGGTATTAGACTGATATTACTTAACAATTTGCTAACTTTAAAGTAGCTTACGCTTTCTTAATTTTAAACATTTTGAAACTAGTATTGTACTATGGTAATTTTTGTAACAAAGTGCTTTAAAACACACATAGAACAATGTCTGTCCGTGCAAAAAAAAAACAAAGTAAACAGACCTTTTTTGACGTTTGTAAATGGCAAATAGTCATATGAAGTTAGCTCAATACTGAAAAAATGAAATAGCTCTTTGATACTTTTAAAAATGAAATTTTAGAGAAAGTATGATGCTAAACTCAATTAAAATTTGCAAAATCGTCGTTTTAAGCAAGTGTCATACTAACACAGTTTTAACATCGTACTCGTACTAATTCGGCTAAAATTTCGCGACAATTTCTTTTAATTTTAACACATCATATTTGAAAACTCAGGCAAATATTTTGTTTTATGGAAAACTTAAGATTTCCAAACTTCAGATGAAATATTCAAAACTTATGATCTCAATATACACTTTTTCCTTTAGTGTAGGTTGTAGTTAAGGTGCGCCACTTGGATGTGGCCATTGCGAATATTTCGTTACAGGAGTTTAGAATATTAAAAAAAGTCTTAAACAGAACTGTTTTTACTTAAACTGAAACAAAAATGGGTTCCGGAAAGACTTTGACAGCGACAGAAAGAGGGAAAAAAGTTGATTTCAAGGATTTAGGACTCTCAGGCCGAGAAATAGCAAAGAGGCTTGCGGATCCGCAAAAATATGAAAAAAAAAAATCAAAAAGGATGCCCATCACAACGAGAAAAGCGATTTTTTTCTACTAAAATAAGGTCCAAAAGCGGAATATAAGCCAGCATAGCAACGGTCCGAATAACGGTTATTTCGTAAAGTTTATGAAAGTGGCAGACAATTTAAAGACAATGACACTCTAATCGAAGCTATTCGTGATGCCTGGGACCAAATTGCCTATGACTATTTAAATAATTTTATGATTCTATTCCCTGGACGGTGGCCTTAAAGTAGGAATCCGCTAAGGAGTGTGTAACAACTCACCAGAGGGTTGCACATTCTTGGTTGATGGTTTCTACCTCGATCAGAGCTGGGTGTGTGTATATCTTGGGATGACAAGCCCTGAAGTTTTGCAGGAACTTCATCTGTGGCGAAGCTCGACCAGAAGCTATATTCTGGTTCCACGGGAGATAGTGCCCAGGAGTCTGGGGGCAATAGCGTACGTCTTCGGGCTCTCATGTAAATGTAAACATTTTATTAATTTTTTCCTTTTTTTTTTTACAAAATTTTGCATCCTAGTGACGCACTTTTATATGCCCTTTTAAGTAAACGTTTCTGGGAACATTGGCTGATAAACACAGCACGGGCCATGGGGAAATTAGGGAGGGAGAGAAAGGAGTGACGATGAACATTGGTTTTGAATGTTTGCAAATTGAAACAGCGAGCGAAAACTGTGCCGGAAAAGTTATTCCATAATCGTGTTGTGCGACTAAAAAACGAATCTCTATGACCAAAGTTAGGCTCAAGGGTAAACTGATGAGCATTCCTAGCGAAGCGGGTATCACGGGTGAATTGGTAAAGGGTAGAAGCTTTCGATCTTCGAGGTATTTCTTGAGCTGATGATGGCGGTCAGCCATCAGACGAATAGGGGGAACAACATGTAGCATACGAAAACATGCACGTGCCGTAACTATTCGGGACTGGTGGAAGTGTGATCATAGCCTCTCCGCGGCGGCCGCTAGAAACAAGCCTTTTAAAAAAGGTTTGGCTAATATGATCAGGCTGGTTCCTCAGGTTGGCGACAGGTTAATTCCCTGTCCCGTAAAACTAAAAGAATTACGAGACCGACAACAAGCCTCGGAAACGGACTGATCTCACGACGACAACCCACGCAAAGAAAAAGGAAAAACGATTTACGAATTTTCTTATGGAACGTACGATCGCTCTATAGAGCTCGAGCTGCTCAGCAGCTAGCCGATGCCTTGTCAAAGTATAAAGCTGACATAACAGCTCTTCAAGAAATCAGATGGACAGGGAATGGTGTTTTACAGAAGAAAGAATATGACATATACTACAGCTGTCATACAAAACACCATGTGCTCGGGGTAGGCTTCCTAGTCAGCGAAAAAATGAAGTCTACTATCATCGGCTTTAACGCTATAAGCGAAAGGCTATGCACCCTTCGCGTGCGAGGCAAATTTACGAACATCAGCCTCATTAACGTTCACGGACCTACGGAGGAGTCCTCAGACGAAGAAAAAGAGACTTACTACGAACAAGTCGAGAGGGCCCACAATGCCTGTCCAAGGTATGATGTTAAAATCATCCTTGGGGATTTGAACGCAAAAATAGGTCGGGAGCCGGTATTCAGGCATTACGCAGGCAGCCATAGTTTGCATGAGAACACTAATGACAATGGACTTCGAGTCTTAGAATTGACAGCATCGAAAAACATGGTCGTTGCGAGTACCAGGTTCCCGCGTAAAGATATCTACAAAGCCACCTGGGTATCACCTGATGGAGTCACTCGTAACCAAATAGACCACGTGTTGATAGACCGTCGCCACTACTCGAACTTGATGACGGTACGAACGTACTGAGGTGCCAATATCGACTCGGATCACTATCTTGTTGGTATGGTTTTCCGAGGGCGGATTGCCTTGCGAAGACGCATTGCATCCGCCGATCAGGTTCGAATCAACACGGCTGCCCTGCGCAATGAAAACACCAGTAACACCTTTGGTAATGCGTTAGGACTCGCCCTAGAAACACCTGACTTAGGGAGATTAAGTCCTGGAGCCAGTATGCTGAGCGTAAATGAAAAGTGGACACGTCTTAAAAATACTGTCATTAGTACTGCCAACTCCATCTTAGGCAGCAGTCGTAAAAATCGGAACGACTGGTTTGATGATGAATGCAAGCTAGCGACTGAACGTAAGAATGTTGCGTACCGAGCAATGCAACAATCTCATAGAACGCGGGCACGCGAAGAGGAATATAAAGAGCTCAGAACAGAAAAACGGCTTCACAGACAAAAGAAATCAGCCTGGGAGAAGAACCTAATCTGTGAAATAGAAAACAGCCGAGAGCGAGGTCCGCACCAGGCGCGGAAGTTCTACCAATCCGTCCGAAACATGACGCAGTACACACCGCGCTGCACATACTGCAAGGACGGAGAGGGAAATCTGATCACCGATCCTGAAAGCATACTGGAGCGATGGGAAGTGTACTTCAATGAATTGCTAAATGGTCAGCTCACTGCAGAAGTGGAGGCTCCACTACTTCAAGAAGAATACCCCATGTTGCCGCCACCAAGCATAGAAGAGGTTGAGAAGGCTATAGGCCGGCTTAAACAGAACAAATCCCCGGGAGCCGATGGCATACCAGCCGAATTATTTCATCACGGCGGGCCAGCCTTACGTCAAGCAATTCATGATATTATAGTGCACGTATGGGAGCAGGAAGAAATGCCAGAAGACTGGCGAAAAGGCATAATATGCCCCATACATAAGAAGGGAGATGTCACAACGTGCAGCAATTATAGAGGTATCACGTTGTTGAGTACCGCCTATAAGATACTCTCCTCTATCCTACAAGACCGGGTAACCCCATACGCTAAAACCGTCATCGGACAATATCAGTGTGGTTTCATTCCAGGCAAATCAACAACTGATCAGATCTTTACCTTTAGGCAGGGGATGGAAAAATGTCTAGAATTTAACATCCCAACATACCATCTGTTTATAGACTTTAAGGCCACCTATGATAGCATAGCCAGGGTAGAACTTTACAAAGCCATGAGAGAATTCGGCATCCCAAATAAATTGACACGACTATGTAGGTGGACCATGACCAACGTAACAAGCCAAGTAAAAATAGCCGGATTGCTATCCAGACTAATCAACATCTTTAATGGACTCCGACAAGGGGACGGTTTGGCCTGCCTCCTCTTCAACCTGGCGTTGGAGAAAGCAATCCGTGACTCTAGCACGGCAACAAGAGGGACCATCGTCAACAGGTCCAGCCAGTTACTAGCTTACGCAGACGACATTTATTTATTTATTTATTTAATTCATTCATCAAGCAGATATACATTAAAAAATATATAATCTTAAAGACTACTGAATAAATTTTTAGCAACATGCGATACTTTACAACTTTGAATAAATACCTTAAATAACTTAAAAATAATATAAGACCTAACCACCAGAGTTAATAAATTAATAATATGACTTTTAAAGATATCACGACTAATATTGTTATGAAAATCAATAATCGAAGCAACTGAGTTGGCCTGTCTAAGGCACCTAGTTATTGGCTCATTAAGACCATAATTAACCCTATGAAACGGTTCAAAAAATATACTATGCACTCGAAGATCTCTCGTTGGAGCATATATTCTTATAAGGGACAAAAGAAAAGGGCAATTTATTTGATTTTTAAGAATGTCTCTAATAAATATTATTTTAAAATACTTTCTCCGAGTTTCTAAAAGCTGAAGACCGATCAGATAACATCTAGTAAGATAAGATGGCATTCGTATATTCCAATGTAGTCTATAAATCACTATTCTGGAAAATCTTTTTTGGATACTTTCGATTCGATTTGAGTGGATAGCATAGTAGGGGTTCCAAATTACACAACAGTATTCAAGGACCGGCCTTACATAGGAATAAAATAATGCTCTGAATGTATAAGGGTCAGAAAATTCCTTAGAGTTACGTGAGATGAATCCAAGTAAGGAATTTGCTTTCGCAACAATAAAATCTATATGAAGGCAAAACGTTAGCTTAGGATCGAAGATGACACCTAGGTCTTTTTTTTCGGTAATTTTTTGCAATGGAATACCATTAATATTATAAACATAGTTTATAGGCGACAAGTTTCGGCGAAAAGATAGAAAATCACATTTGGAAACATTCAAAAACAACTGATGAGAGTTACACCAATCAGCTAAGTTATTTAGGTCATTCTGAAGAAGAAGGCAGTCTTCGACAGATTTAATGCATCGGAATATTTTTATATCATCAGCGAACATAAGACATTGAGAAGAAATTATACAATCGGGAATATCGTTAATAAGAAGCAAAAAAAGAAGCGGGCCTAAATGACTTCCTTGAGGTACCCCAGAAGTCACAAATATGGGATCAGATATGATGTTATTAATACGCACATATTGAGAGCGCCCTTTTAAATAAGATTCGAACCATCTCAATATATTTGAGTGAAAACCAAGGGCAAAAAGCTTCTTAATTAAAACTGTATGATTTACCTTATCGAACGCCTTTGAAAAATCTGTATAAATCACGTCACTTTGATAACCATTTTCAAGATTTTGTATTAAATCATTGGATAAAATTGTTAAATTAGTGGTAGTTGACCTACCAGAGACAAAACCATGTTGAGCAGGCGAAATAAGTTCCCGAACAACAAAGGATAACTTTTCATAAACTAATTTTTCAAGTAATTTAGGAATTGTTGAAAGTTTGCTTATTGGACGATAATTTGAAACAATCTGCTTAGGACCTGATTTATGAATCGGGATAATATACGTTACCTTCCAATCATCTAAAAAAAGTCCCGTATTTAAAGAAGCATTAAAGAGTCGAGTTAACGGATCTAAAAGGGAGGCTACACAAAATTTTAAGATTAAAGGAGGAATACCATCAGGACCTGGTTGTTTGTCCTGGTTTAACTCAGATATAGCCTTTTCGACATCAGTGCAATTTAAATGTCATCATCATCGGCTCGACAACCGGGTTCCGGTCCTGGCCTCTTTCAACAAGTCTCTCCACCTATCCCGGTCTCTAGCCGACGCCATCCAGTTGCGCACCCCAAGGCTTCGGGCGTCCTGGTCTACGCCATCTCTCCAGCGCAAGCATGGTCTACCACGCTGTCGTCTACCATAGAATTTAATTTGGGAGCAATTTAAATGTAGGGAGCTGATATTGATTTGATTCTTAGGTGTGGTAGTTGAAAAATTATTAGGCAAATTAGATGGAGAATAAACCGATTGGAAGAAATTCGAGAACATATTGCATATCGTTTTAAGATCATTTGATATTGTCCCTGAAAATTGCATGCAATTTGGAATACCATTGGAACATTTCTTACTTTTGACGAAATTCCAAAAACACTTGCTATTCTGCTTCAAATTTGATTCTATGTGATATAAGTAATCTTTATATAAGAACTTATTTAGTACATCAAATTCTTTTTGAAGTCGTACGTAGTTGCATAGCAAAATATTATTGTTATTAGACTTTCGGAAAAGTTTATATGCTTTATTTTTTTTATTGCTCAAGTTACATAATCTTTTATTGTACCAGACTGGTTTGGAGTTATTACGAATGACTACTTTTGGTATATAAAGGTTCATTGCCTCAGTTAAAGAACAATGAAAAAGGTTATATGCATCACATAATTGAAAGTTATCAACAATATTGCTCCAAGGAAAGATATTCATATAATTATTAATAGAGTTGTAATCGCCGCTTTTATAATCATATTTACATAAATCATTACTAAAAAGTTTGAAATATTCATAGCATTTAAAGTTAATACATAAAGCCAAATGATGAATAGTGTTTGGAAAAATTGGACAAATATTTTTATTAATATCAGTGCAAAATTCTCTATCGACAAAAACAAGGTCAAGATTACGATTTAAATCATTATAGAATTTATTTATTTGAATAAGATTATATTCAGCAAACGAATCAATTACTAAGCATTCATGAACATTACTAACATTAAAAGGAATAAGGCACAACTCATCTGGATCTAGGATCCAATTTATGTGACAAAGATTAAAATCACCTAGTACGATTAAGTTTTGATTAGAATTTGTAGCATTTAAAACAAATCGAGCATTTTCAATGTGTGAATTATATAAATCAATAGAACTACCTGGTGGTATATAACTCAATATAATAAAAATATTCGTCGAGTTGTTTAAGTTGACACACACAGCTAGTTGATCAACGTCAATTTCTGATGAAAGAGACGGTAGTTCAATTTCACGACATGAAAACGATGAGCGGACAGCAATAAGGACACCTCCTCCTCTAGATTGATTAGTTTTTGCAAAGCTTCTGTCTTTTCGGAAAACGTAGTATAAATTTCCATTGAAAATTTCGGAGTTTAAATGTTTATCAGTTAGCCACGTTTCAGTTAATGCAAATATGTCATAATACGAAGATGAAGAATTAAAATGCAATTCACAAGTTTTAGTACGAAGACCACCAATATTTTGGTAGTAGAGAAGAAAGTCTTTTTTAACACTCGGAGGCTGGGAATTTTCGCATGATATTGAGCTATTTATAGAAACGTTCGTTGACTCGGCAGATTCTTCACTTATGTTTTGTGGGAATGAAGCCGTGCTTCTTCGTTTTTTGAAATGAATTGAAAAGCACGTAGCTTTGTACCTATAGGCCAGATGTTGTCCATGAACATTGCATCATTGTACTCAGCTGGAACTCCAATTTTAAAATTAATGAACTTAATATTTTCTTCAGGTTCACTTCGTTTTATTAACTTATAACACGAAATGACACCGGGGCTTATATCAAGAGCAGCAGCTAAATGATTGACGATAGATTCAGTGGCGACAGAAGGTCGAAAACTACCAAGATGGAACCATTTTTTTTTAAAAGAAACATCATTTTGCAGGATTTCACAAGAGCCTCTAACAGTTCTAGGGATATTATTCCGATGAACACCCATACGTGAAAAAGATACATTTTCGGTAGTTGGGCGATTGTATGCATTATTAATTTCAGCTGGATTTTCATCCGTGATTTTGGCAGCATTTCCATCAAGGTTTTTATCATTAAGAACAAAACCAGCATCATCAGCAACACCAGGAACATCAGGAACAACCGCAACATTCGCAGCCACAGGAACTCCATCAACACCTCCAACACCAACCAAATCGGTAGCAGCAACAGCACTAGAATCTTTTACTACACTACTATAAGTAGCAATAGTATCATAATCGGATTTGACAGTGGCAACATTGTTTGCGTTATTTACAGTGGCAACACTGATATTAGATTCACTCACCACATCGACAAGAGAGCAAGAATTATTTTGTGCATGTACATCAAGGGTTGCATTATTGTTATTGGAATTAGCAACGTCGGAATTAAGCGACACATTTATATTAGAATTATTTTTTTTTGATTTTGCTTTGACTCCCGCTGTTGAAGGAATCGTCAAAGATTTTTTGTTTGAAGGCGAAAGTGGTTTAGAAGTTGAAGCAGCAATCCGAGGGGGTATGGGGGTTACATTTATAGGCTTAATTGTTTGGCGAGGGAATGCAGGTGAGGAAAAGCATTTATTTATGACATTTGCAGGGGCATTGAGATTTGATTTAGCTTTAGCACGGGTGGTCAAAGGTTTTTTTGTTTTACTTGTGCTAGCTTCATGGGCATCGCGAAACAAGTTGAACTCATCACGCAGATTATTAAGCTTTTTTGTTAATGCATTTAATTTTGCTTCAGAATTGACAGAATTATAACTACTGCACAGATCACATCTCCAACAGATGTTTTCATATTGGTTTATCAAATTTATCACATTTGGTTCTAATTTTAAACATTGTATATGAAATGTTAAGCAACAAATAACGCACGACACATAATCACTATCGGTCGTTTTAATTTCGCAAATAAAGCATTCATTCGAGAAAGGCATTGTACTAGGCGCATAGAAAGAAATTATATATAACCGTGTGATACAAGAGCACAGTAATGACTTAGTGACTTTGTCACTATATTTAGCGGAATTTTCAAAAGTTTAGTGACAAAAAATTATTTTTTGTCGCTAGATAATTCTAGTTACATCATCGGAAGAACCGAACAAGCTGTACACGATTCCTTCATCCAGATCGAGCAGGCGGCACAAAATCTGGGGCTGCACATTAGTGAAGGTAAAACAAAGTACATGGTGGCGTCGAATGCGAGAGGAACAGTTGGTCAAACAATCAAGGTAGCGGAGCACGAATTTGAAGTGGTGCAATCCTTTAAATACCTTGGGTCAATAGTAGCAGCCGATAACAATATAGAAGAATAAATACGCGGGCGGCTTCTCAAATTCAACAGAGCCTACTATAGTCTGTCAAAGCTTTTCAAATCCAGAAATCTCACCATAACTTCAAAACTGCGGCTGTACAGGACCATGGTCCTGCCAGTACTCACATATGGATCCGAGACTTGGGTGCTTAGCAAAAGGCACTCCGACCTCTTAGCTGCGTTCGAGAGAAAAGTCTTAAGGAGAATTGTTGGCCCCATATGTGAGGAAGGACGATTCCGGAGACGGTACAATCATGAATTGTACGCAATCTACCTAGAAGCAGATATCGTGACAAAAATTAAGCTCGGTAGACTCCGGTGGGCAGGGCACCTAGCTCGCATGAGCGAAGAGGAACCTGCTCGGAAAGTTCTTTGTGGTACATTCTATGGTAGACGACAGCGTGGTAGACCATGCTTGCGCTTTAGAGATGGCGTAGACCAGGACGCCCGAAGCCTTGGGGTGCGCAACTGGATGGCGTCGGCTAGAGACCGGGATAGGTGGAGAGACTTGTTGAAAGAGGCCAGGACCGGAACCCGGTTGTCGAGCCGATGATGATGATGATGGTAGATTATATTAAGAAACTTTTATTTGACAAGCTTAAAAAAATCGACCAAAACTCAATATTTTGGAAAAATTGAGTTTTGAAAACAATTTTTTAATTTTTTTTTTTAAAGCCAAAACACTTTTTTTAAATATTTCAATGCACAATAATATTCAAATATTTGGGGAGCTATAGCATAAGAAAGCATGAATAAAAAATGATGCAAATTGGTTGTACCGTCTTAGAGAAAATCAAAAACAAAAAAAAATGGTTCTTTTGGGGTATCATTAATAACGATTTTTCGAAATTTTTCTTTCAAGCATTACCTATCTAACTAAATAAAATTTTTTGATTTTTTTCAAGCAAATCTGTGGAACAGTTTTTGAGACAAAAAAAATATAAAATTAAAAAAAAAAAAAAAAATCGTTATCTTTGGTCTTAAAAAAAAAGAAAAAAACCTGGAAGTCGGAGCGGGGTGTAATTTAAAAACGATATCTACCAAGTACCCCTTGGCATAATGGTTAGTGCGTTGGATTGTCATGCGGAAGGTCTCGAGTTCGATTCTCAGCCGCTGCAAGAAAGTTTTTTTCAGGGGTGTACTGCCTCTTGCGAGGAATTGACAAATCCTCCAAGGGTATCTCTTGTCATGGAAAGTGCTGCTCATTCGCCGTTCGGAATCGGCAGAAAATTGTAGGTCCCCTCCGTTCCTGGTAACACGCACACAGGAATGGTTGAGAGTTTTAAGTTACTAGGTCCTGGTTTAATTCGAGCTGTTGCACCACCAAATTTAATTTTTTATTCTACCAAGTTTAAAGAACATCGACTGAGCCGTTTAGGCTGTAGTCGAACGACTGACAGCCAGACAGATGTGCAAATACCTTGTCTACGATTGTACTAAAATCAAAGACCTCTCAAAAATATTACTCCCCAACTCCTCCTTACTGGGCTTACTTAAAAACCCATCCGAAGAAAACATCAACCAAACCTACCAACTGATCTGTGAACCCAAAAATTATATATAAATCAACTTATCTTTAAAAATATCATATCTTGTATTATATTAATTATTATAATATTATTCTTATTGTATTGTTATTGTATTCTTATTATGAGCTGGTAGTCATGAGTAATTCATTTTTCAATTGTAAGTAATTCATTTATTTTCAATTGTTATTTCACAAAATTTACAATCAAATGAATAAAAAAGCTATGGCTTTGCCGACAGCTTGGTTAGCAATTATGTATTTAAAGTATTATATCAAGAAAAGATAAATATATTTAAACTTAAATATCAAACATATTCCGTAATTAAAAGCATTCTATACTTAAAAATAGTTTTTAAAAAATTACTTAAAATCTTCCAATCACACTCGTTTAAAATTTGAAGTGTTTCTTGCAAAGTTAACACATTTTTACCAAAAAACGCTAGTCTTTGTTGGTTGAATATTGGGCATATGCTCAGAAACTGGAAACAGTCCTCTTTTGATTTAAGGTTGCATAGCGTACAAAACTGATTGAAGCTCCCGTTGTAAGGTGTACCATTTAAGTTGAAAAGTTCGCATCTTGCCTTGAAAATGAAAGAAATTTCTTTATAGCTAAGTTCATCATGAAAGTAGTTTCTTTGGTTGAGATTATAGTTGAGCTTGGAATATACAATTCTACTGTCAGATTTTCGAGCCTTATCAATAAATGATTCTCTTAGATCATTTTTCTGTATTATTCTATAAAGTTGATTTTTCAAATTGTGCAAGTTGTTGGGATCAATAAGCAGCGTCTCACCACAAGCATTGCCAATATTTTGCCATTTTTTGAGCCACCAGTCTTTATTCCTCATTTCGTATAAAAGCATTTTCTTTGAAAGTCTATCATCCTGGTAGGCACACGTTTTTATAATATAATCAGCCTGTGTTTTAAGCGTACTCGTAAGAAGTTTCGGTATTCCTGTCTCTATGTAGATTGCATAACTCGGTGTATTTTGGGGTAGGTTGAAGAGTTTTTTCAAAAAGTTCCTTTGAAATTTTTCAATAACTTCGTACTCATCTGTACCCCAAACTTGTGAAGCGTAGCAGAGCGTTGATTTCACAACTGCATCAAATATCTTATATTTAGCTGACAAGATGACTCTTCTATTCGAAAAAACATTTTTCCATGACAAATTCAACAGGCTTTGAGATTTGTTGACTTTTTCCATTAGATGTTTGCTGAAATCTAGAGTTGCATTTAGTTTGACACCTAAATATTTGATTTCTCTGCTTATGTCCAAGAGATTTCCATTGAAGTACCAACTATTTCCGCTATGGCTCTGTGAGGTGCGTGAGAAGATCATTATTTTTGATTTTTCGGTATTAATCGTTAATCCCCATCTGTCACAGTAATTTGCACACCGATTTATCATCAACTGTAGGTTTTCCGGAGATTCAGATAACAAAACAAGGTCATCAGCGTACAGCAAAACATTTACATTAGAATTAGAAATTCTTATACCTCCAGGCAGGGCTTCTTCGATGTCATTTATAAATAGTGAAAATAGCAAGGCACTGAGTGGACAACCTTGTTTTACTCCAGAGCATGTTTCAAACCAGACTGAAAATAACTTGCCGTCCCAGACTGATGCTTTAGTTTCAGTATACATTTCTTTTATTATGTTTATAAACCTCGAAGATAGACCCAACTGCGAGAGCTTATAAAAGAGTGCATTTCTGTTCACTAGGTCAAAAGCCGCTTTGAAATCCACAAAGAAAGAATGTACTTTCTTTTTCCTTGCTTGAAAAGCCTTGACGATTGATGAAAGTGTGAAGATATGGTCAATTGTTGAAAAGCTTTTTCTGAAACCGGCTTGGAGATCTGAGAGAATATTTTTATTTTCCACCCATTTTTCCAGTCTCTCCACAAGAACACCGCACCGATACATTTCCACACCGATAATTTTCAGCAACATCCAAAGCACCCTTTTTGTGTATTGGAAATATTACGGATTTTTTGAAAGAGGATGGGATGTCAGCGTTTGTGAAGATAATATTGAACAGTTCCTTTGCTTTATTAATAAAAGTAGGAGTTGAATTTACATAGAACTCATATTTTCGTTTTTTTCAATACAGCTTTTATTTCCGCGATGGTTACCTCGCCGTCTAAGTTTTCATCGATGATTGAAGGTTCCGCATACAAGTACACTTGGTTTGAGCTATTACCCAGAAGCCGTTTAAAGTGAGTGGACAGACAATCTGCAGTTAATCCTGTGCCTATTTTATAAGTTTTTTTTTTTTATAATACACTCGCGCTCAAGGGTATGTTACGAGACCCTTATAATGTTATAAACACAGCACGGGCGAGGGGGGTGATTCCATTAATTTCTCTAGCTATCTTCCAGAATTCCTTCGAGTTTTTAGTTTGGCCTAGTAACAGGACTTGCTCATTTTCAAATTCTATTTTCTTTTTAGCACATAAGTTTTTGTAAACAGTGTTTGCGTCATTGTACCATCTCGTCAAACCTGGATTATTCGAATTTCGCGTAACTCTTAAAAGTGCAAAAGATTTTTGTCGCGCCTTAAAACATTCCTTATCAAACCATTTTTGTTTGTACTCTAAACTGGTGTTTGGAGTTTTGTTCCCTGCTGAGGTTCTGATAAACCCTGTCAGTTGGTTGCATAGTTCTTCTGTTGATCCCATTAGTATTTCATTTGTTGTCACTAAACGGTCAAGAGTTTGCTGATACAAAAAAGTTTCATTATTTTTCCATTTCAGTCTTGGTAGCAGTTGAAGATTTGGGTGTTGGCAGTGAGATATATTTGAAAATTCTACAACGATAGGCAGATAATCTGAAAATGTCTTGCATTGTACTTCAAATTTCTTTATTCGATCAATCCACTCGTTGTTTGCCGCACAATAGTCGATGACTGATTTTCCTTGCCCTCCTATAAAAGTGTGATGCCCATCAGTATCACCATCAGTACAACCATTTAAAACTATAAAATCATACATTTGTAGCAGCTCAAGCATATTAGACCCATTTTTATTACAGATGTTATGCATCGATTTTCTGTTATAATGAGTCATAGCTGAATTCGTTATGTTTTGAACTGTAATGGTTTGTGAGTTGCTGATCTTGCATTCCAATCACCAATTATTAAAACACTTTTGTTTGCTAAATGTTGCATTGTGTTTTGCAACTTTTCAAAATGATCTGACCACTTGTTACAATTTATGTAGCAAGGTAAAATGAACATATTATTTTTCCAAGTAGTTTTACTATTGTATTTCCTTCAAGTTCGTCGAAATCATATGTATTCAATAGTGAAGTTTTAATTCCATATAGGTTTCCGCCACTAGCTCGACCTTTGACAGAAGTTTTAATTGCTTCTCCCCATATAAGTTTAAAGCCAGTAAAATAATTATTATTGAATTTACTTATATTATCTTTTGTGATATGTGTTTCAAATAGAAAAAAATATATCAAATTTGTTAACATAATTGAAAAAATCTACAAATAAAAATTTGTTATTTAATCCAGAAATATTATAAGCTAAAATTTTGTAAGAAATAAAATTAATTTGGCTGACGGCATTTAATTTTCAATTTTTTATAAATCTACTACAACTTGGGGTTTCATGAACCATCCCTGGTGCATTTGCTACATCTGATCTACTCCAATCATTTTGACGTCTGTTTGACGTTGACACCATTCCATCGCTGACGTTTCCAAAGTCAAGTTTACCAAATATGTTTTGTAATTCTGCTTCTCCGTTTTTATTTTTATATTTTAAGGTGTTATTATTAGGTGCGTTTTATTATTCACAAATCTATCTGGATCCGGATCTGGATTAAGTTTTAACATGTATTACAAAAACAATTTGGGATCCTGTTTTCTATCGGGATCTATTTCAAAGATCCAAAAATTAGTTATTACAATGGCGAGTAGATGGCTTTTTATGGTAAGGTAGTGTAAACTACAGTGTAAAGAAAAGAGACAAGAAATAATTTTAAATTTTCAAACCCAAGGATAAAAAGAGACGGGCTTATAAACACTGCTGTCACTAAGATCCGTATCGTTTTATTTTCAAGGGAAGATCCGGATCGGGATCCAGATAGATTTGTGCATAATAAAACGCACCTATTATTTAAATAAAATATTTTATCGGCGATAACAAGTGTGTTGTTTTTAATCAAAATTGTTTGTGTTGGTTTATTTGTTTTGATAACCTTACGATAACCAAGGAGAATTCGGCGTTTGAGTTGCGATTGTTTACTTAGATCGCGTTGGATGTATGCACCTGTGCCTTTCAGTTTAGATGCGTTTTTTAACATTTTTGTAGCTGTTTCGTTTGATCCTGTGTCGAGTTTGAGTTTGATTACATTGTTGTTTGTACTTAGTTTGACTGCATTTGGCATATAAAGTGATTGGTTATCCAACAAGAGTCTTGATATGCATTGAATTCGATCTTGGGGTTCACTACCATCATTCGGAATCGAGAAAATTATGTTTTTTCCTTTTATTTCGCGACTTTGCAACTCCAGTTCTTCCTCAAGCAAGCTGCAACGAACTTCAAAGTGGTGAACCCTTTCCGACAATTCCAGATTTTGCTGTCTAAGATAGCTCATCTCGTCATTCAATTTTTTGACGTCGTCCTTCGTTGCTAAATTCGCAATGGCTAAAGGAAGCGCTTTCTGGAGCGAGCTGTCAATTATTGATTTAATTTGTTGGAAATCTGATTCGGAGATAGACATTGCCTTGTTATATTTAACAGCTTTGTGTAATCTGTTGATTTTGTGAAGATTTTCTTCAGGTGAAGTTTGACCAACTTTTCTTTTGTTGCCAGTCATGTGACAAAGAGTACAACTTTTTGTGTATTTTTTTTTCCGGCTTAAAAGCTAATTACCTGATTTTCTTTATTCACTTTTTTGATGGCTATTTAAAAACTTCAACGAGTGTGCAAGAATTGCCTTTTATTTTTAAGTTTATAATATTTAAAATTGAAAATTAACGAGAGCGATATAAAGTTGAACTATTCACTTTTAGAGCAGAGTTGCCAACTCATTGTAAGCTATACTTACTTGTTAATAAAGATATAAATAAATAAATAAAAATACTATTACGTTAGGAATAGCAACGCAAAATATCCTTTAAGTGTGGTTTAATGTTTAAACTATGCTTCTTTAATTAAATATTCTACTTTAAAAAAAAAAAACTTATAATTGTTTCTTATTTATATTCTACAGATCTTCCTTTTCAAATTGGTAAGTAAACAACATTAACTTTACTTAGTTTATTAGTTTCAAACACAATGGCGCAAAATTTTGAGCAGCCTATTATTAAGGCTAGCCGCGCACTAGCAATTTTTAGTTGCGAAACTGCTTGGTTCGAGCAACTAAAAAGTTTGTGTTTTGACACAAACTAAACGATTGCCTAAAATAAGTTCGCCATTTTATTGAACATATAATTATCTGCAAATTCACGGACATTCAACCAAACAGTTCATCTGTTTTCTATAAGTAACCAAACAGTTTCGCAACTAAAAATTGCTAGTGCGCGGCTAGCCTAAGGGATTAGCATGTTACTAGTTAGTAATATGCTAAACATTTAGTAATTTACTGGCTCTTCGAAAAATGTAATCCTTTTTCTTTTCGTTTTACTAACTAGTAAAATACTAATTCCATTTTATTAAAAAACAGTGCATTTGAACACGTCTAAACAATTACAGTTCGTGAAAAAAAAACAAAGCAAATAAAACTAAATCTGGGGAAGGGACCTAATAATTTCAAATGTCGAAAGTTCAGACGTCAAAGTGAAAACCTGCAATTACTTTGTCATTTGTATATTTGTGACAACCTTATTCAAAATATTTTTTTATTTTACCTACTGAGAACCATTCTATGTAATGCTTCGATAAGATTAATTGCTGTACATAAGTATATCTTTTGTCTTCCATTAGGAAGTAAACTTACCAACATCAGACTGATGGATATTTTTCTCAAAAAAGTTTAAAGATTAAGAATTTTATTTTTCAATTTGTTTTATATACAATTTGACTTAAAACTAACTTATTACTAAATTAAATCATGTTGGCTCAAAAATAGGGGCCCAAGGTTCTTCATTTGGCTTTACATAATGCTATTTGCTTACAATATCATATTAATGTTTTCTTAATCTAATTCATGATTTTTTTAATATTAACTAAAGAATAATTTTTGATGAGTGGGCGTTTTATCCCCTGTGGTATTGATTGTTGTTCTTCTCGTAAAAGGGTGCGTTGTCGTTATGGATGATGTCTTCAAATTGATCGTCAGTGATGGCTTGGGTGTATAGATACTTGTCACGAGGCTCTAGTTCATGCTGGAGAAGTTCTTGCACTTCTGTGTTGGGATGATCTTCCAGGTTCCTGATGATTTTTCCGGAGAGCTGCAGTAAATACTTGTCCAATGGTATTAACTTTGCTTCTTAATACAGATTCCTTGTTGGTATATATTTCTTTGTCAGTGTGTTACGGTACAGTCCAATGCAAATGCGGAGCATCTTTCTTTCAAAAAGCTTCATCTTTTTCATTGCTGTAGGTGAAATAGTAAACCAGATGGGAAAGGCGTAGGTCAGAAGGGGTCGGATAAGTTGTTTGTACACAAGCAACTTGGTTTTCTTACTTAGGCCACTTCGCCTCCTGAGAAGCGGATGGACCAAGTGCAGAGAATAGTTGGCTCTCTTCAACATCAAGTCTGCATGCCTTTTGAATTTGAATTTATTGGAAAAGTTGATTCCTAAGTACTTCGTTGATGATTTGACTGTCACTTCAGTGTTGTCTGGAAGCTTTATTTTGATTGCATCACAGCGTGTTGCAAACGCTCGTCTTCGAATGACAGTCACTGGTGTTCGGAAGCAGATGAGTTCAGTCTTTTCGCTGTTTATCCTCAGTCCCCATTTGACATAGTATTCCCATAGGTTTTTAATGTGCTCTTGCACTCTCCTGGCAGCAATTTCTGGTGAAAAAGCGGTGGCGTATATAATTGAGTCGTCTGCATAAAGCTTCGTCTTTGTACCTGATATGTTGGCTGGTTGATCAGCAGTGTAAATGTTGAACAGCAGTGGTCCAAGTTTTGATCCTTGAGGAACTCCGGCGTTAATTCCTTTGGTTGATGACACATGTTTTTCTACCTGTACATAAAAAAGTCTATGGGTTAGGAAATTTTTGATTATTCTTACCAAGTAATTAGCAAGTCCAAGTTCCGAGAGTTTGAATAGTAATCCTTTTATCCAAACGCTGTCGAAAGCTTTTTCGATGTCCAGCAAACACGCTACAGTAGTTTCCTTTTTGTTGAGTCCAATTGTGACATCAGTATGGAGTCCCAGTAATGGATGTATGGTAGAATGTTTATTTCGAAAGCCATACTGAAACTCCGGTATGACATCTCTCAAAAAAGTTTAATGTAACTATACTCTGTTCAATTTATATTTGCAGTAGAGGCCTTATGGGAGAGCTTTTTCAGAAACACTGGTGCCTGCTGCTTTTTGCGGCACCTTAACTTGAGACATTGCCACTGAAATAAGAAACAGAATCACTGAGTTACATTGAATTTGTTTGTGTATTCTTCTTTGAGCTCACGTACATCCCATCATTACCTATCAGCTCCCCGGATGAAAGGAGACTGATCTCCAATTTGGAACCAACCCTTATTGGCATGCAATTGTGTTTATTAAAAAAAAAACACTGAATCATACATACGAGTAGTTCCCATTCTCCACTTGATGGAAATTCATATGGCATTTTCTTTGGTTTTTGCTATGTAACTTTCAGGATTCAAGCTTTTTTTTAGAGCTTTTGATACGAGTAGCAAATATTTCTACTTTAGAGAAAAAGGTGTTGACGCTTGGTGTTTTTCTGTCTTCATGTCTTAGGTTTTCTTTTATGTATGGAAAAACAGTTAAAAATTAAGATGCAGCTATACAATTGTTGGCTTTTGCCTTTTAAAGAGAGATTTTTTTTATGAATTATGAAGGTTGACGCTAAATAATGACAACGTTGTGTCGAACACGATGAGAAAGTGATTGAGCCAAAGATGTGGAAATTTATGTTTTTACTGAAGGTGCAATGGAAAGTTTGACAATAAGCTTGAATGGAGAAAGCAGTAGCAGGAACTATTCGTTGGCATCGGAGTAATGACGTGATTTGTTTATACTTAATTACGTTTTTTCTGTGATTTAGTTTTTACCGAGAAAGGGATTATGTCTACTGGGGATAATCTGAAAAAATCGCACCTGCTATCTTACTATCTGTGGAAAAAGATAAATTCGATTTATTTAATTCATCATTGTTTTTGATTATAAAATGTCCGTATATTAATAAATAGTTAGTAACTCCACCAAAGATGAACTAGACCTCTCGGTAAATCATCTCACCGAAGCCTTCAACGAATCAATGAGGACTTCATGCCCTATTACCATTGTAAAGGGTAAAAAGAAACCTCACTGGTGGCACAAAGATCTAGAACCATTCAGGAAGAGCTGTCGCAAACTCTTCAATAGATCTAAATACACTAGATCCCCCTCTGATTGGGACTTATATAAACAAGCTCTAAAGCAATATAAGAAAGAATTAAGGAAGAGCAAGAGGTCTTCTTGGAAAAACTTCTGTGGTAAAATAGAAAATACTTCAGAAGCCTCAAGACTCAGGAAAATTCTCTCAAAAAGTCCAACTTTACCCAGTGCATTAATAACTGAAGCGGGCACGTGGACTATCACAGATGAAGAATCTCTTAATCTGTTATTAGACACCCACTTTCCGGGTAGCTCTAGCATACTTTACAACTTAACATCAGAGTCTCAAACCGCTACAAGCGACACAGTTGATCTAATAACGCGGGAAAAACTGCAATGGGCTGTAGATAGCTTTGATCCATATAAATCTTCAGGACCAGACGGAATCATTCCAGCCGAATTACAAAAATGCTCTGACATGATCATTCCACCATTGGAAATCATTCTGACAAGCTGTGTAAGGTTGAGATATATTCCTAAAGCCTGGAGAATGGCAAAAGTAGTTTTCATTCCTAAAGCAGGGAAACCCTCTCACGTTAACCCTAAAGATCTACGACCAATCAGCCTATCATCCTTCCTTCTTAAAACCTTGGAAAGATTGATTGAAATTCACATCAGACATAACTTATAACCATGTCTCATTTCCGCAGATCAACATGCGTACTCTAAGGGAAAATCAGTAGAAACAGCACTTCATTCGCTGGTACGTGGTATTGAATATTCCCTCAAATACAAAGAATATAACCTAGTAGCTTTCCTAGATATCGAAGGAGCTTTCAACAACGTCAGCTACCAGGCGATCACAACAGCAATGAACAAGCTGAAATTAGAGAAATCACTCATAGAACTTATAAGTCTCATGCTCAGAAGCAGGACTATAACTTCCAGCATGAGAAGTTTTACTACCACCAGATCGGTGAATCGAGGTACCCCCCAAGGTGGGGTCCTTTCGCCTCTCTTATGGAACATGGTAGTAAACGAACTACTAACATCAATGGAAGCAGAGGGTTTCAAGGTGATTGCTTATGCTGACGACGTTGCAATATCTGTATCTGGGAAACATCCCCAAGTTCTCTCAGAACTCCTACAAAATGCCTTAAATAGGCTAACAAAGTGGGCTAAGCAATGTGGCTTGGACGTCAATCCACATAAAACAGAATCAGTACTCTTTACGAGAAGGTACAAAATTCCTCAGTTTAACCCACCCAAGATTAAAGGAATACCATTAAGCTTTTCCGATCAAGCCAAATATTTAGGCCTCATTTTAGACAAAAAACTAAATTGGAAGGCAAATATTGATGAAAGAGTAAAAAAGGTTACCGTAGCGCTTTTTACTTGTAAAAAGGCAATAGGTTCAAAATGGGGCTTCTCCCCAAAAATAACCCACTGGCTATACACCTCGGTAATCAGACCGATACTCATTTATGGAGTTGTCGTATGGTGGACCGCACTGGACAAGATGGTAAATCTAAATAAACTCATCAAAGTCCAGCGGTCAGCAGGTATGTGCATCACAGGAGCACTTCGTTCAACACCAACCGCAGCCCTGGAAGTGCTTTTAAACCTAACACCTCTTGACATCTTCTCCAAAATGGTGGCAGCCAACTCATGCGTGAGACTTAGAGCCACCTCTCAATGGATCAGTAACAATACTGGTCATACAACTATTTTAGACAATTTCCGATCTATCCCACCTATAGACTAGACTATACCACCCCAAAAATGGTATTCGAAAACAGCTTCCTTGTTTCCATCCCTTCAAGATCGTCTTGGGAAGAAGAGAGACCACTGGAAGACAATGCGGTACACTTCTATACAGACGGTTCAAAGACCGATTACGGCGTTGGAAGTGGCATCTATTCGGAACAACTGAATCTCAGTGTTTCATATAGACTTCCCAATCAATGTAGTGTATTCCAGGCAGAAGTAATGGCGATTAAAGAGGCACTATCCTGGCTCAAAGAAAACGTTATATCTTGCAAGGATATACGGATCTTCTCGGACAGCCAAGCCGCCCTCAAATCTCTCGCGTCTGTCTCCACTAACTCTCAATTAGTCTACGATTGCCGATCATCTCTGAATGAGATGACAGAACAGTTTAATATTCACCTTATTTGGGTGCCGGGCCACAGAGACATTCCGGGAAATTGCAAAGCTGATGAACTCGCCAAAAACGGAACACTTCTGCCTACTGTTAGACAAAAACATAACATAGGAACACCACTTGCTACATGCAAATATCTTCTCAAACAATATGCTCTAGAATCAACAAATGCTAGATGGTCACAGGGTACCACCTGCCTGGCAACTAAACAAATATGGCCAAGCATAGACCTAAAACGGTCAAGAGGCTTGATCTCCCTGAGCAGACAAAATATAAGCTCTACAATCGGAGTTATAACAGGACACTGCCTCATAGGTAGACATGCTTTGAGGCTAGGAGTCTACACAAATGACTTCTGTAGAAGCTGCATGGACGAGGAGGAAGAGGAAACAGTCCAACACCTTCTATGTACATGTCCAGCACTCTCCAATAGAAGGAATAACTATCTCGGTAATCCCTTCTTCGATAATACCAGTGAACTGGCAACGATCGACACAAAATGTCTCTCTAACTTCATTAAAAGCACGAAATGGTTTGTTTAAATTCATTACTCTCCCATGAGTAACTTCTTTAGCGGTATCACAACGGATCCTTGAGGTCTAAGTGAGTCAACAACAACTAGACAACCGCTCCAACCTAACCTAACCTAGTAACTCTATCGATATTTTTGTGAGATATGCGGCAGTCTTAAATGCTCACTACGGTAATCCTGTAAGAGCTTTAAAATGAAGATAGCTTATTGAAATCCATAATGTTCAGACTGAAAGGCAAATATCCTATCTTTCCTGTACTGCACATATAAATTGAACAAAGTTAGTCCAGTCAAAGCGCCATGAAAAAGGGCCTGACCTTGCGCGCAGAGGCATGGTTCATTTTTTTTCAAGGATCGATAGGGACTTATGAGAAAGGCTTAAAACTTATTGGTAAAAATGTGTTTTGTGTCGTTTTTTGGTCATTTGCGAATATCTCGGCTCCAGTATTTCGTACAGAAAAAAATAAGACATATTTTTATTCATAATTGCATTAGCTATTATGTTATAGAACTAAAAAATTATTTAAACAAATAAAAAAAAGTTATAGTAGATAAGTTACAATAATTTTTTGTTGTTTGAAAATCACTTTTTCATGATTATTAAGAAACAAATTTTATTTTTAATTTTTAAAGTCCTTGTTATTCCCTGCAATTTAAAATAAAAATTAACCCTTTACGACTAATGGAAGCCGAGTAATAAATTAAGAAACATACCTAAGTCAGCGCACTCACGCAATTTAATGTTTTTACGTTTTAATTAATATCTCAGCAAAAGTACCCGGCAAAGTAAAAAATAATAAAATGCACGACTAGATCGCACAAACTTGCTCTTATGTAAAAGTACTTTGGAATTTAAGATACATTTTGTAAATATAAAATATGGATTCAATGAGATAATAATGTTCAAATGCATTAAATTGCCGTCTGATTTCTAGAAAGGAATGAATTTATGCAAACAAACTTTAAAAAATCGTGTTATTATTAAATACATTTTTTATATAAGAATTTCTTTAAAATTTTTCAAGAAAAAAAATGTGGGATGCGAATTTTAAGTACTTAATAATATTGGCGCAAAATTTTAAACAGCCTATTATTAAGGTATTAGTATGATACTACTTAACAATTTGCTAACTTTGTAGTAGTTTACTAACTCATTCTTAATTTTAAACATTTTCTAACTAGTATCGTACTAAAAGAATTTTTTTAATAAATTACTTCTGAACACACCTAAAACAATGACATTTCGTGTAAAAAAGTAAGTACACGAACCTTTTTTGATGTTTGCAAATGTCAAAGAGTCATCTGAAGCTAGCACGATACTAAAAAAATAAAGTAGGTATTCGATGATTTTAACTTTAATAAAAGTGTAGAGAAAGTATGTTGCTATATTCGATTAAAATTTGCAAATTCGTTGTTTTAACCTAGTATCATACTAAAACAGCTTTATCATTGTACTAATTCAATTAAAATTTTGCGCCATTGATTTTAGGAAATAATTTCAAAAAATAATCGTTCATAGGTTTTGAAGATATTGATTTTCAAACAAATTTTTTTTTTCAAAAAAAAAAAAACCAACAAATATTTGTTCGAATATTTGTATACAGTGGCGATAAAATAAATAACACATGCAGTCTTAAATTTCTGTGATGCAAGTTTTTCCCAATTTCTTAAACTTTAAAGAGCTGTTTGACTCATGAGGAAGTAAGACCAAATATATATATCTCTCATTTAAAAATAAAATGAGGTACTCGTATATTAAACTCATAGAAAAACTACTACAAAATGATTTATACAATTTAAGTATACTAGGACAAAATAAATAGCACATTTCGTAAATAACAAATAAAAAAACATATTAAATAACAAAATATTAACATTATTTGAAGAAAATATACGGTATTTGGTCGAGTAACCCTTATTTTTAATCACGGCGGAATACCGGCGTTTTATAGACGAAGGAAGACTTCGGAATCGTTCAACAGATACTGAGTACCAGGCTTGCTGGACTTTCCGTCAAAGTTTGTCGAAATTCGAAGTATCAGTTCTATTTATCGCTTTGTCCACAACATTCCACAAGTACTCAATAGAATTGCGATATAGGGACTAAGCTGGCTTATTTGTTACGTCTGCTTTCTTTCTGGCAAATCGTCCAAGCAGCTTTTTTTCCACTGAGACAGTTTCTAATCGTACTTACAGATACATTAACACCAAGATCTTGTTCTTTTGCATGTTCAATTTTTAGGACTTAGGTCAGGCAGACGATGTCAAAATCAATTGAAGGGGTGGTTTTTCTGGTCTTACTCATACGAATTTTGTTTTGAGCACTTCCTTTTTCTTCGCAATGGTGAAGGGCATTTATAACATTCTTATTCTTCCTTGAAAATTTTTATTTCCGCTCTAGTTCAGATTTCGTGTGACCTTTTTTTTATAAAACCAAAAACCCCTAGTCTAAACGCCTGCCTGTGCTGATTGTTTTCCACTTCTCATACTACATTTCAGATATTAAAATTGAAGGAACTTAACTAAGAACCTTATCAAACTCATAACTTTTTTACTAAGCTTTTAAAAGTTAAGAATATTTGTTAAAAATATATTAAATTTGCAACGGAAACAATATGTGCTATTTAAATTGTCCTCACCTGAGTGCAACTTGTGTACCATTTGACTTTTTTATAAAATAATTTCTGGAGAAGTCTTATCCCGTTATTTTATACATAAAATCCAGATACTCAACATTCAGAAGTGTGCTATTTATTTTGTCGCCACTGTATACAATATTATTTTAAACTTAAGGGGACTAATGCTGAAAATTTTTGGTTAAAATCGAAAATAAAAAAAATGGTTCTATGACACGTAACAGTAATAACATTTTGCCCCAAAATTTCTTTTTAACCAAAATGTAGTCCATGTCCATAATATCACACCTAATTTTTGTTATCAAAATCGTTGGAGCCGTTTTCGAGATAGATAAGATTTTGCATTACGGGTGTATGGAAGATACCGTTAGTTTTGGAGATACAAAAAATTTCAATTTCTCCTCTAGGGAATCACCGAAGACCCTTAAGTACCGAGATTGAAAGAAATAGGTCCAGTGGTTTAGGCTGTAGTGAGAGGTACAGACATACAGACACACTGATACATGTTTTTTGTGTACTAAATTTTCCTTAAAATTTTTATAAAAAAAATTGATATGCAAATTGTTAGTACTTAATAAAATACATTTTAAAACGTAATTTAAATATTTAATCGTGTATCGGATTTCAAGATATTGAATTTTCAAAAAAAATTGTATTATTTTTTTAAAAATTCAAAAACTATTTTTTCGAAAAAAATTTTAGTTTATATTTTTTTCAAATGCAAAGCAGCTCCGGCATAAAAATTTTCGTTAAAATCGTTAGAGCCGTTAGTGAGAAATTCGAAAATCAAAAAAACGGTTCTAACAGGTACCCCTAATAACATTTCCCCCCAAAGTTTTTTTTGATCAAAATATAGTTCAGGTCCATAATATCACACTTATTTTTTTTTATGAAAATCGTTAGAGTTGTTTTCGAGATAAATAAGATTATGCATTATGGGTGTATGGGGGGTACCGTTTGTTTTAGAGCTAAAAAAAAAACTTTCAATTTCTCCTCTAGGGAATCTCCGAAGACCCTTAAGTACCGAGTTTGAAGAAAATGCCTCCAGTACTTTAGGCTGTAGTTCGAGGTACAGACATACAGAGTTCATATTCATTCGTTCATATTTCACATTTTTCTTATGCAGCTTGGCGTGTTTACCTACAACAGAAAACCAATTAATCGCAGACTGTAGTGCATTGTTTTTTTTCGCACGTGCTTCAATGTAATGCATTGCATGCAGCGTTGCCGCAAGGCTTATCGAAAGTGTAACAAAATTTAAAAAAATGAACAGAACCAACAACAGTGTACCAAAAACGAAAATAATGCTTTTTATATACAAGAAATTATATTGAAAACATAGGTAAATAGGTATTTAATATTATTAAAAAAATGACATTAAAGGTTATATTCTTTATTTTGAATGAAAAGTACATATGTATGTACCTGTATGTAGTACCTTGCACGTAGCTATTTAAGAAAACTGTTCCTCAATTTGCCTTACAAACATTGGGGCTTTAATTGTGTGGAACGATGCCTATATTAATAAAGTATTTTTTAAATTATGTTCAGAAAACACGCGTTCGGCTGCCGCACATTTCCGTCTGTATGTCTGTACCTCGATCTAGAGCCTAAGCCACTGGACCTATCTTCTTCAAACTCGGTACTTAAGGGTCTTCGGTGATTCCCTAGAGCCTAGAGGGTAAATGAAAATTTTTTTTGGCTCTAAAACTAACGGTATGGGCGATATACACCCGTTTTGCATAATCTTATTTATCTCGAAAACGGTTCTAACGATTTTGATGAAAAAATTAGGTTTGATTTTATTGACATGGACTACATTTTGTAAGAAAAAAATTTGGGGGGAAACGTTATTAACGGTACCTGTAGAACGGTTTTTTTGATTTTCGACTTTTTCATTAACGGCTCTAACGATTTTAACCAAAAATTGTCACCAGGAGAGTTTTCCGGGTCTACCAGTGAAATGTTTTTTAATGCTAAATAAAATTCAAGCATTTGCATTTTAATATTTCTTCATTGCTTATATCTTTATCTTTTATATATGTTTCTGCATTTACACCAATATAAACCTCGGTTAATGATAAATAGTTTAAATTGTCAGAGTCGTCTATTTCATATATACATAAGTTTTTAGTATTCATAATGTTTTTTGAAGTAAAACTTCTTTTACGGTACGTTATCAGTCAAAGACAGCCACATGTTTTTACACTCAACAAAACAATTAAAAACATAATTTAATTAAAAAACACACAATAGAAGCTTTTTTTAAATGTACTATGTGGCCGAACGATTTCACAATCAAAAACCACTTCCTTTTGTAAAAAAAAGAACCACAAACAAATATATATTTTTTTATTTTTATTTATTAACAACATTAAACACTTAACCCCACTTAATACTAAATACTTATATACCATTTATCTTAAAAACTACACTCAAATTAACAAAATAATTATGCAAAATATAAAAAAACACTTGTAAATAAACTTTCTGCTTTCTTTTGTCAAATACAAACCAGCACTGCCATATGCGAAGAATTTCAATTTCGGTGTGACATTAAAATTAGCATTGCCATATCATAAGAAGAATCCTTTGGCTGAAACACAATGAATGCGATAAGAAAAACGAGATGTGATCGTGATAAGACCTCGTTGTTGTAAATCAATTTCAAACTATGAAAACAGACAAGGAGATACACAATAAAGCATTTCTTGTCGCCACGTTAAGTGAAATTAATAAATAAAGTAAGGACAGTCGCGTACATTAAATTTTTAGTTTCACATCTGTTTGGTTGCTAAAATGAAATAAATGGGCTTATATGTTTCATTTTGCCATACATATGTTTACCACAATTTTCATTTTACCAACCAAACAGTTGCGAAACTTAAAATTGAATGTGTGCACCTTAAGAATTGCGGCACGATTTTAAAACTACAAAAAGTTGTCAGTGAATCATGTCTCGCTCTCGTCTCGTGTTTTTGTAACATGAATCGGGCATAATTATAAAAACATTTTAACATGTACATACAGTGTTGGCCAAAACATTAGCAACTAAAACTATCTCCATCATTATGTCATTCAAAAATGAATAACTAAAACAAATCATGTTAATTTTTACTTGCGACTTATAGGTACTATAAGGCAAGTTATGCATTCGTAAAAAAAATCGAACTCGAACGGCTGGGCCGATTTTCTTTAAACTTGGTAGATATCATTTTAAATTTTTTCCCCCCACACGTTTTTTTCTTTTTTTTTAAGACCAAAAATAACGGTACCTACCATACGAATTTTTTTCGAAATTTTATAAACATTTTTTTTTCTCAAAAACTGTTGACATATTTAAAAAATAAAAATACAAACAAATTTCATTTAATTAAAGCTAGGTAATGGTTGAAAAAAATTTTCCGAAAAATGGTTATTGAGGGTACCCCCCATGGAACCATTTTTTTTGTTTTTGATTTTCTCAAGAACGGTTCAACCGATTTTGATCATTTTTTTTTGCTAAAGCTCCCCAAAAATACGAATAGAATTGTGTACTCAAATTTTCCAAAAAAATTTTTTTGGATTTTTAAAAAAAACTTCAATTTTTTTTTTTCAAAACTCAATATTTCGAAAACCCCATGCTAGATTTTTTTTAAACTTGATAAATAAAAGTTTCTCAATATAATCTACAAAATGTGAGAAAAAAAATTTTATTTTACCTAAAAATAAAGGTACCTACCATACAAATGCTAAAAAAATTTAAAGAAATGGTTTTCAAAAATCGAATTTTTCTCGAAAACGGCACCTAGAATTTTGATAAAATTTTTTTTCTTTCAATTAATTTTTACGATCTTTAATTTAATAAAGAAAATTTTGAAATTAAGATATTACAGCTTGTTCCTACCATAGAACCATTTTTTCGAATTTTGAATTTCTCATTATCCACATAACGGATCTTAATGAAAATTTTTTTAGTAAACCTTCTAAAAAGTATTAAACACATTGCATTTCAAAACTTTAAAATAAATATTTTTTAAATTTTTGAAAAAAAAAAAATCTATTTTTTTCTTTTTTTGAAAATCCCATTTTTTCCGAATGGGGTCAATAGTTTTTTTTTGTAAATTTAATTTTTATTCGAACAATAATAAAAACTTAAAATTGGCGTACCAAAATTTTTTCTTAAAAAGCTTTTAAAAAGTTTGTATATAAAAGCTTCTTTTAAAGAAACCCTTGTAGTGGTTAGTGGACTTACAATTTTTGTTCTTGCATAAATTCATATTTGCATAGCATTCTGTTTTTGTCACTAACTACTAAAAGAATTTTAAAATTAATTTTATCCTTATGAACAGTTTTCTCTAATAACATTCGTTTTTAAAATTCCTAGTCGATTACATAGGAGCAAGTTCGTGCGACCCAGTCGTGCATTTTATTTTTATAAAATTTAATACATTATGTATGTATTTCTGAATAGACAACAAGAGAAAATAGTTTTCAAAACGGTTCATTTAATATGATATAAGTAAGTATTACAGTGAACCCAATTTTTTGCTGGTCAAAACAAAAGCAACTTGCTATCTCTCTTTTTCTTATTAATAAAGAGAAGTTAGACCGTTAACTAAAAAAATCATTGCTCATAGTAAAGGTGTTGGCAAAAAAGTGCAGTTGAATCTATTTATTAGGTATTATTCACTTCACGAGCAAGCGAACGTTCTTAGCTAACGTTTGTAAAATGGCCGAAAACAAATACTCTAACGAAATAAGAAAAAAATTATAAAAGAATATAAAAGAGAAAGGAGTCAAATTAAATTATCGGAAAAATATTCCATTCCAAAATCAGTGATTTGCCGATTAGTAAAATTTTATAAATCCACAAAGTCATTCCAAACGGTTCATCGGGGTGGCAGACCAAGAAAAACAACAATACGAGAAGATTCTGCTACGATAAAATCAATTAAAAAAGACCCTTTTATATTATCGCGAGAAATAAGAGTCCAAATTGATCTGGGCGTAAGCGCGAGAACAATCCGGAGACTAAAATCCTTCAAAGCTGTAAAAAAGCCTTTTATTTCAACCAAAAACAAGCTGGCGAGATTAAAGTTTGCTCATGACCACATCAACTGGACCGTTAGAAAATGGAGGAACGTACTCTTTTCGGACGAGTCCAAATTCAGTTTCAAGGGTTCCGATGGTGTCCGTCGTGTTCGCAGACCAGCCAAAGAGGCACTAAATCCACGTTACACCAAAGCTACTGTAAAACACGGAGGAGGAAACGTAATGGTTTGGGGATGTTTTTCAGGGCATGGACTGGGACCACCGATTCACCAAATAGATGGAACAATGGATCGTTTTATGTACCGTGACATTTTGCAAAGTGTAATGCTGCCACACACTGAGGATCAGTTGCCTCTGAAATGGATATTTCAGCAGGACAACTACCCAAAGCACTCGTCCAATAGGTTAAAACGTGGTTTCAAGAAAACCGGATTGACGTGTTACAATGGCCAGCACAGTTCTCAGATCTCAATCTCATAAAAAATCTATGGAAAATTGTAGATCGACTAATTGAAAGGACTAATTGCAAAAACAAAAGTGATCTGTTTGAACAAATTAAATTGGCTTGGGAAAGTATCCCAAACAGCATAATAAACAATTTAACTGACTCCATGCGTCGAAAATGTGCTGAAGTAATAAAAAACAAGGGGTTTGCTACCAAATACCTACTAGCAATATTTTATATATGTAGTTTTTAAAAAAATATGTATTTGTTAAAAGTTGCTTTCGTTTTGACCAGCCTAATATTGAACTAATTGTACTAATTTTGCTATATTTAATGAACTGTTACAAAAACCATTTTCTTTTATTTTCTATTAGAAACTGTAAATATTTATTTAAATTTTAAAAACAAAAATGTACCATTATTGATGATTAAATTTGTTTTTTTAATTACTTAATAATGGAGGCATTTAAAGTTGCTTTTGTTTTGTCCAACACTGTATGTATATTGATCAAATCTTCAAATTGCAATATATTATTTATTTATGGTCTTTTTTGATCATTTTTTCCTTATGAGAATTGAAACAATTATATATTTACACTCTGGAAAGCTTAATCATTCAGCAAAAGCTTGACTTTACTATGAATACAAAAGAGGATAAAGACAAGCTTAGCCCAACTTACACTTATGTGATAAAATAACCCGCCTGTGATATAAGTGTTTTTTCTGTTAGGTTTACTTTTTTGTATTAAATTGTTTCAAAGTATTTATTTATTTATTAAATTATTTATTTATTTATTAAATTATTTATTTAAATAAATAAATATATAAAATTAAATTATTTAATTTTTAAAAATTTAAAATTTGAATAAATGTAAAGTCATATAGAAAGCAAGTAAGTTCCACATAATAATTTTTCAATGTTTAAAAAATTCTAACTATTGTGTTTATTAAGTTTTTTTTTTTTATAATCTACACGCGCTCAAGGGATCATAACTACCCTTTAAATGTTTCAAAACAGCGCGGGCGTGAAGTTAAGGAAGAGAAAGAAGGATAGGAAAGATGTGTTTCATTAAGTATGATCCCTGAAGATGTTGAAAATTTTCAACGAAACGTATATTGAATTGTTTTAATTCGCATAAGGACAAAATTATCAAAAAAGCCCATAAATAAATAAAACATTATTTTCACGATTTATGATTAAAAAAGTGCCATCTGTGCGTCATAAAGAATGCCATTCATTTTGTTCAACCTTGACAACAAACATACAATTTTCCCAAGTTATACATGATTTTCTCAATAATTTCAAAAAATGTGCCAGGTAAACATGCTGTCATTTCAAAACTATTTGCTTCATTTGTATAACTGAAATAGTTTTGAGTTCCAATTTAAGCTTCCTAACCTACATATTTTGAAAACCATTTTCAATTCAAATAAATATGTAAAAAAAGAGATTTGGACATCTTTCAATTTCCAAAATTATGCTTAAATTAATTTTAAATTGAATTTAAATCAAAAACCAACGAAAAGTTCTACTACACCCATACTGTAATTTAAATCTGTTACAATGTTTTTTTTTTTTTTTTTTTTTTTTTTTTTTTTTTTTTTTTTTTTTTTTTTTTTTTTTTTTTTTTAGAGACGGTACGTGGGGAATGAATTGTTTCATTTTTAAACTATTCGAAAAGTAACCGGCTTAATTACAATACAATTCTAGTGGCGAAGCGAAAGTCGTTGGTATAAGTTGCTACAAAAAACTATATGAAGAACTAAGATACATTTTAGCACCCGGTTTTCTTTTTTTATTAAAAATTAATAAGATCATTGAATTTTGAAAACAAAAATTATACTTAATTACATAAAATTTTGAAAAAAAAAATATTTTTTTTTCTCTCAAAATTTCGAGTTTGAAAATAAATTTTTTAAAAACTATTCTCAAACAAAACTTAATTTAAAATGAAAATTAAAGAAGAGAATTTTGGCAGGGCATTGCAAGTTTTACCGTTGTTTTTAAATATTTTTACTTGCGATATAGGTACTATAGGGCAAGTTCTGCATTTGGGAAAAAAATCGAACTCGAGATTTTGATGATAGCGAAGACGAATAAAGTGGGTCTGACAATTCCGTCTGTCTGTCTGTATGTCTGTATGTCTGTATGTCCGTATGTCTGTATGTCTGTACCTCGATCTAGAGCCTAAGCCACGGGAACTATTTTCTTCAAACTCGGTAGTTAAGGGTCTTCTCTTCGGTGATTCCCTAGAGGAGAAATTGAAATTTTGTTTTTACCTCCAAAACTAACGGTACCCCCATACACCCGTAATGCATAATCTGATTTATCTCGAAAACGGCTCTATCGATTTTGATAAACAAAAATTAAGTGCGATATTATGAATATGGACTACATTTTGGTCAAACAAATTTTTGGGGCAAAATGTTATTAACGGTACCTGTCATAGAACTGTTTTTTTGATTTTCGACTTTCCCATTAACGGCTATAAGGATTTTAACCAAAAATTTTCAGCAGGATTCGCCTTAATTTTAAAATAATATTGTATATAAAAATATTCGAAAAAATATTTGTTGGTTTTTTTTTGAAAATTTTTTTTTGAAAAATCAATCTTCTTCAAAACCTATCAACTATTATTTTTTGAAATTATTTCCTAAAATCTATATTATTAAATACTTAAAATTTCCATCCCACATTTTTTTCTTGAAAAATTTTAAAGAAATTTCTTATATAAAAAATTAATTTAATAATAAAACGATTTTTTAAAGTTTGTTTGCATAAATTCATACTTTTCGAGAAATTAGACGGGAATTTTATGCATTTGAACTTATTATCTGATTGAATCCATGTTTTATATTTATAAAATGTATCTTAAATTCCAAAGTACTTTTTCATAAGAGCAAGTTTGTGCGATCCAGTCGTGTATTTTATTTTCTCTGTTTTAAGTCAATTAACTTGGGCTCGCAGTTTGTTAGGCAATTTATTTTGATGTGATCAATCCATCCTCTGCAGCTGAAAAAATAGCTGAAGCGTTGACCACTGATTCAAAATTCTGTCAACTACTTGCTTAAGTGACAAATGCCGAGTTCCGGATATTCTTAAAATTTTGTGGTTTTTGGTTGTGATTGCAACATAATTATTCCTTAAATTCAAAAAAAAATTTTAGGACTGTGCAAGAAGAAATTGTAAATTGTTTTCAATTTCAATTGGTAATTTATTACATGCGCTTCAGGCACATAAGCAAAAAGAATGACAAACATATCGAATGAAGAAAATATCTGAATTATAACTTTTAAACTTTGCGGATAGCCTCCTTAATTCCCCTGCCATCACAAATGCATTATCTGAGGGAAGGATGATTATATTTGCAATTGGTATTTGCAAATTTTTTAAATGCTCTTATATAATCGAATATAAATCGGGCATCTGAACACTCCAGCTTCAGAAGTCTGAAAAATTTATCATAAGTCCTTTTTTCTTTCTTGCAATAGAACTTGCCAACTAATGCGATAGCTTTGTCACTACATACTCGTACGTCGGTTGCCTCGTCTGCTAACAAAGAAAACGATGTTTTCCGAAGGACGTCCGCCGAATTTCTTTTTGATTCAACTGAAAAATTATTTTCAACAATTCCAGTGGCCTTGGTCCTTGCGCATTTGATGTTTTTTTTTTTGCAATGCTAGAGTCCGGGAAGCATTTTCCAAAACTGCGGGCAGTGTTTCCAAAACTGACAATGCGAGATGGTGAACAATACAAGTCAGCCAGTATTCAGAAAGTCTGGCTTTGCTCGGCAAACTGCTTTCCTTTTTCGATGCAAGTAATGTTGTGGCGAAGTTTGTATTGCAATAAAGAAACGCAAAAACCAACACCATTGCGTTCCTCTAGCCAAGAAAATACGTTTTTCCATATAGATTTGCAAACTCTATATTTTTATTATTATTATACCCTATATTTTATTATTATTTTATTACAAAGTACTCTATGAAAGATTTTTTTTTTTCATTAGATTGAGTGCAAGTGCTTGGGTGAGATCGTAAGGCTCAAAAAATTATTGCTATAAGCATTAGTGCATTGGGACATTGGTGTCATTAGTCAAAGAAGATCTAACTTTAGAAAATTTGAACTTATAAAAAGTAATGGAAGATGCTATTAATTAAACTAATATAACAACTGCACTGATCGCCAAGAAATAGGCGCAAAAGCTCTGATTGAATGCAAAATGATTTCAAAACGTTATAACTAATAGCTAATTTTTTTTTTGCCATTTTCTTTTTGGCAACACTGGTTTTGACAGCTCACGCACGTTTCGTGTTTTGTGTCACTGTCAAATATCTTCAGTTTGGTCTATAATTTAACCATGAATTGTCTTACAGACCAACAACGCTTGCAAGTTATTGAATTTTATTATCAAAATGCTTGCTTTGTTAAGAAAGTTCATGACGCGCTTCTTGCATTTTATGTTCAGTTTAATCGACCTACTGAGGTGGCTATTCGGGCTATTGTGACTAAATTTCGCACCAAATTTACATTGTTGGACATTAAACCATCAACACGCTTACGTAGAGTGCGAACTGAGGAAAATGTCGCGGCTGTATCGCCCAGTGTAACTCTGTTACAGTGTGAAGCCTTTCAAAATACAGCTGGTGCAAAAAAGCCGAACGACCTACCACAACGCCGAATTTTTGGTTAATGGGCTCTTGCTTGTATGTTAAGGCTTATGTCTTTAGCGACTAGCCCGCTTCGATGACGCATCATTGAAGCATTAATTCGTGAGATAACGGCTAGGCCGATTTTCTTCAAACTTGGTAGATATGAGTTTTAATTTTTTACCCCCGGATGTTTTTTGATTGATTTTGGTTGAAAAAATTTTGTTTTTACCATATTTTTTGTTTTTGATTTTCTCAAAAAAGGTACCACCGATTTTGATCATTTTTTTTATGCTAAAGCTTCCCAGCAGTTTGAATATTATTGTGTATTCAAATTTTCCAAAAATTTTTTTAAAAAACATTGCATTTCAAAACTTTAAGAAAAATATTTTTTTGAATTTTGAAAAAAAAAAAAAACAATTTTTTGTTTTTTGAAAATTCAATATCTCGAAAACGGCTCAATACATTTTTTTGTAAATTTAATTTTTATTCATACAATAATAAAAACTTCAAATTGGCGTACCAACATTTTTTCTTAAAAATGTTTTAAAATTTTCTTATATAAAACCTTATTTTTTAACAAACCACTACAAAGTCTTATAATTTTTGTTCTTGCATAAATCTTTATTTGCTTGAATCACATGGCATCCAATTCTTACCTTTAACTACTAAAGAAGTTTTTTTTTTAGGTATTTAAAAAATGAATTTTATGCTTATGAACAGTTTCTCTAATAACATTAATTTTTGAAATTCTTAGTCTTTTACATAGGAGCAAGTTCGTGCGACCCAGTCGTGCATTTTATTTTTTTTAATTTCCGATAGCTCTTAAAAAATCACTCGTTATAAATGTAGATCGTGTTCTCGTTCTCTTGGTAGTACGAACTATAGCTGCTCGCACAATTCTTCCCATCAGCCACTTAGTTGGAGAAAGATTGTATAACTTGATAAAAACTGGATCTCTGGAGTTCAACTCTGTTTTAGTCTATTGTCATTTATGGCTTACCTGGAGTGAAGCTAGGTTCTCCATGTGCTATCTTTTCCAAAGCCCTTGGAACTGCAAGTGATTCCAATGACTGGTTGGTATCTACGTTAAATTGGGCTCTGGAACTGCGGCTCATCTACCAGAAAATGTGTTGGATGTTGTGGGTTAAAATCATTATCAGATAAAAAACATAGAGGACGAGAATTCAGAGTTACCTCAATCTGAGTTAAGATAGTGTATAGCTCCTCAATTAATACAGAATTTTGTAGAATACGTCGTAGATGGAGTTTTACCTATCGATTCTCAAAGTCCCCCAAAAATGTGGTGCGAGCGGAGGAATTAGATGACGAAGACCTAGATTTTGTTGTCGAATGACCGTCACTAAGGTAGTTGAAGCACAACGATTTAATTTTAGCAAAGTTTCTACGTTCTTCAATATTTAAAGCCACAAATTGGGGGCCCTAAGTTAGTTTATAAGGTCTTTGCACTTTGGACATTTTAATTGAGTTTCCATCGATTCGGCTAAATGAGGTTTTCAAAAGTTCATCAAATCATGGCTAAAGGTAACTTCTTTAGCCCACGCTTGCCTTTACTCGTCGATTTTGTTAAGAAATAAATACATGAGCCGAGGATCGCGCCCGGTTTGATTAATTGAGTTATGACCCCCAATATTTCATTCGGTACCATCAATAATTGAGCAACACAACTGTACATTTGACAAGGTGGCTGTATGCAAAGATAAAAATATCTCGAAAAAACGATTTGAGATAATGAAATTCTTGAGTGGCTGTCAGATCGGTTTTGGAGTTAACTACACTCGTAAATAAATCGCGAAACGTGGGCCAGTCTTTATAATATCCCGAAAACGGTTGAATAATTATAAACTACAGGTTAACAGACGACGAAGTTTTTCTCGGTGTCGTATTTATAATTTCGAGAAAAGGTGGTTTTTGTTGCGCGAGTTCTTGAATTTCGTCTTATTAGCCTGATTGCAACGGATTGCCTTTCCCGTATTGCTACAAAATTTATGTTCGTAATTTACAATTTCTGACTCAAGATCGACAAACTCTTCATCAAATTTGTCCCACGCTCATTCTAGAATTCGTAGAAGCCTCTATCGAGAGCACAAAATCTGCCGCGCGAGTAAGCCTATTCTTAGCATTACCACGTTTCTGCTTTAAGGAACTCATTTTCAAAAGCAAACTTCTTACACCTTTTATTTATAATAGTCTCGAATACTTAAACAAATCAAAGAATCCTTTTCGAGGAATAAGGTGAATACGTTAATTTATTGATTAAAAGTTGAATCCGAATGATTAAACTGCGATTAGAATTCGACTACAACGATGTTTTCATTAATTAATCAACACAAGCTCACTTTTTTAACAGAGGTAATCTAATAGACAACAGTCAATTTCTAAAGTATGTTAGGCTGCGAAGGACTAGAACCATATAGCATATGTATATATACTACCTAAGGTCCCGATTGGTACCCCTATTGCCTGAAACACCCGTAAATTTAATTTGAGGTGATTAAGAGAAAACTCTCATAAATTTCTTATCCATGAACACGTGTGAATGGTTGATAAAAATACAAAATACGTGAGTAGCTCAAAAAGTGACGTTTTTTTTATTATAAAAGTGACAGTTCTGGTGAATTATATCAAAACTAAATTTTTTTCATGTCTCGTTTTTTCGTTCCGAAAAGTACTTATTTTGAATTTAATTTTACTTGTAGAGGCTGTGAGTGCTTCAAATAAATAGTTATACAATTAAAATGAGTGATTGTAGTGCTGTCAAGTAATCAAACGTATCGGCGACAGATCTGTGGGAAAAATGCTTCTATTCACCAAGAATCACTTCCATCAGACGTCTAAGGAGTACTCAATTGAGAAGGAAGGCTTATCGAACATGGGACAAGATTCGACAGCAAAAAGTTCCTGCCAAGAAGTCAGGACTTCATTGATGGCCCATCGACAAAGCCCAATGACGGAATTGTTTGCTTTGCTGGTGCATTTGAGCAGTTTTATATGCGACGCTTAGACTTCCTAGATAATACGTTGATAATATAATTGTTGGAATTCTTACCGAACCAGTTGTGAATGAGTATAACGGTATTAACTACCAAATCAGAATATGCATGCGTGTGCTTAGTGTTTTGGCGTGGTAATCGAACAGACATCAATCAATTTAGAGGGTGGCATTATGGATCCATATTCCATTACAAAGAATTCGGAAATTTTTATTTGCATCTTTTCGAATATATCAGCAAGATCGCATCAATAATTTTCTAGTATATTTGAAGTTTTGAGTGGGACGAAATCGTTTATACAATGTTCATTGATTTGCATCTGGCCCTCTAAACTTTAATTTTCTGTGATTTTACTTTAAATTTGTATATATTTTATAAAGATAGCATTAAGACCCTATTTACTTTAGGAATATAGCGAACTTACTACATCTTGTTTACATTGGAAGCTTTGAGTACAGAAATCTCGATTTAAGTACTTTCCATTAAAACTAAATATCTTCATTCCCCCAACATTTCTTCAATTCAACAAATCCTTCAAATCCATTCAATGTTTTAAACAAATCCACTTCACTTTAGTGATGGGCGATTACATTTTATTTTATCGCCCGTAACAATCCAGAAGAATTACTATTATTTCTTTTGGAATCGAGAAGTGGATCAATAAATTTATTTTTAAGGCATAACACTAATATTTGTACGAAATGGTGTTGCTTATCAGCTTCAACAACAATATGGCATTTTCTTAAATACAGACTTTAATTCCATGTGGCTTAGATTCACCATCCATAACCGGATCATTCATACGTGCTTTATTTATTGCGGCCCAAGTTTGGATAGCAACTCGACTTCTAATGAACTCGATGCGCTGTGTGATTCTATTCACAGAATTGTTTCCCATTATCCGCACAGTGCAATCGTTTTTACGTGTGATTTCTATGCACACACATGGTTGCGTTATTCTGATCCTGACAAATACACTATTAGTGTATTATCACCTCTAGGCACATCATAACTGTAAATTTTTAATGTCGACAAAAACCCAGTTAGAAAAAACATTTTTAGGAGAACCGTTTGGCAATACGAGAATGCCAACTGGGACGGTCTTAACGATTTTTTCAGGAACTTTAACTAGTCACTACGCTTCATCGATAGTGCCGTGAACTCCCGTGTAGACATGATTTCAAATTTAATTCTTTTCGGAATGAGAAAATTTATCCCTAATGAGGAAAAACTTGTCAAAAATTTATTCGAGCTGTAAAAAGGTTGTTAGGTTCAGAAAACAAGTTTCCGAGCCAATCCTTGTGAGAAAAACCAAACAAGTTTAAACAAGTTAGAAAGATCTGTAATGGACATATTCAAAGAACCGAATTTTTGCATGGTATGACCAAGAGTTAAGGCAACAAATACTACTATGTCCCAAAGGTAGTTACATTTGTTCGTCTTTTGTAAAAAAAAAAAATAACCAAACACTACTTCGTCTTCGGTTCCTACGGTCGTCTTCAATGATCCTCCTTATATCAGCTCGTAGGAAAAAGCGAATTTGCTTTATGTACAGTTTGCTGTTAATTCGATGATACCAGAAAGTGTCATGTTTCCTCTGTAGTTGAGAGCGTAAACAATTTCATGAGACAAATCTGCTTTTGCACGCGTACAGTTGCAAAATTAATGAAATATTGTAATGAATCATTACAATTCTGCCCCCCTTATATACGGAGCTGTCCAATAGATGATTCCAGTACCTCGCCACAGCTAAATCCTATTTCAACCCCAAAACTCCTATCCAACAAGATCCCATATATACCTACCCAACACACCCCTTTTGCTACGGACCTGTTAAAAATATTATTATTATTATTATAATGTTTATTAACTATTAAGTAAATTACAAAATTAATAAATAACTTAAGCAAAAAAAAAAAAAAAGAAATGAAGAATAAAAAAGAAATGAATTTAAATTTTAAGTAGGTAGTTGATTTAATTTATATACAGTTTTCAATGTTTAGGTCGGACAAAATAGAGTATACAAGATTTATGTTTTCTGGATTGACGTAGGATAGGAGCTGAGTGAGGTTGTGGTTGGAAAGGTTTTTGCAGGATTCAGATACTGTTGTGCAGGAAAGAAGATGAGCCATGGTGAGAACGGTATTCGAATCACAAAGATGACATAAAGCTGGTGGTTCCTTGTTGCATAAATGTTTATGTGTTAGGTAGGCATGGCCAAGCCTAATTCTAATATATGCCTTCAGTTTTTTTAGAGGGATGTTATTAGGATAGATTGTTTTAGTACCGTTGGGGTTCAAGTTTTTGTATATGTGGCTATAGTTGTCCCAATCGTTTGTATTTCCAATTTTCCAGTAGAAGGTTTTTTATATCTTTTTTATTGTATTGGAAGAACATTATTAGAGGTTGGTTTTTTGCCGATTTTGCTGCTGCATCTGCAGCTTCATTGCCAATACTTCCAGTGTGGCCGGAAATCCAGACTATCTTAATGGTTTTGAAGTTGGATATAATGTGGCTGCGAATTTCTTCGACTACTTCGATGGAGTTGGTTATATTTTTTATTGCAGATATTGTGACTAGGCTGTCAGAAAATATAACAGTCTTTTTTTTGTGTGTGGACTTTATTGCTTTCAGTATGGCAAATGCTTCGGCGGTGAATATAGATGAAGAGTTTTGTAGAAGTCCTTTCGATAGAACTGAACCAATTTCATCGACTACGGTAAATGATACGGTGTTATCTGTTTTTGAAGCATCAGTATAAAGGAGGTTCCAACCAAGGGATTTATATTCGTCAGCAATGGTCAAGTATAAGGCTTTGTATATTTCTTTGGAGGTGTTTGACTTGGAATGTTCGCTGAATTCGGTGTTTATGGTGTACATTGGAAGGTTCCAGGGCGGCTGACTGTTGTAGATCCCGATATTTTTAAAGGTGATTGGAATATTACATTCCTTTGCAAACGAAAGTGCATTGCACAAGATTGATTGAAGTCTTTGGGGTCTTTTCCGATTTAAGATTTTCTTGGTAATGTTTTGTATAGGTGATTGCAGTGTCGGGTTGAGTTTTTGAAGAATGTTGGCGGTTAAGAGATCAACTCTTGCAGCTAGTTTGGGTAGTCCTGCTTCGGTGAGGATGTTGTTAATGGGAGTGGAGCGGAGGGCTTTTAAAATTTTTCTGACGGCGGTGGTAATGAGTTGTAGGGATGTTTTGGAGCATTTTCCGTATATTGGTAATCCATAATCAATTTTTGAAAGTACAATGGTTTTGGTTTAATTAATAAGAGTGTTAACATTTGAATAGCTATTTGGTGAAGATAAAAATTTAATTATATTAACCCTGGCAGTAAGGCTTTTTTTATATAAGAGCAATGATTTTTAAAACTAAACTTAGAATCAAATATAAGGCCCAGAATTTTAATACAATTAACATTTTTAATAGGGCTGTTATTTAAGTTAACATTGATAGTTTTATTACAGTTGTGTTTATTGCAAATATGAAATAATTGAGATTTTGAATTTGAAATAATTGAGCCTGAGTAATCGCTCCAACTGATCAAAGCTTCGATGATGTGGGAGAAAGTTGCCTCCACTTCATGTAGGTCTTTACATTTGGAGAATATAATGAGGTCATCGGCGTAAAGAGTATGCTCAACCTTTTGAAAGTTGTTTATTATTCTGCTTATTTCATTAAAAGCAATGGAAAATAGGACCACTGATAATGGTGATCCTTGCGGAATCCCGTTCTTTAGGTTATGTACTTTGGAGTAGATGTTGTAGTACTTTACACGAAAACATCTGTTGGAGAGGAACGATTTTATGTACGCAAAAATTTTGGGGCCAATTCCCCATTTAAGAAGCTGGTCCAGGACGGCATGAGCTCCGACTCTGTCAAAGGCTTTGTCGAAGTCCAAACTTAGGATTGAGGCGTGGTTTTTTTTCGGACAGCGTTGTAGAGATGAAGTGGTAAAGGTGGAGGAGTACATCGGTAGTAGATCTGCCTTTTTTAAATGTCAGTTGTCGATAGTCAACTAGTTTGTCTTTTTCGAGGAACCAGGATAAACGTTTTGCGATGATTTTTTCCATTATTTTTCCTGTGCAAGGAAGTAGTGATATGGGTCGATACCCGGAGATGGAAGTGGGATCTTTATTTGGTTTGAGTAGGGGGATAATGTTTGCAACTTTCCAGGCATGGAGAATTATTCCTGTTGCAAGGATGTTGTTGTATAATTCCAAAAGACGAGTTTTTAGTACAGGAGGAGAGTTTTTTTTATCATGTCGTAGGAAATACGGTCAAAGTCAGGTGTTTTTCCTTTGACGGTATGTAAACAGGATGTGAGCTCTAAGGTATTTATATTGGATTCAATGGAGAGAGGAATTGGAAGGATTGAAGGATGGGTTTAAATTGTGAAGGGTATTGATTTTGTTGTTGATGAATACCGGTTTGAATTCTGAGTCGTCCGATTGTTGTTCCCAGGATTGGGCAAAACTGTTCACTATCTCTGCTGGACAGGAAGTGGTTCTGGTGGTGGATTTGATCATCTTTATTGTGTTTGGAACGTATGTGCCTGTTAGAGTTTTTATATCGGCCCAAAGTTTTTGGGACGTAGAGTTTGGACTGATATTGGCTGTGAATTTTTCAAAGCAGGTTTTTTTTCGGCCCTGACAGTTTTGCGGAATTTGGCGTTAAGCTTCTGGTAAAGAACAAGATTAAAATCAGTTGGGTATTTTTTAAATTTATGCGAGGCTTTTAGTTTCAGAACGCGGAGGGAGCTAATTTCTTTGTTCCACCAGGGGACTGTTTTTTTACGAATTTTGTCACTTGATTGGGGAATGGCTAGATTTGCTACAGTGCGTATGGATTTGTAGATAAGTGCAGATTCTTTGTTGATGTTGGGAGGCTTTTGCCTGGAGAGTAGTTGGTTTGAAATACTGTTTTGAAATAGATCCCAGTTGGCTTTGCTCAGCAAGAACTTTTTTTGTTGTTTAATCTGGTGTTTGTATGGGGCAGACGTGAGGGTGGTAAGAATGGGAAAATGATAGCTGCCAAAAAGATTGTCGGAAATGTTCCAGGTTGAATTAGTGAATTTGTAAACAGCCGTTACCCCTTAGGGTTTCATTTCATTTACAATATCCCCTTCAGGTACGTTTATTAAGCAAGGTGCATAAACTGTACCTTTAGAAGAGTTCAAATTAGAGTGAAGACTTACCGCTATAGGGCAAGGTTTTTTTTGGAGAGGAATAAATTTGTAATTTTTATTGATTTAGCGAGAATAAGAAGACTCCCATCACGAAGTGTCGTAATGCTTTCGTAAGAGGTATTTATTCCGTCAATAGCTTTTTTTTAGTAGGAAAATGCTAACAGAGGAAAGGGGAGTTTTTTCGTCACTAGAAGAAATGACTATGAATTTGGGGTCAGGGAGAGTTGTGTTTATTTGAAGTTGGTTGTTGGAGTCACAATGGGTATTTTTTTTTCTTTTTTTACCGTTGGGCTCAGATTGCAGCTCGGTGTCGAGCAAACTAAATCTGTTGCCCGAAAGCACTGGCGGCCCAGGGGCCATGTTTTAATAATCACGCACTACAGCAGTTTTTTCCGTTGCGGTAACAAAAAAAAAGAGAAAAGAAGAATACGAATATTAGAAAGAGAAAACAACAAACTAGAGCAATCGAGTTGAATAGATATGCCGGCTAGAAGGTTAGACGGTGACTGCTGTTAAAAATAAAATAAAATGAATACTTACCAGACCGACAGCATGTTCCCATAGCATGTGTCGACTGCACGTTATGACCATCAACTGATTAGAAAGGTTATAAGTAGAAATAAATTAATTGTATAATTACACCACTGACCACATTATCTACGCAATACCAACAACAAGTACTAGGTGTGGTGAACTCAGAGCAGGAGAATAAATACGAAAAAGGAAATACTCCACTGAAAGCAGCAACTGGGTGACGATCAAGAACCTCGATGGTGAGTTTCAGACAATGGAATGAGAGATCTGTCATACTCTTGCCGGTCGCTCCCCTTATATTATTAACAATGGCCTAGAACCAAGATGGTGAGTTAAGATTCATACAAGAACCGACTTCCTACCTCCCACCTGCAACCATAATGCTAGATACACACGGGGCAACCGTTGCAGCAACACAGCCATATTGAAGCAACCGTTGCTTCGTGTGTAGCTGTGTTGCCCATTGATTTTGTGTTGCTGCAACGGTTGCCAGAAATATCAAAAAATTTTGATATTTTCGGTGGGTTGCTCCAACAGTACTGTGGTTGCTGCTACGGTTGCCTCGTGTGTATCTAGCATAAGTAAGTGCAGTACGAGATTACATATAAAATATGATGCCACCCGCCCCCCGCACCATTGAACGTACGTGGAGGGAAACAATGTTTATTAATGGAAAATAGCGATGACGTAGCGAAAGAGAGCATATTGTGTGGAAATGTGCACTTCCTAGCTCACGTATAGTTAGACTGAAAAGTATAATAAAAGACCGGCATAAATTCGACGAAAGCACAGAGAGCTGAAGACTTTTACCGAAAAAACATCGGGTTTCCTCAAAATCCAGATCAAGTCGGAGTACAGACCAAGGAAGGTAACATAAGACTTCCCCCACCAGAGGTAAGGGGTCTCAAATGAATTAAAATAAGTTATTGCCGGATTTATCCGTGATTTGCTAGATTCGTCTGTGATTTGCCGGATTCGTCCGTGATTAGCCGGATTCGTCCGTGATTTTCGGCATTCTTTCGTGATTTTCCGGATTCGTCCTTGATTTACCAGATCCTTCTGTGATTTGCCAGATTCGTCTGTGATTTGCCGGATTCGTCCGTGATTTACCGGATGCGTCTGTGATTTATACACTCCATCTGCGACAGTAATAAGACGAATACCAAAAAAAAATAAACTGTGGAAGGTGAACGTATATAGAAAAATGAACCAAAGATACCAATATTTTTATGATTTTTTTTTTAATAATTAGCGCACACAAAGGTTTTTATAGCCTTAATATGCCAGAGACACAGTGTGAGCATTAAGAAAAAAGGGGAGGGGTTATAAAGAAGGTGTCGGTGTACATAAGTTTTGAATTCTTGAATGATAGAGCGTGGTAAAAAATTCCACATTCGCGTAGTACGACTGAAGAACGAATCCCTGTTCTTTAAAGTACGACCGAAATTGGGCTCAAGAGTGCGAGTATTACGGTTGAATTGTTTAAGGGGAGGAATGCAGCTGGCTATTTCACTAGAGCATAGTCCGTTAAAATAACGGTAAAAAAAGGGTTAGGCAAGAAACATTACGACGATGTTGGATTGACGTAAATGAGTCAATGATATTTTCATCACCAATCATTTTAAAAGCTCTTCTTTGAATACTGTCCAAGAGACCTAAATAAGTTACTGGAGCACTAGCCCATAGATGGGAGTTGTACTCAATTTTTGGACGTATATATAAGTTTTATAGATTGTATCCAGATCAGAAGGAGGGAAATATTTCTTGCACCGTCTCAGAAAACCCAAACATCTTTCGGCATTTTTGGAAAAATCGCGTATGTGATCGTTCCACAAGAGGTGGTTTGTGATGCACTTACCGAGAGTATCGAGATGTTCAGTTTTATTGATGCAAGTGCCACTCATAGATGGTGGATTTAACCGTATAAGACAGCATTGGGTTTTCGAAGCATTAAATTCGACACGGTTTCCTAGTCCCCATTGTACAATGCTGTTTAGGTCGTAATTTAATGAGCTTATCATGTTTTGTCGTTGCAGTTCCAAATCTGAAGGAGAAGGATGTGAGGCTGTAAAAGAATATGAAAAGCTGAGAGTACTATCGTCAGCAAAACAATTAATTGGATTAGAAGTTGTAGACAGGAGATCATTTATAAAAATGCGGAAGAGAGTCGGGACAATACGGATCCTTGGAGCACACCAGAATTTATATTGTGGCTTTCAGACGTGAAACCATCCAATACAACTTGTATTGAACGGTTCGAAAGAAAATTTCTAATCCAACGAAGAAAAGATTCGTCGACTCCGAAAGCACGCATTATCGATAAGAGAGCAAGATGCCAGACTTTATCAAATGCCTTTTAAATATCTAGTGCAATAATCTTACTTTCTCCGAAACCGTGCAAAGATTTGTTCCACTGTTCGGTTAGATAAACCATCAAATCACCAGTGGACCTATTGCTACGAAGCCATACTGCCGGTCATTAAGAAGCTTTCGTTCTTTAAGAAATTTCTCAGGCTGATAATTAATCAGCGTTTCCATGACCTTGGAAAGAAGGGACGTTAGAGCGATCGGTCGATAATTTGAGGGAGAAGAAGAGTCGCCTTTTTTGGGAATTGGCTGAACAAATGCTGTTTTCCAACTGCTCGGAACGAGCCCAGAAGAATAGGATAGGTGTTGAAGCTTACGCAGGGGTTTTGCTAGCGTGGAAGAACACCTCTTCAGAATAATAGTGGGGATACCATCCGGACCAGCAGATTTATGTATGTTGTGATCTTTCAGGACTTTTGCCACGGTACGAGTACGAAAAAAGATTTGTCCCATAGAATCATTAACGCGCTCAAGAATTGGGGCAGTCATGACACTATCCGGCAAGGTGGTATTTTGCGGCGAACTGCCTTGCAAACAAGTTAGCTTTCTCAGTAGATCTAACGAAAGGAGTGTCATTGACAACAAGCGTAGGAACCGAGGAAGAGGAAGAATTCCTCATATTTTTCACAAATGACCAACAATTCCTACTGCCTTTGGGACATTGCAGTATTTTTTGACTTGATTGTTGGTCATGTAAGAATTTGGTTCGTTGAATATGGGCGTTGCAGGCCTTCTTGGCCTGTTTAAACTTTTTCCGGTTTTCCTCAGTTGGGTTGGCTCTAAAACACTGGAAGCTTACCTCTTTTACCCTGATAACCTCTTTGCATCTCAAGTCAAACCATTACTTACGGGATAAAATTTTTCATCCTCAAAAGAATCATTTTTGTTATCATATCTGCGCTGGAGTCTACGTCACTACCGAGGAAGTATAGTGACCAGTTAAAGATCTTGAACAAAGTATTTACACCGTTCCAGTTGGCTGTCTCGTACTGCCATACAGTTCTCCTTGGAGCTCTTTCTCTAACTGGATTTGTTTGACACGAGAAATTTGCAGATATAACACTTCGGTCAGATGTGCCTAGAGACGTCAATACACTAATTGTTTATTTATCAGGGTCGGAGATAAGAAACAAGTCAAGAGTATTTTCTGCTCGTCTGTAATAACGATTTCAGAGTAACGACATAGGGAAACAATTCTTTGGGTGGAATCGGACAGAGGATCAAATTCGTGAGAAGTTGAAACTCTATCCAGATTTGGGCTTCGATAAAGAAAATAATAGTGAATGATGTGCTCATGAGAAAGATGTTGTTCAGGACAATCAGTTGACATCTGCAACGAAATATTCCATAATTTTTACTAATATTCATAATGGAATTTAATTTTATTTTAACACGTCTATGCGACAGCAATGAGTGCTTACTTACTTCGATGATACACTGTACATTGAAATGCATGACAAGCACGTGCAGTCTATTATTTGAGTGAGTTTTTTTTTCTGCAAAATTGTGTTTTTACGAGTTTCTTTGAGATTTTTGTAATTTTATCCGAGTAATTTGTTTTATTTTGTCTGTCCATTTCATCATATATACAATTTTCGATTGCTGTTTTAATATTTTAATCAGTGCTTGCTTATGCTGTGCTGTGTTCTCATCTCTTCAACGTACTATACGCAAATGAACCAATAAATACATGATCATTCAGCAATCTTGCATATACAATATTTCTATGCTGTACGATAGATTGAAAAGATTTTGATTTTTCTTCAAGCCTACGTCCAATCTATAAGTGTGACTTTTTCACTAAATACTTACACGTGCTTGTCATGCATTTGAACAATGTATATCTAGCTTTAAACGCAATTGATGAGGTTGAAAAAATGCGGAGTTATCGTTCATTCTTCTTTGTGGTTTTCTTTTTTTTATATTTGGCGTTCGCTCAGTGAAATTGGCTTAACTGAGTACAGTAGTAGTAGGAGTGCAAGAGATGACTCCTTTTCGCATGAACAAAGTTAACTTAAAATTGCGTATTGACAATGTCCTCACAGTCAACTGATGAGTCCATGTGAGATCGCCGGGACAAAACGCCAATTTTTGTGGACTAAAGGCCATAAAAGCTATTTTAAAAGTTAACTTATATTAAAAATCACCGTGTTTAAAAGCACACATGTACTCGAAAGAAATCCAAAAGAGAAACAGAGATTAAAACCGGATTCGTGTAAAAACAGTCTATTTTCTATCAGATAACATCTCTGTTTGAATAAAAGTGTAAAAATGTATGCTGTCTCAAACAACATCCCTGTTTTAACATATGTAAGTCAAACAAACTTTACGTTACGTAGCGTAGTGCACTTACCCCTAACACACGCCACGAACTACTTCATCGAAGTATATTGTCGATAAGGTTTTTGGGTCGTGTGAAATGAATATGTGTCGACACGGCATGCAGTGCGAATTCTGTGAATCGAAGTAGTATGCGGACATGGCGTGTAAAAAGGACCGAATTAGTTCGTCGACACAGTTTTTTATGTTGTTATTCGGTTTAAGTAGTTAACTAGTGTTTTTGATCACATTCATCTTAAATTCGTTTAATATTTTTTTGATCATTACTCGTACATTAAAAGTATCCTAAACACAAGTAATAATGGAAAATGAACAAGAAAAATGTGTTTGGACTCTTTCCGAAATAATTATTTTACTAGAAATAAGTAAAGCCAACAAAATAGTTGATTATTTCAAATCGTTTCGGAAGAGCTCAAGAACATTTACAAATCGCCAGAAAAAAAGAATAAAATTCAATCTCTTTATAACAATTAATAAAGCTCTGATAAACACAAAAATGTGGTTCTAGAGCATAAATTCAAATATTTTTGGGTCGTTTTCACTTTTCATTTAAAATTTCACAACTGTACTATTTAACAGCCGATTTTTGCATATATTTCTACGTCGACGTATTGGCGTGTAAATGCCCATGCAAAAAGGAAATACTTTGTCCATGAAATATATTATGAAATACATAGATAGGTAGGTTTGTTCCTTTACTTTGAAACTCTACTACAGACACGTCAAAATAAGTCGCCCATATTTATATCGATGCTATAGATACAGAGCATGGTCCAAAAATACATGTGTTAGGTGGAAAGCTTTATGTACAGCTATATAGAGATATTTTTGTATTTAAGTATAAGTGAAAGGGATAAACTGTAGGAAAAATAGTGGCTTGATTTGAATATATCTAAAGTCACAAACTAATATGATTGCATTGTATGTGTATCGAGTACGTTCGATAACAAAAATTCGGCACTTGGACGAACGTTGATTTTTACCGAAAATCTGGACCATCGGATGGAGGTGAGCCGCCGAGGTCGCGGCGGCCATTTGACCGATATTTTGTTCCATACATAATTGAACTATGCCATATTATTATAACAAAAAGAAATGACAATAATTTCCTAAATAATTTGTGTTTTATTCAAAATCAACATCGGCCCTTAAAATTTAACCACCCTTTATATTATTCTTTGTTCAAACATATTTACCCCTTTTTGACCTTTATAGACATTTCAGTATTTAATAGTTTTCTTGTCGATATTATATGCATTAATTTACGAACATACTTTCCGATTCCACTTGTGCATTGAGTATGTTGGTGGTCGGCTGTTCTCTCGTTTCTTCTTTTGCTTTAATTATTTTCTTTTTACATGAATAACATTTTTGTTTTTTGATCTGCTGCTCCCGCAAGTAGTTAGCTAAATTTATTTGTACTTGCGACATACATACATACATAGGTACAATATGACAAGTTATGCACTCGTAAAAAAAATTGAACGCTAGATTTTGATCACTCTTAGGCCCGGCGCACACGTGCGTTCTTTCAACGCGCGGTACTGCAGCGGTACTATGTTCTTAAAAAAACTGACGTTATTGGGTACATCCTTATGTTGATCATCGGCTAGAAAAAGGAATATTCTATACATCATTTACAAACATAAGAGAAAATTCTGACAAGTTTGTAAATATTTTCAAATGAGTGTAAATGTAAATGAGTGACCTACAAAATACACATATTCACGTAGCTCTTTTCTTTTGCCGGTCATGGTGTGCCTCGTAAGCAACACCCACATTTCTGTAAAAAAATTTTTTTTCTTTCATAAACAATTCTTTATCAAATTCTTCCATGTTTGACATCTTTCTTTCGAATATAATTAGCGTCAAAATCACGCATGTGTGCACTGCTCAATAACAAACAATGTACTGAAAGACGGAACCGCGTTTGCGGTGACACAGCTGTCCGTGGAAACCTGCGAGTCTTTTTACCCGAAAGAATGACTAGCGATACCGCACATTGGGGCCAAGGCGGAAAAACCCCGATTTTCCGAAAGTGCTGATTTCGATAAGCTCATTCGTGTTTCTCACAATAAATTAGTCAGAGAATCTGGGTACACCTAAATAGACGTTCAAAGTCAAAATATTTGAAATTGTATGGAAATTTAACTTTCCTAGGGTGTTACGTCAATTCGGGATGAACTAAAAATGTGATTGTCTTTTTTTGTTTGCTTATTCAGGATGCTTAACAATAGAATACAGCGGTAAAACTCAGTAAAAAAATTTGAGTGAATTACGGTAGCACAATATAAGACTCAGTCCGGAGTAATGGAAAGTTGTAGTCATTTAAAAAAAATCTCCACTTTCCTCCGGTCTGAGATAGCTATTTTCTCGATGTAGACACTTCAAAATTTATATTCAAACAAAATTTAGCTGCAAATACCTGCAAATCCGCATAGTGCAAAAAAATCATTTTTTTTTACTTCTGTTTTTTAAAAAGAAATATTTGTATTGTATTTGTGTAATCTTTATTCAATAATTAGGAAACATTTACAGTAATTACTTATAGCTAGCAATATAAATATGATAACAATATAGAATAAATTAGTGACATTTTTTATTAAAAAAAAAAAAAAAAAAAAAAATTAAATATCATATCAGTAAGAATTAAGTGTAAAATGAGCGAAGTTATGTACATTTTTTAATGACTTAGAATTGATATCAATATAAATTTAACTCTTTTCTTTCTTTTTATACATACATGGTACTATTATGTCACGTACTCGTTCTTTCCAAAAGCCTCTTTTTTAAAATTGAGAAAAATACCTTAAACATTTTGTGCGTGGTTTTTTGGTTCTGCTTTGTTTGAAGTTTGCACATTATTTGATGCGAGTTTCAGTAGTCAACACTGAACATAAAAAGTGTTGCTGGTTTCATGCATTCATGAATATTTGACAGCTTTTAATGATTACATTAATTTTAAGATTTACCACCACATAAAAAGTTACTTCTTTGGATACAATCACTTTTGCTATAACAAGCATGAAAAACAGAATTTTAATAATTTTTCTCCGAAAATAAGAATAACATCGTTTCTTTCAATTATCTATCTCATAAGAACACTGAAAGCCTGAACCGACATATTCATAATGATTCGATGCATCAAGCATTTCATTTGATTTTTTTTTTCAGGAAATTTTATTTTTCTAATTACTCGTATGTACTCAAAATTTAATTTAATAACTATAGAATTTAGATAAACTATTGTGTGGGCGTGTCAATAAGTGGAAATATCTTGTTGTCATTCCTTAAACTATCCTTTATAATACTTGAAAATTTTATTTAAATCAGTTGGGTGGTTCCGATTTTATCGCACTAAAAAAGATTGCCTCCATACAAAACAAGTAGTTATTATAAAAAAGTAAACACCCACAAAGTGGGTGTGCAAAATTTTAATGGCCAACTTCCTGCAAAAAAGCACCATCTTTAAACCTGGATTTTTATCAATTTTTTTTGTTAGTGGGTGAGGCAGTTGTTGAAAATTTTTTGTGGAGCTTTCTTTTCAAAATTATTCCTTTTCTTTTTTCCGCTCTCCTATACAAATGGCCCTACTGTGTGCCGCAGCATCATCGCAAGTGTGTGTAGCAAATAGTTTATTTGTACGTACTGTAAGACGCTAAGGCGGTGCCGCTGCGATACCGCGCGTTAAAAGAACGCATGTGCGCACCAGGCCTTAAAATTACAGTTATGGAAAACAAGGGTCTCGCAAGTCTGTCTGTCTGCTCGACTACAGTATTTTTAATCTTTCCCCCCACACGTTTTTTAAGACCAAAAATAACAGTATCTGCCATACGATTTTTTCGAAATTTTATAAAATATTTTTTTTTCAGATTAAAAAAAAAAAACAAAAAATATCATTTATTTAAAACAAATTTAACATATAATGTAATGTAATTCAAGAAGAAGTAAAAACGAAAAAAAATATTAAAAGGAATAGTTTTTGTTTATATAGTGGTTGAGATGAGAAGATGCGGGGGCGACGCACAATGGGCCCACATGTAGTTTCGCCTTTCAAAAATCTGTAATTTGTTTGTCTCTTAGAATAATTAAGTGAAATTTGGAACATTACATCTTTGATATATAATGAATCATTAAATACACAATTTTTTTAAATTAATTTTGATTTTTAGTATTTAAAGTTTATTCAAAAGTAAAAAAATACAATTTTAGCCAACCATATTGTGTATTTTCATTATAAATTTTGTTTTTATTTATTTTTTTTTACTTAGGTCATACACATTATTATAAATATATAAACAATAAACTATAACTACCGAAAATAAAACAATTAGAGGATAGAAAAAATGTTCTTTAAATAAAAAATACAAAAAATCAACAGATAAATGGTTAAAATTATGGACAAATAGAATTGTTAGGGGTAAGTGTGAGCACTTTCGACTTTTTAACATACTCGTAATTACTAACTAAATATAGAAGATATCATACATGGTTTTATTAAATTATAAAGATGCATATTTGGCTATTTTTTTTGAAATTTACTAACATTTTTATTCAAAAATTCAGAGAAAGTCAGATTGCCCACTTGAACTAACAAATTGTTTTTTTTTTTTTTTTTTAATATTTAAAGTAAGGAAATACTGGGAGATATTTCATATTCAAGATATCAAACCATGAACTCGGCTAAAAAAAAACAACAATACAAGAGTCGTATAAGTTGCAGATTTCTGTTAAAAACCAGAAAGCGTGTGGTAGAGTTTTATAATCCTGAGCCATAGTTCCATCCAAACAAAAAACAAAACTAATAACCGAATTGTGAGTAGTTATCATCAAAAACAAAAAAGAAACATATTTAAAATATGTGATTAGTAAAAAAGGGCAGCAAGTAGTCCCTGACTACTTTAAGTCATTACATTAATTTGAGAAGCATGCATATTTAACGGAGTCTTTCGATTGCTAGTGTAACAACTGAGTTTAGAAAAAAAAAAAAGATGTTCATTAATAGCGGTGACTGTTCAACGAAAGAAAACAGCCTTGAGTTCTTAAGCATTCTACATAAAAGTTTTTGATTCCCTATTGGATAATGACAATTTAATGATTAAACTGCCGTTCTAGTCGTTTGGAGGTTTTTTAAGCTTTTTGTAACTTGGCAGAGAGTTTTATAGTCAAAGTTTCAAGATGAGTAGAAATCTTATTAATTTGTAAACCATTGGGATTAAAATTTAAAAATGGGATTTACGTTTGATCCGGGCGTATATTTGGTTTGCGGTCTGACTGTGTATCGGCTAAGAATCAACACTGGGTTCCATGTAAACATTGAACAAACATATTTCCTTTGTTAGAAAAAATTTAGTTTTAAATTTAAATTGAGTTTATTAATACAATTTTAAATAAAACCTCGTAATACTGTATTTATTTCTATTTTTCGTTAAAGCTCACAAAGCTCACCGAGAAGAACTGGAGGGGTCACTATGGCTTCTGAAAAAAATTCTATCCCTCCTGCCGGAACTATTAGCTCGAAGATGGCAGTGCCACTCCATAAGCAGAATAATGGCCAAACTTTTACATCTAGGAAACAGTCCATGGCTTCGAAAAGAAGGCGTGAGGTTAGTTCCTTTTTCAAATTTTCAACTTATTAGCTTAACAATTTTAATCAATTAGATGTTTTATACTGTGGTATCAGTTGTTGGCTGACAACGCCCCCAACTATGTGCACGAGATGTTTGCCGATCTGTTTCCTGGTCTGATTGTGCCTCAAAAAGGTATATCAGTACCAGATGGAGAATTCGATACGTCCGATGTGTTTAGTCATCCTAATATGAAGGTTGAAGTTGGAACTTCTGTTTTTCATGATATGATACTTCATCCTGTTCAGAATTCAGAAATTGTTGCTCTTTTTCCGCCTTCATCAAATGATAGAACTGGCCCTCTTGATCCTATCGAGGGTCTTGAGATTTTTCTTAATTGTATGGTCCAAACGACTGGTTCCATTAAATGGCGAGACAATTGTGCTCAAAAAGATTGCAAATCTTTTGTTTTTTTATTCAACCGTTTTAAAGAAGTATTTTTACCTGTATGTTGCCCGGATTTCGATAGTACAAACACGATCTACGAACCGAAATTAGCACTTCCTACAATGCGGACTATATATAAAAAAGACGATGTTATGTCATCTTGTATTGTTGTGCTTATTAATTGGATTTCAAAATTCGTTCATGAAAAAATGATAAATAGCAAGCTAGAAAACATGTATCTTCAATATACGGAGCACGCATTCCTTATATCCGATCACAGGTGTATTCAGGATAAAATTATACGAGATGCTTTATATTCAACGCAAAGTAATATAAATTTTATACATGAGGTCTTTAGACAAGGATTTCTTTTAGGCTTTACAACAAAATCACAAATAGATGCAATGCGAACCTCTGTCTCAGTTTATCGAGACTGGATGACAAGTAAGAATCCACCTCCATTTATGTTGGAGCCAAATGAAGGTGATATAAACAGTTGTAGCTCGATAGATTCATCGTTGCAAAATCAAAAACTGAAATTTCGCGAATCAAATAATAGCATTCATGCAGGACTCCAAAATATTATACAAGTATTCGTAATAAATGCAGCAAATGTATTTCTCGTAGATACAAGTAATCTCAATATTGTATTTCCTTCTGCTAATAGAGAATTTCAATCAACACCCCTTAATGAACAAACAGACATATGTAAGAAAGTTCTTAATGTCTATCGAAAAATGGTTATGAATATAAGAATGGAACCAAAAACATGGGAAAAATTATTGTTAGTACTATTGCAAGTAACTTCAATTGTTTTTAATCAAAACTCAAATGGCTCGAGACCAGCGTTAGGAAGTCGTCTGGGTCAGGCGATATTTCAAACCCTTATTGTTACTTGGATAAGGGCACATACAAATGTGCCTATTAATATTAATCTTTGGGAGCGTTTTTTGAATGTTCTTACATCTTTGACCTCTAAAGATGCACTAATCAACGAATGGGAAAAGACAATGCAAACACTAACACGCGTGCTTGTGCGGTATGTTTACAATTTAAATTTACAAGATCTTCCGTTGGACCGTTTGGCAGACAATAAAGGCAAACGACGTCGAATAGCTAGCGTATGGCAGAACGATTTGAAAGAACGGAGTTCAAGATCTTCACATGCAATAATTGAAAGGAGTGCAGAGAATATAGAAGATCATCAAAAAAAGGAAAATGAATTCAATCCTGAATCTGTTAGCAGAATTATAGCACCTTCCTCGACTCTCGGTCGCTGTTATAGTGAAGGAAGCCTTGCTTCATCAAGAAAAGTTGGAATAAGAGTTCACCACAAAAAACAAACAGCAATGGTTAAACCATTAAGTTTTGATCACTCTTTTAATGCGTTACTTGATCAAACAAATGTTCTGATGAGTTTTGAGAAACTTATTTTTAGAAATGAAGATTCGATGAATTTAACTAATAGATGTATTTTAAGACGAGCTGTCTCCTTGAACTCATTCCATTTAAAAAATGTATGTTCGATAAGAAATAAAGACGGCGATAGTTTGCACGACTCCCGCAGCCCATCACCATCTGCATCGAGTGGCATAGAAGGCGGGTCTATAAAAGACTCGCCAATGCAGATTGATGCTTTGGTAGTCGATACAACAAGCTTCGAAGATAACTCTTGGGTTACATCATCTGAACGTCGATCGATAATTCTTGGCGGTTATGTTAGTGGCTGGGTACCTGGTACAGCAGCGATATTGTGGAAGCGAATGCTTGGTTGCTTGGGAGATATAAATTTAATTTCCCGACCGGAGTTACATGCTCAAGTTTTTAAGTATTTGGTTGAAATGACAAGAAATTTGATAAAAATAATGCACAATCAAGGAGTTTCGGAAGATAACCTCAGTACCCCCACTCCACCATGTCTTGTCCCACCAATTAGTATTTCAAGCCCATGGTGTTATGGAGCACAACTCCTCGGGCCAGAATATAAAATTGGACAGCTTTCGGCGATTAAAATTCTTTGTATGCTAGCTATACATGGTTCAGTTCACGGAAGAAACCATATGTCGTTATTCTATAATTTGCTGCATAAGGTTTTTACTGGTGAAGACCGTCAATCAATTTCTTGTTTATTTAAATTTTTAGAAGGAGCACGTTTTTTAAGCCTACAACTTGCAGGACATACGCTTTTGTTGCTTGATATTATACATGCATCAGCTGTGCTTTTAACATCAAATGACCCAAATATTAGTTCTCCTCGTAGTGAAGTAGTAACTCTGCTGGGATCATTGTTATGCTATCCGTCGTCAGCAATTCCAAAACCAGTTCTTCAACCATCCATGCAGCAAATAGAGTTGATGGAGTGTCCAGACTTACATGATCACATCCTTAATATAATGCTACGATGTGCACGTCGAGAGCCATCGTCCAAAGGAAGGTGTATAGCATTCGCGCAGCTTGGGCAATGGACCTATTTGGAACTGAATAGGCCTAGTATTTTAATAAACAAACTCAAGCATTCAATACATGAGTATTCGCCTCAGTCGGTTGAGGTACAGCATTCCACAGCCTTAAACCCTCGCATTAAAGAAGTCATTCAGGTGCTTCTGCAAGCCTTGCATTTTAAACATCGAACTTTAGCAGCTGTAGCGGCTGGATCTATTAAAATATGCAGTGAACAGGGTCGCGAACTATCTGAAATAGATAACCTACCCCAAATCATTATTACTGCGCTATGCAAAGCACTAGAAGTGCAGCACGTTCGCAGTCCCCAGGAATCAGATAAAGAAGCACTATCCACTCTAATGATGTGTCTTGGAGAATTTTGTATGTCTTTGCCTGTGCATTTTATGCTTGATTCAATCAATAAAGGTAGCAGCTTGATAATTGAGGTTTTACGTGTCCTGTTGACCATTCTATCAGGAGAAAAAGAAGAAAATACTTTTAACCTCCCTAATTCCGACAGCGACTTTGACGAAAACATAAGCATTGATGATGTTCTTATTGGTAAATTAAATAACGAAGTAAACTACCAGAAATCAGGATCAATACATAGAAATAAGATTTCAATAAGACTCTGTGCTAAATCTGTAATAATGCACTTAGTAGCTCACTTAGGTCTCTTCCCCCCATCGATTGGAGCTTCTCGTTTGAGTTCACTGGTAGAAGAACAAGATGATATATACTTACCAAAAATAGCTGATAACCGCGGAAACATTAGAGATTCCTCTAACTGCATAGCCTACCAAAGTCATCAATCTCAAAGTATTGAAGTTTTTATACTAAATCCAGGACTCATTGCTAGCTTTATAGAGCTGCCTGACCTTAAATTACATGTTGGTGGTTTTATTTCTGGTCTTGCATCAGCCGAAAAACAAGTTCGAGTGTTACTCAGGGATCTTAATGGAAAGTCATGTTGGGAAGCTTCGATACTCTACAGCAATCCCAGAAAATTACAACAGAATTTCATTTGCTCCCAAAATTTGTTGCAATCGAATCCAAACAAAAAATCACTTAATTACGAATGCAAACAACTGTTTTATTCGTTGACACCATTAAATAAGGAAATTCTGACAGTTTCTCGACATACAATAAGACATCGGCCATGCAGTAAGCTGCCTATTGCATCAGATCTTGCCGCCGACTTGGACCAGTTGGGTGATGTAAGTATACGAATAATATTGTTTTATTATGTTACATGTAGCAAAGATTTTGATGCGTATATTGTTGTTTGGGATACCGACATCATATTGTTTAAGTTCAGGTCTCAAACGATTTTTTTTTTCAAATTGGTGCTTGGAAGTGTGAATGTCAAACTTCGAACAAATTTATAATTAATATTGACGTGCTGCAACTCATGTGTTCGTTAAGGTTTGGAAGTGGCTTTGTAAGATTGTGAAATCTCTAACAAAGTTATAATGAATATATGCCTTGTACGCATGCGTTGGTGTTCCCATCTTGAAAGTAGATGAAAGCGCGATTTATCAACGCCATTCTTGTACCATAGATTTGTTTTTAAAATTGCTTTAATATATCGAAAGATTCATTTAACTTCTTTTCATCTAGCTAACAGCAAAACTAAGTTGCTTGGACAGCTAATTCAATTAGATTATAAAATGTCATTCGTTTTGGAACTTAAAATTAATTTGTCCTCAGCAAACAAACCACACTGTTAGAAACGTGCATCCCAATTTATATGACATATAAGATTGAGACAACTAAAGGTAAAACACACATCATACGTAAATGCTATCAATTAGGCAATCTTAGGTATTATTAAGAGTTATTAGAGATATACGCCAAAAAATAAAGGTCTTAAAACCGAACACTGCAAATCCTAAGTTAAATGAATTCATTTCACTCATGGTTTCATCAAATTTCAATATTTGGGTTCCAAATTTTATCCAGGGTTGCAAAAGCTTAAGTCACTTTTTAGCTTAAGCTTGGCTTTAATTCATAAGCTAGTGGGTGACTTATGAATTAAAAAAAATGTAATTCAGCAGCTAGTTACTGACTTATGAATTAAAAAAAATCAATTCAGAACCTACTAAGTGACTTATGAATTAAAAAAATTTAAGTCATAAGCAAGTAAGTGACTTATGAATTAAAAAATAATAATTCACAACCTCCTAAGTGACTTATGAATTAAAAAAATTTAAGTCATGAGCAAGTAAGTGACTTAGGAATTAAAAAAAATTAATTCAAAAGTTACCTAGTGACTTATGAATTTAAAAAAATTTAATTCATAAGCTAATGGATGAATTCTGATCAAAAAATTATTAATTGCAAAATTTATAAGGTAGCATGATAATTTTATGACATACAAAAGCTCGAAATCTACTTTCGTTAATAATTAAATAATTATGTAGTCAAAAACAAGCTTAAACATTTCCAATCTACCATCTAGCTTATGAATTAATTTTTTTTTAATTCATAAGCCACTTAGTAGGTAGTGAATTAAATTTTTTTTTAATTTTAAGTCACTAACTTGCTCATTACTTGAATTTTTTTAATTCATAAGTCACTTAGTAAGTAATGATTTTTTTTTTTTTCAATTCATAAGTCACTTAGTACCTTATGAATTTAATTTTTTTTTAAATCATAAGTCACTAACTAACTTATAAATTAATTTTTTTTAATTCACAAATAATCTACAGACTTATGACTTATGGTTTTTTTAATTGAAAAATTCGCAACCCTGATTTTATCTGAACAACAGACATTCGGCCCTATCGAAGTAACCGTAGAAGCGGAACTTTCTCCGCAACGCATCCTTCTTCGGAATTTCAATTTCGGTTCGTAGTAGCTTTCATCGGAAGAAATTTTACAGGAATCTAGCCACGCATTGCGATGGATATAAATTTCTGACAGAGATTTGTTAATTAACCTATATATCCAAAATGCGATATATTTTCGATATTTTTTTATAAAATGAACACCATAAGCATTTTAAAGCATGACAAATCCGTGAGAGAGTGTATTTTAATGCTTATAAAAAGTATTTTTTTCAATTATAATGCGCTAGCGTTTTTAAGAAATGCAATTAGATGCACCGATTCTTAATTTAAAACTATCGAATAAAGTCCCCTACATATTTTTTGTTTCCATTTGAAGTGTCAAAAATAAATTGAAAAAAAAATTTTTCTTCAAACAATATTTTATATTTATTTGACTAATAGGTACTTTAATCACAATGGAAATAAATCAATACACAAAATAAAAAAAATAATAAGTTTTTTTTCCATCCAAACATCGGTCCCAATTAATTTAACTGATTGGTCCAGATCTTCCCAAATACAGCAACAATTACTGGTATCCTTTTGGTGTTATCCGCTCATATTGTTGTGAACTTGTTTTTTCGTTCGGCCTAAGAAAAACAAAGTCTATTATAAATATGTAGGTAACACAAGTTAACGCAAATAAAGTAAATTTATTTATTACTCGTACTAACATTTTAATTAACTATTTCACTAAAAAGACTCTCTTTCCACAACAAGAACTTGTCGGAGGATTTCGGAGAAAATTTTATTTGTATGTGTCAGAAAAAAGACCATTAGAAGTGCTTCATCGCACGCAAATAGCATGCGTTGAATTTCGGAGAAATACCTTGAAGCAAAATGTCTCCGATTCGTAGGAAATCGGAGAGAATTCCGCTCCGACGGTTACCTCGATAGTTACTTCGGTTACTTCGGAACCAGGATTTTCATTTTTCTCATTCAATACTTCGTCAAAAGATTTGATAAGTCCATATGTATATGATCAGTACATGTTCCGGAACACGGTCAGATAATCCCATTTCTAAACGAAACAAGCACATTTAAAGCCAAAAAATCAAGATAAGTTTCGACGAATTCATTACTTTCGAAAACCTTCTATGTTAAAATCTCCCGCAATATTAACTAATTCTAAGATTTGCTTACTTATTTACTTATCCGGCTCCCGATCCATGGAGGGTCTCTGCCTAAGATAATGCGGTGTTCCATCGGTTGCGATCCCTCGCGAGCTCCCTCCAGTCGTCGAGACCAAGCGCTATTCCTACCTTGTTTGCATTTCTCGCCCGTGCAACCCCTTTTTATTGTGTCACAATTTTAAAATTTCTATATATACATATACATATATGAATATAAAATTAAACTATTGATGTAAGAAAATTGAATTTTACGAGCGACTAGCAAGCGACTTGTTTGGTGGCACAAAATTCTTTGTCCAGACTTTCACTTTCCGATCCACTGCCAACCAAACTGGAAACTCTGCAAAAGCTCGCTTTTCCGTTTATTTGATTCTCATAATTTCCAGGATCCTCGACATCATCAAGCGAAAATTTTCACTCTCGAGCCTCTCCCAAAAATGTTCTCGAGAAAATCTGCACGAGTAAACTCCTGAGCAGAAATTTTGGAACGCATTCCGAGCCTAGATCGCAAGAACTCTACTACAATCCTTTTTTTTTCAATTTTCTCCTCTTCCTTCATTTTTAAAATTCGACAGTTCAAATTCGCAATTTGTTTTCGTTTGTGTCGCCGGGTAATAAAATAATAATTTATTAAAAATTTATTGAATTCGGTAACAACCCGAAATGCATAATCTTATTTATCTCGAAAACGGCTTTAACGATTTTGATACAAAAAATTAGGTGTAATATTATGGATATGGACTACATTTTGGTAAATAAAATTTTGGGGGGAAATGTTATTAACAGTACCTATCATAGAACGGTTTTTTTTTGATTTTCGAATTTCTCATTACCGGCTCTTACGATTTAAACCAAAATTTGTATTGAGAAGCTCCTATGCATTTAAAAATATAAAATCTGAAATTTTTTTCGAAAAAATAGTTTTTGGATTTTTAAAACAATAATACAATTTTTTTTTTTGAAAATTCAATATCTTGAAAACGGATACTTGCATAAATTTTTAAATTACGTTATAAAATGTATTTTATTGAATACTAACAATTTGCATATCATTTTTTTTTTATAAAAATTTTACGAAGAATTTAGTACACAAAAAAATGTTTCAGTATGTGTGCATGTATGTACCTCTCCCTCCAACCTAAACCACTATACCTATGTTCTTCAATCCCGGTAGTTAAGGATCTTCGGTGATTCTCTAGAGGAGAAACTGAAATTTTTTTTTAGCTCCAAAACTAACGGTACCCCCCATACACCCGTATTGTAAAATCTTATTTATCTCGAAAACGGCTCTAACGATTTTGATAAAAAAAATTATGTGTGATATTTTGGACATGGACTACATTTTGGTAAAGAAAAAATGTTGGGCCAAAATGTTATTAATGGTACCTGTCATAGAACCGTTTTTTTTTTTTTTATTTTCGACTTTCTCATTAACGGCTCTAACGATTTTAACCAAAAATTTTCACCAGGAGCTCCCTTAAGTTTAAAATAATATCGTATATAAAAATATTCGAAAAATATATATAATAAAAAAATCCAATTTATTTTCAAATTTTGTTCTAGAAAAATTTAAAAGAAATTTGTTACATAAAAAATTACTTTAATAAAACGATTTTTAAACTTTATTTGCGTAAATTCTTACTTTTCCGGAAATCAGACAATTCCATGCATTTCAACATTTGTATCCCATTACATCCATGTTTTATATTTATAAAATGTATTTTAAATTCCAAAATACTTATACATAAGAGCAAGTTCGTGCGATCCACTCGTGCATTTTATTTACTCATCGTCCAGCACTCGGCGCCGTAGAGTAGGACTGGTAAAATTAGGGTTTTGTATATCGTGCACTTAGTCTTTTCGAGAAAGGAGTTTTGAACCCATTTGTTTGGCCAAACCGAAGTAGCAGCGGTTCGCTAGGATAATTCTTCGTCGGATTTCCACTAAGGTGTCGTTGGTGGGATTGATGTTTGTTCCGAGGTAGGTGAACTCCTTGACTACCTCGAAATTATTGCTACCAACAGTGACGTTTTGTCCTAGGTAATGGACAGCTGAGGCTTTGCTTGTTGGTAGCATATAATTTTTTTTTGTCCTCATTAACTTCAAGTCCAACGCGTTTCGCCTGTTCTTCAATAGCTGTGAATGCTTTTAGCACAGCTCGCTTGGAGCGGTCGATGATGTCGATGTCGTCCGCATCGCCAAGCAGTTGGGAAGACCTGTTGAAGATAGTGCCTTCCAGGTTAACACCACTCTTGCGCACTATCTGCTCTAGGACTAGGTTGAAGAAATCACATCTCACAAATCGCATCTCCTTGTCTGAATCCTGTGCACGTGCATGCACCCTATCAGTACTTCTCCTCCATACTTGAAGAGTTCCGCAGGTAGACCATCCGAGCCTGCGGGTTTGTTGTTTTTAAGCTTGCGGATTGCTTTCTTAACCTCTTCAGTACTGGGTGGTGGGACTGGATCTTCATTGACTGGTTTTATGCTTCTTTGTTCTCCTGTGGCTTCCTCTAAATAATGCCCATTAAGCAGCTGCTTAAACACGTCTACAATTCCCTGTGCTTCGGTGACTAGATTCCCTTCGCTGTTTCGAAGAGCTCGCGTGCCGGTCCTATGACCTGATGCCAGTTGCTTAGCCGTTTTGTAGAACCGGCGGCTGTTGGTGGCGGTGCTAGACTCCTCCAGATACCTGAGCTGAGAAGCTGCGGATGCCGTTATCTGTTGTCGTTTCGTGGCGGCTGTGCTTTCCAACTAATCGGCCAAAGATATTTTCCTTCCCGACTTTAGCATTGAAGTCTCCGAGCACGACTTTGACATCGTACTCCGGACAGGCTCCGTGCAGGAGGTCGTAAAACTCCTCCATGTTAGACTCTTCAGCTTCATCGCTAGGGGCGTGTGCACTTATTAGGCTGATGTTTTGAAAAGTAGCTTTGATGCGGATCACAGCCAGGCGATCGCTAATCGGCCTAAAATCGATGACTTTCGAACTGAGTCGATTTCCCACGACGAATCCACATCCTAACATGTGCAATCTTTGATGATAGCTGTAATAAATGTCGCAATCGCAAAAGGATACTTACTTAGATATTTTGTTGCATTTAGAAGCAAACTAGGAACTTATGTATAGGTATGTCAAATCCTTTGGATGGATTTGTGAAATAATAGTATTCTCTATCTTTTTAGGTAGGCATTTGTTCTTTGCAATTCCCATACAAATTATCCTAATTTCGTTGCTCAATTTTGTCTATCAGAGCCAAAAACAGACGCAGTATCGTTTTTTAGTTCCTACATACGTAAATACAAAGTGCGTATTTTGCATTCAAGCAGGAAGGTTGGTTTTATTTGATTTGGTGCGATCTTTTGATGATGGCGGGAATAGATTGGTTTTTTGGGTTTGATAAAAATAAAAACAATCTGAAAAAAATAATTAAATTAAAACTTCAATTTGAAATAGGTCGACAAAGAAGAAGAAAATAAAATCCTAAGGAATTGTGGATACAGATTTTTTTACGGGTTAGGTATTATTATTTGTATACAAATAAAATTATCATTTTCCGTAAATTTCGAAGAGTTTATATGATAGGTTGTATGTTTTCATGAAAAAACGCAACCAGAAGAATAACTGTAGGTACGAGAATATAAATTAAACTTTATTAAGTTTTTTTTACTTTTTAAAAAAGATTTATTTCAAACGGGCAGCGTTTCTGCCTACAAACACAAGAATGACAATGTTATTTAAAATATTGAAGCTTAAATACTAATTTTTGCACAGTACTAAGCCAACTCATTCCCATAGATATCCAGGTATTTGGATTTCATTATTTTTCTCATCAAAGGGCTAGACGCTGACACCTACATTCCTCTTTCTCATATTCGACTCGTGCAATATTGTTCGCCTACAGCTTCGGCGTCGTCGTCGTTAACTTATACATTGTAAATACGTATAGTACATACAATTTTTCAAAAACGTATGCCTAGTAATTCATTGCGTTTGTGAAAATTTATTAAAAGGTGACAATTTTCCAGTTATCAATTAGATACAAACATACGTTTATTGTAGCAAAAGTTAATTTATAATGTAACGAATTGTCAAATGAAACAATTTATACCTACTACAAATTTCAAAATTATTTCATATCACCATAAATAAGAAAACGTAGTATGTACATACGAAGGTACATAAGAACGGTTTTTCTGTTTTCTATTTTTTTTTGTAATTGGAAAAATAATGATAGTTTTAATAAAGAAAAAAGGAGCATCTTTTAACTTTTGAATAGGTATTTTCTGCTCTTAGCTTATTCCATATAAAATGTCTGAAGCATTTATACTGTTAATTGCGCATTTGCTTAGTTCACCCACCCTTCATCCCATTTTACATTTATTCATGCTTATTTTGACATTCTCATGAATAGTCTATTCGTTAGAATGATTCTATTCCTTCGAATGAACTTTCTTAATTTTGAGATTCGAACGAATAACATTCATTTGCGAAAGATAGCATAAAATGAACTTCAAAAAAGATTCATTTTCATTATCAACTGTTTGAATTAGTATGACCGTTTTACATTTTTTTTGTTTCTAAACATTTTATAGATGCTGGATAAAGAATCAAGAAACAAAATAATTAACACTTTTTCATTATAAAGTAAAGTTTAACCATAAAGAACTACATATTCTTTACATTTTTTGTGTCAACTCAGCTGTTTTGAAACTATTCTTAAAAAAAATAAGTAGTTCATGACGCGTTCTAAATTTTTATTTTTTTTTGTATACACTTGGTCGCACTAAAATATCAAAAACAAAAGAGAAGTGTTTGTGAAATGTCAAAACCGAAAAGTGAAATCTTTGTTTATTTGTACATAATTGTTTTGTTTATTGTTTAATAACTTAAATTTCTTTGATAAAAACATAAAATAATAAATAAAAATAAAAATATGGCATTTGTGTTGTTTATAAATGAAGATGGTGTTGAAGAAGTGCAGAGGAGAAGGATAGTGGAAGTGGATGCTTTCCGTATCAATGCGGGTGGTAAAAAAACCCTTTGCTACCTCCGGGCTTTTTTCCATTATTTTGATTAACTTTTCCTTTTGTTCGCGGTTTTTCCAGTCGGAGTGCGACCTTTGAACATAAAATAACAACAAAATTAATAAAAGTAATTTATTTTCCATGAAATAATTAAAAACATACATGTTTTGTTGCTTACTCGACAGAAAAATTCAAACGACACAAAAATGACATTTAATTCTATTCTTTCGAATGTCAAAATTGAATTAGCTTTCTCAAATGAATGAACTTTCTATGGATTGGGTGAACTTTCGATTTTTTCGATTAACATTCTAATCGCCGAGTCTCAAAATTAAGTTTCAACGAATTCGAATCACTTTCGAACGAAAGAGAATGTCAAAATAAGCACCATTATTTTTACAATCCATTTTTAGTTTTTCATACTGTTTCATTCTTAATTTTGTCAAGCATTCACTAGTTCTGTAGGTTATAATTTTTATATAAAGGTTTTAAGTTTTTCTAACGTTCTTGTCATGAGTCCATTTACAAATTTTTGAGAAAAATACAATTATCAAAAAGTTGACTGTTCCAAGTCTGTGCGTACGGCTTTCATTCTTATTGCCAAACCAATTTGAAAAATATATTAATGGAAAATCTTAAGCATTTTAGACATTTTAGTTAGTTACTAAGTTAAAAAGAGGATTTCTAATTTTAACCGATTTTATCATCTTACCATCTCTAAACATTTTCTTTAAGTTAATATAACAAACTGGTTGCTTTAACTTTTAGTAATTTACTAAATTAATATAAAATCTGTCATTTTCCTCAAAAAAAAAAATCTCTTGGAAATTTTATTTGGAATAGTTAAAAAGTGTTTTTTTATTTCGATTCGTAAGTTAATTGTTTTTAAAAGTAAGTAAAATAATATAAAATGTTTTCGGAAGGCAAAGATTTACATATAACATTATGTACATATATGATTGAAGACCCAGCTTTATGGAGAATTTTACTCCAGACATAGGTTTGACAAGATAGCAGATCGGTTTTTAGTTGAAAAACTTAAAGATCCAAGATCGAATTACAAGTCGTAGGTCCGATTGCACCAGAATTTCAAGTACCTACTATTTACATTACACTTTTTTGGAAGAAGACTGGAATGGTCCAATTCAAAGTGGCGAAATAATAAAAAAAAAACATTTCGAAAAAAGTTGTCAAGGATAAACAAATAACAAAATAAATTTAAGGTTGTCCTTTTGACTTTGAGTTTCCGACATTTCAAACTATTAGGTCCGTTCCCCAGATTTAGTTTAGTTTGGTTTGTTAATTTTAACGAACTACTCGTATCATGATTTAAATGTGTTCAAATGCGTTTTTAATAAATGGGAATTAATCTATTACTAGTTAATAAAACGAAAAAAAAGGTTTAAAAATTTCGAAGAGCTAGTAAATTACTTACACCCATATTAATAAAGATGGTTTAGTGGAGGCTTATCGTTAAGTCCTGGACTAAGTGCGAAATTTCATTAATAAAACAAATTTTCTGTTAAGTGACGTTTAATAATTATGATTAAGTTAAACCACCGAAGTAGGTGGTTTAGCGAAGGAATAAGAAATAGAAATGTCCACAGTCAGACACAAGCGATTGACAATCAATTTAGGTAGCCACAGAATATAAAAAAAGAGATTGCTTACTTTTGTAGAAGATTTTCTTAAAAGGATTTTTGGTAAACGTCATTTTACTATTCCGGGAACATTTTGTTTTTATTAATATAAATATTTAAGCCAGGACTAAACTCCTATTCTATGGTTTAGTAAGACAGTGGACTATAGAAGGAATAAGCGTTTTTTATTAATATGGGTGTTAAAGTTTAACAAACTGCTAACTAATAAAACCCTTAATAGTATGTTGCTTAAAATGTTGCTCCTATGTTTTTATCATCACGTGTGAACTACTGTTTCCTATTAATAAATCATACAATCTATTTATTAATCTAATACAATTTTCTGTTGGACTTGTATAGGTATTCAACTAAATGTTGTGAAAATTTGTGTAAAAGCTGAAATAATTCTCTTTTAATAGCAACCGATCCATTTATTGTCTGTACCGCCATTCCGACATTCATTTTTTTGAAAATCTGTATATGTGCCAGTTTGTAAGCTTTGGGCATAATTTTTTTATTTTTTCATTGTTGAAGATAAATTCGATTACCTTTCAGCTAAAAATTCCATCAGGAGGTTTTTAAAATAAAAAAGAAATTTCAATCAGCGAAGGTTTATAAAATAAGAAAAAGTGAAAAATAAATATACTTTTGAAAAAACTGTCTATACTAGTTGTAAGCATAGAATATTTTCAAAGAATCAGGAGTGTTTTTATTCAAATATTCGCAGGAATATAGATCTCTTATACCACCTACTTAATTCAGGAAACCATTTTTTTAATTACTAGTCGTATTCGACTAATATGTGAAATTGAACCGAATGAAAAAAATCAAAAAAAAAAAATATATATGTATATATTTTGTCTAGGGTTTAAAGATATCTATAAAACTCGTCTTTGAAAATTGTAATTTCTGAAAAGCACAATCAATCATTAAAAGAAAAAAATTGTTTTAACCAACCTTCCACATAAAATCAATTAAAATATTTCAATAGTTATTGGTATATAATTCTTATTTAAAATTTTTGGATTAGCCGCGTATATAAAAGATATTTAGCGAGTGCAATATGCAATACTGAAACCACCCGGAACGTTTCTTTACAAATTTCACTGAGCGTGGTCCCGGTATATAACGCAGCTAATCCGAAAATTTAAAAGTTCTTATTTCGCTATAAAATAGTTCATAAAAAAAAAGATTAATTTGAATACAAAAATATAAGTTTAAATTTTCAATGATGAGGTTTAATAACAAAAACTCTTTCCTTGCTTAGAAATTTGTATGAAGACAATAATTATTTTTATTTAATTTTTATTCGTTATTCTAATAGAAGCTATGAACGTGAAATGAATTCGCAGTAAAAATATACTCTGTTTAGAAATTAGGCGCAAAATTTTAAACAGTTCTCGTTTAAGCACTAAAACCGACCTTACTTAACGCAGTCGTTTAGCTTGGAGACTTTGTCTAACTTATTCATAATTTTAAACACGTTAGACAACTCTTCTAACTACAAATGTGGGTTTTACAACAGAACCTAAGCTAATTTACGGTGAACAACCCTTAATTCGACAGATACATAACTCAAACACAAAGAAAATGAAGTGTATAGGTTGTTGTTTCAAGGTGCAAATTCATTTGGCTCTACTCCCTTGGCATGCATATACATAACACAATTAATGTACATTTGTATGTACAGATTTGTTGATCGTAGAGCACTTTTGTACGATTGTTTCGAATTTCAAATATTTAGTGATTGAGTCTATTTACAAAGCACATCTTTTAAAACATCGAATAAAACATCAGTAAACATTCCTACTTCGATTTGCTTTGGTATGAAATGACCATTGTCAATATGGATAAAGTATACTTTTAGAAGATAAAGTAGCTATTTGCTACTGTTAAAATCAGACCTTTAACGTTAAAGTATAGTATATATGTCCTTTAAAATTGACAAAAAGTCAGTTCTCGTTTTATATACATTATTTAGAGTCGACTCCCATTCTAAAATTGATTAAGAGCAGGTTTTAAATGCTTACAGCCGTATCTATAAGATTTTCTTAAACTGCATCTTAGAGGTTATTTAGTTAAGCATACTTAAATATTTAATTTGGCTTTAAATGACGAAACTTCAATTCGTATCTATAATCGATTTTTCATTGGTACTTAACTAAACAATGGTTGTGTCACGTAACGTAAAAGAATGTGAAAATCTAGTACAGAAAAAAAACAAATGCTGCTTCATTTTATACAACACAGCTGTTTTTTGACACCTTCTTTCAGTAAATAATTGGAAGACACATTAATTTATTTGTGAAATCAAAAACAAAAAAAAAATGGCTATCGAACACACACCCACACCCGCCGCCACAAATAAAAGAAAAAGATCTGAAAATTGGGATGCCTCCTACAAGGAAACTTTTTTATTTTAGAATTTGCAATAATACACTACAAAACAGAATTATTTTATGCACAGATTAGGCGTTTTCCTAAATGCAAATTTCAGAGTGAAGAAAAACGTTGCAAGGGCATCAAAATCCACGATGCGCTGCAACACTGCATTTAGGAAAACGCCTATTCTCTTCCAACACTTCAAAGGCTAAGAGGGAAGCGTGGACGAAATTTCTTTGCGCGTACACATACTTTAATCAATACAAATTTTATGTTTCTTAAATCGTTGCACTTTATACTTCTATATAATATCACAACAAACAATACCTACAAACTCACAATTTGAAACTTCAAAATTTCAAAGATGACAATCAATATGTCAAAATACATTTTAAAATGCCTTTAAGTGACCCTTAAACGCGGTTGATGGCGTTTAAGTTAAGAGGCCTTTAAGTAACGTTACTTAAATGTGAAAATTGATTATAGATACCGATTTCATACTTAAGAGCTGCTTAGAGGTATTTTAAAGTTAAGTAACCTTTAAGATTTGTTTATAGATTCGCCTGTTAAAATTTTGCGGCATTTCTTTTATTTGTCACACCCGTAACAGAAAAAAGACCCTGACTTTTTTCAAAATACATAAAGGTGGTGTTTTTTTTTCAATTTCAGCAAAAATGAATTAGTATTAATATTATTAGTTCTACAAAAGTCCATGTAGATTTTATAAAAAAAAATGAACAGCCCCCACTCTTGACTGTGGTATTACGCTTTAGGAAATTTCATAAAAATGTTCTGTACAAAAACTGAAATTCATTCGCCCGTGCGCGGTGTGTGTCAAACTTATAGAAAAACAAAATCACATGTACATTCTTCATAGAATACCGACCTACACACAAACAAAGAATAACAACATGACGAACAGGTGTAAAGAATTAAAAAAAAAACAAAGATTATAAATTAATAGGTATAATACAAATGATGGAGATATTAATAGAATATGTTCTATCTACCTAATGTCTTACCTTTTGCCTTTTTTTCTAAACAAAAATAGGATACCCCAGTAGGAAATTGCGTTTTTTGGTAGATTTATGGGCATATCCAAAAAACTTTTAATATTCAAGGTACTCGTAATTGGATAAAAATATTACTTGCATTATTTATATTGCCTTCAAATAAAATCAATCCTTTGTTAAAGTATTGAATGTAGTGCCTTCATGCAATAACTATATAAAAACAACATTAATTTCATTCTAAGTAGCAAAAAAAAAAGAAAAAACGAAAAATCTTTAAATTTAGCGTGTAATTTGCATAAAACTTTATATTCTTAATTTTTTTTCTTCAACGCCGTGACATTTTTGAATCATTCTCTTAATTCGGAAGTTAAATTTTATTTTTACAAAGCTACATCTCCAAGGAATTTCATGTGCAATTTGCAGGAAAAAAATTAAATTACTTTTTTGCGTGTAAGAGAATTTTTTAACTTTTTCAATATTGTTGAAATTAACAAATTCAAATGCATGCCTTCTTTATAAATCTAAAAATGGTAATGAATATTTGTAGTTGTCATCAAAACGAATATTTGACCTGAAGCCTATTCTTGTGCTATGAATACTTTTGATACAAGAGCATTTGAAAAATTGACTTTTCAAACGTAATTCGTATTTAAAAGGCAGTTTTTCATGTAGCACATGTATACTATTGTTTTCATAAAATTAATTATAGCTGTAATTATTTTCTCAAAACCCATAACTAACGAAAAAAATAGTCGCGTTAATTATAAATTCAGTTCTGAACTTTTATAGGCTTAACTATCTTAAAAACCCGAAGTAGTTATTAAATATCTACAAAAAAAAAATGATTTTTACGCTACGAACGATCGATGCAGCACCTGACCTTGTGCAATGTAATCAATTTATACTTTTGTTTTAATAATTTGTTCGAAACAATTTATGAAATTATCATTATAATAAATTAAAAAATAAATACATACAAATATGCATTAAAATAAATATTTATTGCATTTTTTTGGGATTTTTGGTTCAACGGCCTGTGCCGTCGATTATAATGAGTAACGCGGGTATTTTATTACTTTTTAAACTCCCTCTAAATAGAATAACTAAAGGAAAATAGTGTGCCTACAAGTAAAAAAAAAATTTTTTTTTCGCTAGAATAAAAGTTTTTGGGATATGCCCATATATTCCACATGAATAAAGGTAGCCGCATTGTCTGCCCGTATTATCTTTCTCATTAAACAGAAGAGAAAATGTTATATTGTTCTCTTTTTTATTCAGAAAGACTTTCTTACGGCCGGCGACTAAAGTATTCTCTTCTTCGTATGAAACTTCTTAAGAAAGCTTTTGTCTGCTGGAAAAAAATTTTGATGACAGAATTTTGTATGGAGGTGAGACATCTGTACATAATTATCTGTGATTATATGAAGTCTCTAAATATATAATATTTTCATAGTTTTTTCTGAAAGAAATTTTCAAAAACATCTGCACTCCTTAAAGTTAGTTTCAACACATCTAAAACATCATAAGCAATCCGATCTAATCAAGCCAAACACATACGTATGAACACAGCATCCAATCTCATAAATAAAGTCTTTGCGTTGAGTGACCCAAAATACCACTCCGCCAATGAGAAAAAAGTCACACAAATACTCATTGACAATAGCTTTCCGACAGAAATCATAAGAAACTTGATACTTCGTCAAAAACATAAAGTTTCTTCCGGAAATAAGTTGGAAGAGAAGAAAGGTGTTTATAAAAGTGTTGTGTATGTTCCCAAACTCTCGGAAAATTTCAAAGAAGTTGTCGCCAAAAACAACCCTGACGTGAACTTAGCATATAAGTCAAACCAGACAGTTGCATCTCTGTTTACATGCCTAAAGACGAAAACGGACAAGGATCGCCGCTCAGACGTAGTTTACAAAATAAACTGCAAAGGAAAACCGGACGAACCATGCAATCTCTGTTACATTGGCACAACTAAACAACTCCTTCGACAAAGAATGGCTAACCATAAATCAGACATTCGCCAAAAAAACCCGGAAAAGACAGCACTAGCATGCCACACCATCGAAACAGGACATCAACCAGATTTTGAAGGAGTCCAAATTCTTGCAACGGAGAAACATACATCCAAACGCTATACATTAGAAACACTTCACATAATAAACAACAAAAATAATATGAACCGCAAACAAGACACTCAAAACATATCCGCCGTTTACTGTTCCTTAGTTTCAGACAAAAACAATTCAACAGTTTACATTTAACAGTTGACAAGTCTTCAAATCGGAAGCGCTTTATTTGTTTTAATTGTTTTTTTTTTTAATGTTTTCGTAATATTCAAATCAATGTAAGTCATACTTGTACGCTTTACATAATATTCGTATGTATTAAATAAACATTTTTATCATTTTTGTGAATAAAGACATCCCCTGAAGAAGACGGCAATCACCGTCGAAACGTTGGGAAAAATCAGATGAAAACTGTTTTCATTTAATCATCAAAAAGACCAACAAAGCCGATGAGAATCAACACTTCAATTGTTCTCAAATCAAACATAAACATAAACTTGGTCAAAATTATAAATCATCATAAGCAATCGCCTGAGGCAGCATAACTCTCATTTGAATTTAAAGACAAACCAAAACTTAGTATCTTCTAATTATTTTTCTCAGAATCAAAAATAGTAATCTCTGAGACAACAACTATCTAAATGGGAAACCAAACATGAATAACAAATATCACTGTGCTACAAAATTAAAAAAAGGTCTGATCTTTTCAAATGATCTAAGTTCTAAGTAGAGGTAGTAATTCTGGTAGACTTCTTCGTGGTACTGTAACCAAATATGTTCCTATAACCAAATTTTCAATTTGTTGTTCAAAGACCGTTTTCGAATAACTTCCTGAACTCAACGATTCTTAACTCCAAAATTTTTCGACGGATGTTTAGTTGCTTTTGGAAAGAAGAACTTTGAAAAATTATAACTTGATTTGTAACCTGCTACAATGATATTTGTAAAATTTCCGGATTGAAACTAAATTTATATGAATATGTTTTGAGATATAATTATAATTGCTTTTTTAGGTAAAAGCCTTTACCTAAAATGAATATTTTAAATATGCAGTCCTTCTTTCTTCTTTTTTGTATTTATTTATAACAGCCTTAAGAGATGTATCTCGACTATTTTTTGGTTTAGCTAAACTAAAAGTTGTACTTTTCTTCAATTTTTTTTTGTTTTGACTAAACTAAAAGTCACATTATTATGATATTGAATTTTGAATAATAAATCTTTCTAATTTTGAATTCAAACTTAAACTTTCATGTATACATATATGTATTATATAATATCTTTTTTGCTTCTAATAAAGAATAATAACACAGTTGAAGTATTTTCTATTTTGTTTTGACTAAACTAAAAGTCGCAATATTAAATACATATGTACATTATAAATTTTATATTCCTTGTATACACATATATTTTAAATTATTTGTATAAATTATTTTCTCTCATTATTGTATTACTACCTTTTTATTTTTTTATTTGATTTCTTCCGGCAGACGGCTTATCAAGCCATGCTTTGTAAATCTTTTTAATCCAAATATTGTACTTTTGAATAGTTGAAAAAATAAAGACTTTATCTATCTATCTATCTTTGCTGAGATGCACCACCTTACTCAGCTGGTAGATGAGCCCACCCATATACCAGATGTTGCTGGGCAAAACGCTCACACTCTTGATTTGTTTCTTACTTATAACCCTGATAAGTATACCATAACGGTAAGATCTCGATTCGGCACTTCGGACCATTGTGTAATATCAGCCAATTTCTCGTGTCCCATTCATCCAGTTAAGGACCGTTTAGCAATACGAGAAAGCCAACTGGGACGGTCTAAGTAACTTTTTTTAGAATTTATAACTAGTCACTATATTTCCTCGATAGTGACATTGATGCCAGTGCTGATATGATCACAGACGTGATTTTTCTTAGGATGCGCACATTTATTCCTTGCAGAATTAAAAGTCTAAAGTCTAAAGAAAAGTCTTGGTTCGATACAAGCTGTAAAGAAGCTATCAGGTTGAGAGAAGTAAATTTCCGCTTTTACAAAGCCAAAGCAGCATTTTTTGCTGCTAGCTCCACGTTGCCTGTTAGCAACATTGCCCCTTCTGTACTTGAGAACGTAAATCATTCAATGGGACAGGTATGTTTCCGCACTCGTACAGTTGCAAGAGCCCTTCGAGATCTCGATATAGACAAATCCGCTGGTGCTCATGGTATACCCCCTATTCTTCTGAAGAGGCGTTCTTCACCGCTGGCAAAACCATTGCGTAAGCTTTTCCATCGCTCCTACTGTTCTGGAATCTTCCCTAGAAGATGGAAAACAGCATTTGTCCTTATATTGCGTATAATGAAATAAACACAAAGGTTTTCCTTACAGGGGGCGTGGTATCCGCCCACTTTCTCCGAATTGGTGTTGGTTAAATGGAGCACTTCCGACTGCTGTAAAACGATGAAATTTGGTAAAACGGTAGGGCTTGAATTGCATAGAAAGGACCAACAATAAAAATTGAGGTTTTCCATTCAGGAGGCGTGGTATCCGCCCACTTTCTCCGAATTGGTATTGGTTGAATGGAGCACTTCCGACTGATGTAGAACGATGAAATTTGGTAAAGTGGCAGGGCTTAAATTTCATACAAAGAACAAAATATAAAATTTTAGGTTTTCCATTCAGGGGCGTAGTATACGCCCACTTCCTCAGAACTGATGTAAATTATATATGGCACACTTCCGATTGCAGTAGAGCAATGAAATTTGGTAGAACGGTGGGGCTAAAATTGCATATAAAGGAACAAAAATTAAAATTGACGTTTTCCATTCAGGGGGCGTGGTATCCGCCCACTTTCTCCGAATTGGTGTTGGTTGAATGGAGCACTTTCGACTGCTGTAAAACGATGAAATTTGGTAAAGTGGCAGGGCTTAAATTGCATACAAAGAAAAAATTATAAAATTTGAGGTTTTCGATTTAGGGGCGTGGTATCCGCCTACTTCCTTAGAACTGATGTAAATTATATGGCACACTTCCGATTGCAGTAGAACAATGAAATTTGGTAGAACGGTAGGGCTCAAATTGCATATAAAGGACCAAAAATAAAAATTGAGGTTTTCCATTCAGGGGGTGTGGTATCCGCCCACTTTCTTAGAAAATGTTTATTTTATATGAAGCACTTCCGATTGCTGTAGAATGATGAAATTTGGCAGAGCAGTATAGCTTAATGTACATACGAAGCAAAAAATAGAAAATCTAAGATTTTTCATTCGAAGTGTCTTTATTGTCATTTTGCCATTTTGAAACTGTACATGCAGCTTGAAAATTCATGACTTTTCTTAGAACTAGAGTGCTCGATTTGGTACTCTATGTTATGTTAACTGAATGAAAAAAGAAAACATTTGCATACCGGAAAGAATTATGAGTTTATATAAATTTTTTTTTTTAACTGATATGTGAACTATAGTCCAACCACTAATTAGGCTATTAATTGGTGGGCTACCTTCATTTAAAAAAAGGAGTTAAAATTGCAACAAAAACATCATCGAATCCTCAACAATTATAATGTAGCTTTTTTATGACTTTGAGCGGATGTAGGTACTAGTATTTATAATTAAGGTAAGTATGTTTGTGTTAGGTATCTTGCCAGGACAAGAAGAAACAATTGAAGCGCAAATCAAAACAACCAATAACAAAAAGAAAATATACCAAAAGAAATAGGAAGCTATTAACTAAGTTGATTTTAGTAGGTAGAATCCACCCTTCTATTTTTCTCGTATCTTTCGAGATTTTGACATGGCAAAATATTAAAATCATTGCAAAAAGGAGTGAGATCAGACCAAAAACATAAATGTTAAAAAAAAGAGCCAAGTTCTTCTGTACAAAATCCTTTGTGTAACAAGTCAGCCGTGAAAAGTAGTTAGATCTAAAAGTACGCCAAGTTCTTACTTCATGAAGGTTTCTGACTTCATTGGTACTGAAGATAGGGAGGGGTCAAAAATTGCCTGAGTTTGTTCCTGTAAAAAGGGTGTAGTGCCAGAACTTGGCTGGGCACAACCGTGCCCTTTGATGATGGCAACACAAAATAAAAACTGCATTAGTCTCACCATTGTCGTGATTATAAAAATGTTACATATTAAGAACACCGAAAATAATATTAACAGACGATCAGATTGTGAAAGGCTGAAAACACACCGGATAAAGCAAAACGTGTTTTTTTGTTTCGTGAAACAAGAGAACATTGTTTCTTATGAGACTACACACACCAAAGAAAACGAAACAAAACACACGTTTTTGTTTTGAAGTGTTTCGGTGGTGGTTGTCGAAAATACATGCTATTGTATACGAGCAACACACACCGAATGCAACAAAACTGTTTCGAACAAGGGTCGTTGACGATAATTGCATACTTTCTTATGGCGCAACGCACACCAAATGAAACAAAACATAAAAACAAAAGCAAAACAGAAAAACATGTTTCGTTGCCGATAGCTGACCTATTGTTTTTTGCAAAACGAAATTTGGATTCCGTTCTTTTTATTTTCTTTTTTCGTTGCACTTCACAGATTTATTTGCTTCTACGTTTACTCTGTGTGCAAATTTTTAAATAAATATGGACGTAGATGGAGAAAAATTGGTTTTCTTAATTGAGGTAAGAAGCCCTACCCATAGTTAAAAAAATAAGGAACATAAACTTACTATTGATAAGCTGTGGATTGCTACTTCCTACTATGACATTTTTCAAGATGGGCAAGATTAAAAGCTGTTGTTATTGTGTTTACTTGCCGTAGAGTTATAATCTTTCAGCAGGAGTTAAGCTTTTACGATAGTTCTTACTTTGTTTCATTTCAACGCACACCAAACGAAACAAAAAAACAAACCGTTTTGTTTTGTTTTATTCTGTTTCGCTTGGTGTGTGTTCAAATAAAAAATGTTTTTTTGACTATCAAATAAAAAACGTTTTGCTTTATCCGGTGTGTTTTCAGCCTTAGTAGTGCTTATGGTCAGTTTATAAATACAAAATAAATTATATGTATTTATATAAATTTATATAAAGCTTGTGTAATTAATAATATTTTAAGTGTTTAACAAATATATTATTAATTAATAAAAACAAAAAATAGACTTGAAGAAGGGTACAAACACAATCGAAACGTTGCAACTTTATTTATTATTGAAAATCAATATTTAATATTGACCTGAGGCGTTGTCAAACGTTGTTCGAACGCCATTAAGTGCGCGCGTGTTATTGTTATTCTACTTGTGAGAAACATTGATTTTAACCACTTCTGTCAAGAAAATAAGACTAATGTAAGTAATATTTTTAATTCCCTATTCACAGATTGATTTGAATGCGCCTTTGAAGAAAATCAAAACTAGATCAATGTTTTTAAAAATTTAGTATTTTTCTAATTTTCAATTGGGTTGGGGCACCTCATAACATCAAGACAAGTAAACAATCTTTTGTATGCTGAATTTACTCATTAAAAGGCAACTTTGTATTGCTATTCCATTAAAAAAATTATAATTTTTTTTTTCATACATTATCACTCCACCCTAATGTACATACTTTTTTATTCTGTTTCTTTTTTTAAGTAAGAAAATAGAATCACTTTTTAAGTTAAAATATGACGTACATTTTTGATAACAAAAGTTTTTTTATTAGTTAACTTTGACGTTTAACGACCAGGATGATTATATCCTACTTTTACGCAGGTATTTTTTATGGTTCATGCAAACTTGTGCGGGAAAGTTATATCTTTCTGCAAAGCGGAGAATTATTTCGTTGCATGAATGCCCTTACGAGTATCAATTCAGTGTTTTTAAATTGCCTTTGTAGCTTCATTTTGTCTTCTCTTTAGACGTTTTTGTTTTTTAGTTCAGAATAGAGCTCTGATTAGAGTCCGAGCATGTCGAGCATCTTCTGAACATCCTCTGAACTAAGCGTGCTCTGAGTTGTTTGTTGTGAAACACGTCTGAACACTTAGCTGTCACCATTTTTTTCAAGTGTCAAATGCTTGTGTTAAGCATTTATCTCTGTCTACTTAGTTATTTTATTGTGAACTCAAAAGGAAAAAAGAAAAACATATTCGAAGCTCTGAACACTCTGAACTAAAAAAGAAACAGAATTTATTTTTTGACAACTCAGGCTCTGCTCGACTGTTAACTGCCGCTTATGTCATATTTGTGGTTTTCAGAATTGTGGTTATGTTTGTTTGGGCATTTAACATGTCGTTGGAGTGTCTTTGGCTTCCTTGTCGTCAACAATAACATTTATATCAGGGCAGTTTAAGCAAATGTTTGCATCCTGATATTATTATAATTTAAAATTAAGCTTAAGTATTCGATAGCTTTAGAAACGCAAAGTTATGTACATATGTACATGCGCACGTGGATATATCATCACAGCTTGTGTTGGGATCAAAATATGTTAAGAAGACACACTTAGTATTGATGCCAGTGATCAACTGTTGCGATCGCGAATTTAAATCAAAAGTAAATAACTAAAATAGCTGGCAACATGGAAAGACGACATTTTTCACTATATCTTTCACGTCCATCATCTAAAGTAAAAAAGTGTTTTTTAACGTCAAACAACTGTGCAGCACCAAAAAAAAAAGCATGGATGAAGAATCGATCGAAACTAATATTTTTCCAAAAATCAGACCGTGACCGCGTTCGCCTACGTATCCTATCCAAGGGTATCAGGATATGTTTGTGTTGTTGTAATCCCATAGGAAAAATTAGCTGATGAACGAAACAGCTGATATCAAGCAGAAATCTAAAGCTATCCATTATTTATATTTGGTATACTAAGGCTGGTATTCACCGAGCGCTCATAACTTAAGAAGCTCATAAACCTATTCACCAAGCAATATTAGTGAAGATCTACGAGCGCTCTCTTCGAAACTTTGTTCGAAAACTAAACAAACTAAACAAACGACGGTGAGTGCAAAACCAAAACCAGTTATCGTTACCAGCAACGCTCCCCAAGCAAAATACGAAATTGACCGAAGGATTCTCACTGCCAGCTGTCATTCAAGTTCGAAAACAGTTTGATTTCACAGTTTGGGTATGCCTGAACAAGAGAGATTGGCTCTCATTTTCGAACTTCGAAAAACACTTGTGAGTGGTTGTTGAATACCCCAAAGAAATTTCAAGTTGAGAGCCTCGTAAAGTTAAGAGCCGTTTAGGAGCCTGGGTGAATACCAGCCTAAGTCAGGTTGTCAGCTGTCACACAGAGAAAAATCGACTACATAAAATGGAAGAAAAACAATCAGATTTCTCTATGGTTTTTAGTTAAGAAGAAAGCCTTATTAAGACAACAGAGAAAATCTTTTTAAAAACTTGTTTGCTATAAGATTATCACATATAATTAAAAAGATATCTTATATATATTTATAATAAATGTATATGAGAAACTTATTGAAATTATATGGAAGACCCCTTAAAACAAAAAGGAAAACTTATTGAAATGATTGTTTTCCATATGATTTCAAATGGACTCCCACATACTTTCAATAAGGTTTCTTAATGTTTTTAGAAGTTTTTTACCTACATTCAATAAGTTTTCCCTATAGTTTGTTGAAGAATTCCATATACTTTTAATAAGTTTCCCCTATTTTTTCTACGAGTTTTTCTCATATTTTTAATTATTTCATATTGTTTCCAGAAGTTATTCACATAATTCCAATAAGTTTTCCGTATTAATTACAGGAGTTTTCTACTTACTTTTAACTAACGGGTGATTTTTTAAGAGCTTGAGAACTTTTTAAAAAAAAAAACGCATAAAATTTGCAAAATCTCATCGATTCTTTATTTGAAACGTTAGATTGGTCCATGACATTTACTTTTTGAAGATAATGTTGACCGCGGCTGCGTCTTAGGTGGTCCATTCGGAAAGTCCAATTTTGGGTAACTTTTTCGAGCATTTCGGCCGGAATAGCCCGAATTTCTTCGGAAATGTTGTCTTCCAAAGCTGGAATAGTTGCTGGCTTATTTGTGTAGACTTTAGACTTGACGTAGCCCCACAAAAAATAGTCTAAAGGCGTCAAATCGCATGATCTTGGTGGCCAACTTACCGGTCCATTCCTTGAGATGAATTGTTCTCCGAAGTTTTCCCTCAAAATGGCCATAGAATCGCGAGCTGTGTGGCATGTAGCGCCATCTTGTTGAAACCACATGTCAACCAAGTTCAGTTCTTCCATTTTTGGCAACAAAAAGTTTGTTAGCATTGAACGATAGCGATCGCCATTCACCGTAACGTTGCGTCCAACAGCATCTTTGAAAAAATACGGTCCAATGATTCCACCAGCGTACAAACCACACCAAACAGTGCATTTTTCGGGATGCATGGGCAGTTCTTGAACGGCTTCTGGTTGCTCTTCACTCCAAATGCGGCAATTTTGCTTATTTACGTAGCCATTCAACCAGAAATGAGCCTCATCGCTGAACAAAATTTGTCGATAAAAAAGCGGATTTTCTGCCAACTTTTCTAGGGCCCATTCACTGAAAATTCGACGTTGTGGCAGATCGTTCGGCTTCAGTTCTTGCACGAGCTGTATTTTATACGGTTTTACACCAAGATCTTTGCGTAAAATCTTCCATGTGGTCGAATAACACAAACCCAATTGCTGCGAACGGCGACGAATCGACATTTCACGGTCTTCAGCAACACTCTCAGAAACAGACGCAATATTCTCTTCTGTACGCACTGTACGCATTCGTGTGGTTGGTTTAATGTCCAATAAAGTAAACTGAGTGCGAAACTTGGTCACAATCGCATTAATTGTTTGCTCACTTGGTCGATTATGTAGACCATAAATCGGACGTAAAGCGCGAAACACATTTCGAACCGAACACTGATTTTGGTAATAAAATTCAATGATTTGCAAGCGTTGCTCGTTAGTAAGTCTATTCATGATGAAATGTCAAAGCATACTGAGCATCTTTCTCTTTGACACCATGTCTGAAATCCCGCGTGATCTGTCAAATACTAATGCATGAAAATCCTAACCTCAAAAAAATCACCCGTTAGTTCTTCCATCAGGATCACTTCCTTTACATTTTTTGAATATAAACGCATTGCTTATTACATTTTTTATAATATAGGTACATATTTATTTCATTATTTCTTACATACTTTTTGTGATTTACGTATAAAAAAATAAATAATAATATTTTTTCCAAAATATATACATATTGTAATATTTTTTTCCTAGGTTCGTTAAATAAAACTTACTACTCTTTTTAGTATTTCTTCTTTATTCACACTTTCCAATTCAAAACAGTAAAAATCTCAATTTATAAACAACTCAAATACTTTTATTCAAATTTAAATCACACTTGTTTAATAACACAATCCAATAAGCAATACTTTTGCACACTTTCATAATCCAAAATCAACTGTGTGTTGCTCACCATGAACACTCCCTTATATACTCAAATTAGTTGTTCTCGAAAGTTCTTGTCTTGGAATGTTCTAGATGGTTGGAATAAGGGGAAATACATTTGACATTGGAAAAGAGCTTTTGTTTCTTCCATAAATTAGATATGCAATTTTCCAACAGATGGCGCTGTAGTAGTATAAAGCTCTGTTCACAACATTGCCCTCTTCTTAAGATTGTTCGTCCCGAAAAATTCTATCTCCAGATTCGCCACTGTATCGGTGCAGTCGATCACTATGCACAACTTTTAACTTTCCTCTTGACCCTCTTTGAATTCGGTAAACTACATCATTGATTTTCGTGACGACAGTATAAGGCCCTTCCCAGTTTTGTTGAAGCTTCGGCGACAATCCCTTTTGACGATGTCGATTATACAGCCATACACGATCTCCTACTTGAAATCCTGTCGTGTTTGCTCTTGTGTCGTACCTTGTCTTCATTCGATCGCTGTAAGCGCTCATTCTAGTCCTGGTTCTTTCGTGGATGTCGATTAGCCTCTCTTTTAGGTCACTCACGTAATCCCCTGTTTCCTGAGACTCTTGTGATGAGTGTCCAAACCTTATCTCACTAGGCAGCCGTATGCTTCTTCCGAACAGGATTTCAGATGGTGTTTGTCCTGTTGAGCTATGTATTGCCACTTCGGTAGGCCATCAAAAATAGCGGAATGTGCCTATCCTAGTTTCTTTGGGAGTCGCCTACGATTTTAGTGAGGTGCTCTTTTAAGGTCCTGTTGAATCTCTCGACCATTCCATCAGATTGCGGGTGAAGTGGTGTGGTTCTTGTTTTCTTAATGCCAAGGAACGCCCAGACCTCTTGGAATATGTTCGACTCAAAGTTCCTTCCTTGGTCAGAATGGAGCTCCTTGGTCTTGGCTTCTTGGTTCGGGATAGCGTATGCCTCAGGCCATTTGCTGAAGTAATCCATTACCACCAGAATGTATTTGTTACTAGCATTCGTTTCCGGAAATGGGCCAGCCACATCAACAGCAATCCTTTCAAACAGTGAGCCAACATTATATTGCATCATTTTTCCTTACAGTTTTCTACCAGGTCCTTTGGTTGAAGCACAAGCGTCACAATTTCGGCACTTTTCAACGTCGTCTCTTGCATGCAACCAGTAGAATCGTTGTCTCACTTTTTCTAACGTCTTGTTGACTCCCAAATGGCCTCCTGAAGGTCCATCATGTATCTCTCGGAGAACCTCCTTGATTTTCGATTGAGGTAACACAAGCTGCATTACATAGGATTTACCATCAGCGGACTCCCATTTTCGACGAAGAACACCTTCTCGCACATGAAGTGAGCCTCATTGTGCCCAATAGGCCTTTAAATCTGGACTCCTATCAGAAATGTCATTCCATGTGGGTTTTTCTTCATTTTCTTTCCATGCGAGAAGAGGTTCAATGTCGGGGTCTTCTTGTTGAGCAGATCTTATTTCTTCATTGCTCCATCCACAAATGGGGTCAGCGCTTATTCGCAGAATGTTGATGGATTCCTTTTCTTCTTGTCGCCTGCAATGCTTTCAATCTATTTTACAAGGTCTTCGGGATAGTGCGTCGGCATTTGAGTGCAGCTTTCCCCTTCGGTGTTGAATTTCGTAATCGTAAGTCTGCAGTCTTTCTATCCACCTTGCGACTTGTCCTTCTGGGTTCTTGAAGTTCAACAACCAGTTAAGAGCACCATGATCGGTTCGTAGAAGAAACTTCTGTCCATAGATGTATTTGTGGAAGTGTTTCGTTGCCAAGATGAGTACCAAGAGTTCTCTTCTGGTCACACAGTAGTTCCTTTCGGTCTTCGACAGTACTTTGCTGAAATAGGCGACAACCTTTTCTTCGCCATTGTGCACTTGTGACAGAACAGCGCCGACTCCCACGTTGCTTGCATCAGCATCGATAATAAAAGGCTTGCCTGGAGTTGGATAGATCAGCACCGGAGCATTGCATAGACGGTATTTCAGTTCTTGGAAGGCTTTTTCACACTCACCTGACCATCTAAACTGCTTGTTCTTTTCCGTAAGCTGATGCAAACTCTTAGCAATTCCGGCAAAGTTCTTAACAAAACGTCTGTAATATGTAGCAAGACCAAGAAAACTTCGTAGTTGATGTTTGTCCTGTGGTGTTGGCCAATTTTTGACGGTGTCAACTTTTTCAGGATCGGTCTTGACTCCTTGGGACGAGATGATATGTCCCAAATACTATACTTCAGTCTGGAACAGTGCACATTTTTCTGGGTTCAGTTTAAGGTTAGGCTCTCGAACACACCCCTTAGGTTCTTGCAGTGTTGGTCGTATGTTTTTCCATAAACGATAACATCATCCAAGTAGACAAGACAAGTTTTCCACGTCAGGCCTTGAAGGACGCACTCTATCAAACACTCAAATGTTGCGGGAGCGTTGCAAAGACCAAATGGCATCACCTTGAACTGCCAGAGCCCATTACCTGTGGAGAACGCTGTCTTTTCTCGATCTTCGGGGTGAATTTCAACTTGCCAGTATCCACTTTTCAAGTCCAGTGTGCTCCTTCCATCGCATCTAAGGTGTCACTGATTCTTGGCAGGGGATAGCTGTCTTTCTTGGTCACATCATTCAACCTTCGGTAGTCAACACAAAACCGTGTACTTCCGTCCTTCTTTTTGACTAGGACCACTGGTGACGCCCAAGGACTCTTAGAGTTTTCAATCATCCTTCTTCATGGTGGTAATCATTTCCGCAGCTTCACCTTGTTTGGCCAGTGGCAGACGTCTTGCGGGCTGACGAATGGGTCTTGCATCTCCTGTCTTTATTCGATGCTGCACCATTTGTGTCCTTCCATATTTCCCGTTTGGTAAAGCGAAAATGTCAGCATACTCGTTCAGAAGGCTTTCTGCCGTTTTAACCTGATGTTGGTCTAGGTTAGCTGAATTGAGTATCTTTGCCTTGATGCTATTGAGTTCCTCAGGATCTAATGTCTTTCTTGGTGTTTCAGCGTCAATTTGTGTTATGGCTGACAGATTCGCACTTACCGATAACTTCTCCTTTCGTCAACTGAACATCGTACGGTTTGGTGTTGAGTATCCGTACGGGGACCATATTGTTCTTAGGAGCCACAAGTGTCTTCCCAATGATGACGTTTTGGGAAGAACAATCTGGGTCTGGTTCCACCATTAGGTATCGATGGCGTTTACACTCACCTTGTACTTTTGTCCAAACAAATACCTCAGAAGAAGTAGAAATAATCACGTCTTCCTTGATGACAGTTCTTAGAGTTGTTGTTCCTTCGTGCCCATAGATCATTGGAATCTCTGTATTCTGGTATTTGAGTACCTGGTTGCCAATATCCAAAACTACACGATGTTCTTTCATGAAGTCCATTCCGATGATGCACTCGTCACATATATCTGCCACCAAAAATTTGTGTGAGAATTCTAGACCTGCAATTCGAATTCTAAGTCGGACTTCACCATAAATCCTAGCTGCTTCTCCTGTGGCAGTTCTAAGACGGTAGCTATTAGTGTTATGTAGCCAATTCAGGTGTACTAGGTCTTGACGCACAATGGAGGCTGTGGTGCCGGTGTCGATTGTGACCACACGTTTGTTGCCATTTAAAGTTGCCTCGACAGTCAGACTTTTATTATCTCGCTTAGTCTGAGAGACCTGTATTGAGATTATTAGCTGAAGCGATCCAAAAAGTAATAAATCTACCGAAATAATAATACGAGACTTATAATTGAAAAGATGTTTATTCAACAGATATAATTTGGAATGAATGAAAAACAAATAATAAAATCGTTACTACGAACAAGTTTGATATTCAAGCAACTAAGATCATAACAAAAAACATTAAAGTAAAGTAGTATTTTACAATACAGATAGATAGATAGATAGATAGATAGATAGATAAAAAATTTTATTTTCGTAAAGTTTTTACAAAGGCTTGGTTTTCGTTATTTTAAAATTAAATAAAATGACAATAACTTTTAAAGTTGCCTGTCAGGTTAAAGTGTTTATAAAAAATTCATTAAAACTTAGCGAATGGTTTATATTTTTAAGAAAATTCATTAATAATTAGGTTTCGATATCTTAGAGCGTTTCTTAAGAAATTGTACAGTTGACTATAGTTTTGTCCGTTGAGAATTTTGAGGAACTGGTCACGGTTAAGGCTTTCACTTCCTAAGAATTGTCTTCTATAAGTCCGAAAACAAGGGCACACTCCAACAAAGTGGTATGTATTTTCAGTAGCGTCAAGGTTACAGATTGTACAAATACCTACTGAATCTCTTCTAAATGCTCTTGAATTGAGATTGAGCAATCCGCACCTGGACTTTAATACCATGCTTATCATCTCGCGTGAGTTACAGTCTTCGAAGTAGTTTGTCGTTTCGGCATAGTTCAAGTTACAATATTCGTCGTGGAACCGTGATTGATGTGCTCTGTTTGTGTTTTCCGTCCAATGTCTTTCTACAAGTTTTGTGCAAGTTTCTATATGCAGCGCTTTCCACTCAGACTTTGTTGACCAGTTAAACACGATGTTGACTTCATTAAAGAGTTCTGACCACTCTTTTGCCCAGTAAATCTGTTTTTTTACGATGACATCAGAAAGTTTTCTCGGTAGTCTGTTTTCGGGCAGGGTACTAACTCTTTGGATGTATTTGAAATGCAGTTCGAGTGTTGAAAGGAAGGCTTTCGGAAGTCCTGTTTCTAGATTAAGCACGTAATTTGGTGTATTTCTAGGTAAGGAAAAACATCTCTTGATAAAAAACCTTTGCAATTTTTCAACTTCATTATGTTCCGAATAACCCCAAACTTGCGCACAGTAGTTCATCACTGATTTTGAAGCAGCTTCATATATTTTGTACTTAGCTGAGTGTTGTATGTTTTTGTTTTTGATGAAGTTTGACCAGGTAGCATTTATTGAGTTTTTAGCCATTGCAAGTCTCTGCGTAAGATGCTCTGTCCACGACATATTGTAAGTCAGAGTTACTCCTAGATACTTGTATTTGTTGGATATTTTGATATCATCGTTGTTAAAAGTCCATTTTTCATCAACTGCCCGACGTCCACCGTTTCTAAAAATGACTACTTCTGATTTACTTAAATTCACAACCAGATTCCATCTTAAACAGTAATTTGCGAAGCTATTTATCATTGTTTGCAAGGAAGCGGGATTGTCAGAGAGAAGAACAATATCGTCGGCATAAAGTAAGACTTTTACGGATATGCCTTCAACAGATAATCCACCCGGTAGTTCAGAGTCGAGATCATTCAAAAATAAGATGAATAACAGAGCACTAAGAACGCATCCCTGTTTTACACCTTGATTGATAGGAAAGAAGTCGCTGATGTTTGTTCCATTCCATACTATTGCAATGTTGTTGTGATAGAGAGCCTTCAGGATTGAGAGCATTTTTGTGGACATTCCCAAAAGTTTCAGTTTGTGGAATAATGCATCTCTGTTTATACTGTCAAAAGCAGCTTTTAAATCAATGAAAAACGCATAGAGTTTCCTTTTTTGATTGAGTTGTAGTTGTATAAGGCAGGAGAGATTGAAAATCTGGTCTACAGTTGAGTAGTTTTGTCTGTATGCAGCTTGGAATTCTTTCAAAATCTGATTTTCTTCGACCCATCGATTAAGTCTATTCAACAGAATAGTTGTGAATAGTTTGTATATAGTGTCCATAAAAGACAGACCGCGGTAGTTGGCTACATCGTTAGGGTTACCTTTCTTGAAGAGAGGAAACATTATTGACGTTTTGAAAGAATCTGGAATTGTTCCTGTATTAAAGATGCCGCAAAATAGTCGGTGGATTTCTTTGATTAGATTAGGTGAAGCATTTTTATAGAATTCGAAAGGAATACCATCGATGCCGGGGGCTTTGTTATCATTTGCTGATGCGATAGCTGATAGAACTTCATCCATTTTAATGTCTTCATCAAGCAAAGGTATATGGATTTCTGAATTTATGGTATACTCGTATGAAATTACTGGAGGCGATGTTGGATTTAGCAGGTTTTGGAAGTACATTCTAAACTCAGATGATGTTATATCTGACTTCCGATTGTTAGTGCTACCGCGCATTATATTAGCGAGTTTCCACCAATCCTTTGTTGCCTTGACTAACGCCAGTTGAGTTGCGATATTTAAATAGTAATTGCGTTGTTTCAGCACGCATAAGGCCTTGTATTTTTTATTTGACTCTCGGTAGTATCTTCTGAAAACGTCGATATTATGTTTTCTGTACATTTTTAGGTTTTTCAATACATCTTTCCTAGCGTAAAAACAAGCTGTATCGAACCATGGTTGTTTTGGTACAAAATTTGGGTTTACTCGACTATTTTCTCCATAAGCACTGTAAACACATTCTTTAATTGCAAGACATAGATCTTCACCTGTGTTAATACTAGTAATTTTTTGTGGTATGTTTTCTTCTAGACTGCATATGTATGTGGTTTTTCTGTCATCGCGCCACTTAAGTCTGGGTAAAAGTTTCATAGGATCATTGACCACTATAGCTTCCTGCGTAGAGAGACTTACTATGAGGGGCATATGATCGGAAAAAGTTTCACAGCCAATTCTAAAGTCTTTTATTGCATCAAAAGAGCTATATGATGGACAACAGTAGTCGATGACCGAGGACCCTCTGCTGCTCACAAATGTAAATTCACCAGTCCTGTCTCCATATCCTCTTCCGTTCAAAATGAACGCTCCAATCTCTTCTAAAAACTCTATAAACGCATTTGCGTTACGATCACAACTGTTATCCTTTGAAATTCTTATTGTGTGGACTAGATTTTCATTCCCAAGCTGGACATCTACACTTCCTTTGGTACCAGTTCTTACATTTAAATCACCTACTAATATGAAATTATTCTGATCTGTTTCATCAAAAAATGCAATAAGTTTTTCAAAGTCGCTTCTCCAGTGGTTGCAGTTGATGTACGCAGGAACAAGGTTAAGAAAAGCTCCTCCAAAATTACCTCTAAGAAAAACTGTATCGCAGTGCTTGATAAAGCTGAGTTGATAAACCTGTTCTATGCATTTTTTATACCCGTATAAACAGCCGCCACTCGCTCTTCCTCGTGTTTGTTGTTGTGTTCTTGTCGCAGGAATCCATTCGAGTTTGTATCCCGGGAAGAATTTTTCGTATCTTATAATATTTTCAGTTGTTACAAATGTTTCATATAAAAAGAATATTTCAAAACTATTAATATATTCAAAAAAATTACAAAATAAGGTTTTATTTCCAAGACCAGCAATATTGAAAGATAAAACCTGACAGGCACCTAATTGTTAAGCATTTTTTGGAAAGTTGCTTGCACTTTGAATATTTTTCTTCGACTCATTTAAAATAGTAGTATAGTTACATTCTGTTTTACTCAATAAACTAATAATATATTCCCTATCTACATCGCTGGAAGCTGTGATGGTTCCTTCGGGACTACATTTATAACGATGACCATTGACTTCAATAGCCCAGTGCTTGATTTCGACTTTTAGGTTGGGATTTGTCTGAGTTACCCATTTCTTGATCTGTCGGAGGTGATATTTCTCTCTTCTTTCATTATAGGACAGGTCTCTGTTGATGAATATCCTGGAGTTCTTCAAGTTCTGTGTTGCCGATAAAACTGTGTTAACGTCATTTACATTCCCAAGTTCGAAAACATATGCGGACGTGTTCTTGTTTGTTAAGCCAATTTTTCTTGTGTTTGTTGTTGTAACTGATACATTGAGGGTTGAACTGCATATTTGAGCAAATTGCTGTTTTGCTTCTTGAGGGTTGGTCGCAGTCAATCCATTTACAACAACGTTTAGTCTTTTAGTGAATTTCTCAAAACCTTCAATTTTTCGATTAAGTGTTTTTTCGTTTGCTTTTAGCTTTGCGATTTCGGATTTAAGGGTTTCGTTTTCCACTTGTAGAGCGATTACATCATTTTTGATGGTGTTAATGTCATCCTTTGTTGCTATGTTAGCTAATTTTGAGTCGAATAATTCGTTCATTTTCGGCATTAAAATGTTTATAAGATTTGCCATTGAATTTTCACCCATAGTGCAACTTTTTTTATAGTTAGAAAATTTATCAGAATCTGGTGAAGTTTCTTTCAAAGATCTTTTTGGTTTTGTATTTTCCATTCGTTGTACCACTGTTGAAACGCAAGTTTGGTTGTCGTTTTTGCTAATAAGCTTCGAGTGCAGTGGTGAATAATAATGGGTTGTTGTCTTCGGAACGAAATATGATAAAGTGAGCTTTTGCTTATTGAACTTTTTTGTGGTGAAAATAAATATTACTACACTTATGTGAGGGGCTACTGTGTAATGATTTAATACTTAAGTTGTGTGTACTCACGTTCACAAATAATAATTGATAATGTTAATGTATATTGTGTTGTGTTCTGTTCGTGTTCAGTCCCGCTTTAGATTCTGAGCGTGTATGGTATAAATATGCAGTACTTTCTCAGAGAAGAGGTGAATTTTTGATGATGTGCAAAAACAATGAAATCACTCAAATGCCAATTATATTTGTTAAATAGAAAAATCAGAAATTAAAATTCCCTTTCAACTCGCAAATCACAGGATTCAAGGCCAGTAAATTAGTTCAGAATATAGATAATCGTTTCCAAAACACTTTATATTTCAAATTCAACGCTTCAATAAGTCTTTTATGAATTTTCAACAATATACAATTAGGAGCTGCACCGAAACACATCCAATCGCTAAGCTTTCACTATACCTAAGGTCATTTTTACAATACATAATAGAGTATTTTCAACAACCTGGATGGAGTTTCTGGGGCCATCGATACCAGAAACCAGCTTCTGCCCCTCGAAGTTGGTTCTTACTCGTTTCCCTGCTGGGAAACTGTTCGGGAAGTAACACTGGTGTTATTGTTACCTTGTTCTGCGTTTGAAACTCCGTGTCCACAATGTTGACAAGCTCTTCTTGGTGGTAAGCGACATTGACGCTGTAAATGTCCGGTCTTGTTGCAATTCCAGCACTTTGCAAGTCCGTTTCGTTGGTTCCTTTGGACATCAGTTCCTTGGCATGAGCATTCTTCGACAATGGCTTCTCTAAGTCGATGTACTCCGTGAGAAGCTTGCTCAGCTGCTTCCATTGTCAAGGCAAATGCTAATGTTTCAGAAAGCGTTCATTTTCCAGCAGTTCGCACGGCCCTTTGAAGATGTATGTCGGAAATGGCGCAAACAAATGCCTCAACTGCGAACTGGTTACAAATTTCCTCTCCAACATCTGGATATGCAAGATGAACAAGCCTTTCAATGTTCACTTGCAGTTGTTGTAGAGTTTCTCCCCTCTTCTGAACTCTGGAATTAAGTTGCACTTTGAAGACTTCTTTCATGTGGCTGTTACCAAAGCCAAGTTTTGTCTATAGCCAAAACCAAGGAATTGAAGTCGCCGCTCTGCTGGTATGGTTTGCAACAGCTCAGCAGCTGCTCCTCTAAGAGCAAGAGTTAAGGTTATATACCTGTTAGCCTCATCCCAGCCATTTGTTGTGGAAGCTGCCTCGAATTGCTTCTTGATTCCCTAGCAATGAAACACGTTCATCTAACTCTTTTGAAAACGTCTCCATTTTGTTGTCGACTTGATTCTCCAACAATAAAACACGTTCACCAAGTACAGATACATTATTCTCGATATTAACAAGCTTGCCTTCTAACATGTTCCTCTGCTCTTCCAGAAGGTCTTTTTGTTTCTCCAGGCGTTCGAGAATATTCTTTTGTTCGTTTTTCTGTTCCTCGAAATGTTTCTCCTGTTCTTTCCTTTGTTCATTTCGTTGCTCTTCGAAACGTTCGAGAACATTCTTTTGTTCGTTTTTCTGCTCATTTCGTTGCTCTTCGAGACGTTCGAGAACATTCTTTTGTTGTTGAAGCAGAAGACTAATCATATTTGAAACATCTACATTTTTACTTACGTCTGCTTCCTCAGCGTCAGCTTCAAAGACAAAAATGTCCGGGTCTTCATTTTGTTGTTTCAAATATTCGGCCAAACGCAGAACAAGCTCATTTTTCGATCCTGCTCTAGAAAGTTCTCGCTTGCCTAATTCACTTTTCAGCTCATTACAGTTGAGCTCTTTCAGTAACTTGCTCATTTTTTATTTATTTATTTTTTTTTTCGCACACTTCACTGCACAATAAATTTTATTCCACTTTTCTGACACCAATGTAATATTTTTTCCCTAGGTTCGTTAAATAAAACTTATTACTCTTTTTTAGTATTTCTTCTTTATTCACACTTTCCAATTCAAAACAGTAAATCTCAATTTATAAACAACTCAAAAACTTTTATTCAAATTTAAATCACACTTGTTTAATAACACAATCCAATAAGCAATACCTTTGCACACTTTCATAATCCAAAATCAACTGTGTGTTGCTCACCATGAACACTCCCTTATATACTCAAATTAGTTGTTCTCGAAAGTTCTTGTCTTGGAATGTTCTAGATGGTTGGAATAAGGGGAAATACATTTGACATTGGAAAAGAGCTTTTTGTTTCTTCCATAAATTAGATATGCAATTTTCCAACAGATGGTGCTGTAGTAGTATAAAGCTCTGTTCACAACAATATGTACATAGTCATAAAATAAATAATAAATAATACTTCTTACTTCCAGTATCTTTTCTGGCGAACTACTTTAAGTCCATTGGAGGTCCATCTAAAGAATTAAATTCAACTGTGGTATATAAATATGATGGACTTGCATTTCCAACCACATACGCTTGAAAATGCTCTGAGAAATATAAATTTTCATTTGTCTTGCACTCATTTTGAATGAGCTGTTTTGTATGTATGTGAGACTGCTGCTCATTATCACAGTTCTTAGATGCAAGAAAGTTGATTTTTATGCAAAAGTTAATATATATAAAACAACCTTACTATCTTTTTGAAAAACTCGAATTTGCACAATCACGTAGAACTCTTAACCTTATTATCCCAACGTATCATTATCTTAATTCATCACGAATGTTTTATGTCTACACTTCTAGGTTGTGGAATTCTTTGCCAACAAATATTAAACAAATAAATGTTCCCAAACGTTTTAAGAATAAAATACTTGAACACTTATCTGAAAATGCTTCTTAGATATACCCTAAATCCTATCTTTATCCTTTAAACTCCTTTCCTTCTTCAAACTCCTTCTATCTCATTATATCTTATTTATTTCATATTTATTATTTCATATTTCTTATTACATTCATGAGTTTAATTTTTAACATAATTATTGTATTTATTCTTAGTTAGTACTATAAAAGACTTAGTCTTACTTGTACATTCATAATTAATAAATAAATTGAAATTGAAATTGTAATTGAAATTGACTTTTCAATTGGAGGACTTGTATTTTCTATTTCTGTATCACCATAGCGAAACATCTGCTTTCTGAAGTTCAGAAGTTCTAATGAAAATAAACTTTTTTCGTATATAAAGTGATGTAAAATTTTACACAAATTGTATTTACAGACCCCATGAAAAACTCATGCATTATGTCGCACGCTAAATTATTAGTAACGTGGTAGTGGGATAATGTATTCAAAATCGACACTTCTTTAATGCCAGTGCCCTGAACATTATTTAGTTCTACGTCCTCTTGGTAGTTATGTTTGTTTCTCATTGAATTAGGACTTTCAATGCAGTCAGTGTTAGTCTGATGCTTAGTACGTTTACAAATTCTACAAAAAATCGTTTATTTCGAAGTCATCGAGATACATGAAAAGGGGTATAGTAATTTTGTTTTCATCTGTGTGAATACTTTTCCAAAATTCCCCAGTTATAAAGTTCTGGTAACAACTTGAATTTTTAAGTTGAACTATACTATTTAGAGTTTTTTTGTAATACTCCCTGGCTCTCAAAATACTTCTTAATTTGAAATGTTATGTCTAAAAGACAAATTTCGACGCTGTTCGATGCTAACGTAGGATTGCTATTAATGATTACTTCTGATAGATCATTTCTTAAAATGTAATTTTTGGGATACTTAAATAAATTTGCAGTTTCCAACTCCTTAAAAAAAATATGTTCCGAATTTTCCTTAGAAAAAGGATTAGAAATACTCGTATTTTGTAAAACCTGTTCTATAATCGAATTATCTTGTTCTTTTAAAAGCAACTGTTGTACAATTTTTGAAATCGGATAAGTTATTGATTCTGTAACAAGTTTTTGTATTTCTAAAATATTTTTTCGAGAGAATGAAGTATTGGAATGTAATTTAAGAAGAAAAGGTACTGTTAATTTTTGAAAATTATTTAGTAGACCTTGTAGTGGCTCTTCAACTTCAGATTGAGAAGCTGCATTGATGTTTTCGACAACTAAGGGATGATTATTATTATTTATATTATTTGTGGTTTTAATATCTATTATCTCGTTATCAGTTTCATGTTTTTGCATATGTCTTTTAAATGAATAAATATTGTGAAACAGTTGTTTGCATTTTAGTTGTTTACACTTAAATCTATAAATTGAGGGTAAACCGTGTTGGTTTTTCAAATGATCTATTAGTTTGTTACTTGTTGGATATATGTTTTCACTTAAGAAGCAATTAAGTCTGGACATTTTTGTAATGTAGTAATATAAATTTAGTACTTAAGTTTGTATTTAGGAAAGTTTCTGAATTAAGTTTGAAACCGATGAAAATGTTTCACACTCGATTTCAAAAAAATACTGTTCCAAAAATGTCCACACCAATTTGCTTCTTTGTGAATATTGAATTTTATATACAGAACATAATTTAATAACTATATCTAGACATTTAAGAAATGTGCAGCCTTTGTACCTTATTACATCGCAAAAAACATAAAACTCATTAAGGTCATTCATTTCAGAGCCAACAACTATAATCCTAGGCTGCATGCTTTCCTTTCTTTCGAAGAATTACATTCTTATTTTGTCGAGCGTCGGAATAAGGTCATTTGTTGATCTGACGTGAACAACGAAATCGGACTGTGCATCGGCTATCGTGGGCTTGTAGGTTTTTTTCAATCGAAGAGGCCGAAGTATAGAATGTAGAAGTAGAGTAATGATGCAGTCCTTAGAATCTAGAAAATAAAAAACATAAATATAAAATTTATTAAAGGTTTTGATTATTGGAAAAAAAAATACTCACCTTTAGAAATTCCTTCTAGGTATAAAAGTTTTAACATTTCTCTCGAGGCCTTGTCTTTAATCTCTTCTTGGAAATGCAAAGTAATTTTTGAACAAAAACTTTCATACTTGGAAAACAATATATGTACTTCCCTTTTCAGGATATAGACTTTCGAAGTCTATGTCAATCTATTTAAATATATACATAACGTCAACTTTAAACAACTTTAGAAACCCCAATAACATAGATTTACATACCAGTTCAAATCCATTGGCGTCGTTAAAACGCGGCCAATGCTGTAAGAGTGATGTCAATGACAACTGCCCTTCCGATTGGAATTGTAAATTCCTTTGCTTAGAAGTTTCTTTCCACAATGTTGTAACTTTGTCCCATGGTGCACAATTGTATTGAAGCCAGTTTTTTTTCGTATTGAATTCTTCTATAATAATACCTATTTAAATAGGAAAGTATTTAAAGAATCCGTTTTTTTTTATTTCAGGAGATTTTAATATTTTTACCATCTGACAAAAATTCTTGTTCCACCTCAGAGTTAATAATTTCGTTTTCGGCAACAGTGGGATGTTCAATATTACACCAACGCGAAAACAATTTTCCTGTTGGATTTTTTTCCCAATCTTGCAGGCCAGAAAATAAGTGTCCTGAAAAATCATTTCAAACTTTTAATAAAATATGTAAAGAATTTGACTAAAATAACATAATATGTGCTCTCTTATATCTATTTGATCTTTCTTGCATGTTTCGCACACTAAAAACTTGGTTTGGTCTTTTTGTTTGTAACTACATAACTCTGTATGAAGGTGTTTACCTTATTTTCCGTGGGAAAAATTTCCTTGATGGCGTTTGCCCAAAGATTCATATCCCTGTATGTCATTTTCTTACCACTTCCAACAAACCTCTCCACAATACAATGAGTCAGATCCTTTTGCATCTTACTGTTGAGGTGTCCATTTTTTTCATAAGAGCTTAAAAGCAGTTGTCCTCTTACAGTGGACTTAAGAAGGCTGGTCAGATTCACTTCTTTCGATTCCGAAACACGTGAATTGGAAGAATTAAGAGAATTCAAGTCGTTAGACATTTTTTCTAACCATTCAAGAACCCTTTGGGTCGATAGTGGCGACTGCGTAGTTTGCTCACAAAGTAAAGGTTTGTTCTAAAAAAAGCACACATCACCATTTTTGTAATTAATACAATGAAATCTTACATTACCCAAAAGTGTAGGACAAGATTTTTTTTTAGATTTTATAAAATACAGATACGTTATGACTACTTACCCTGTCTTGTCTCAACTGTCTTAAGCCGGCCATAAATTTAACACTTTCTCCAAAGAATCCCGCGCTGTTAACATAAGCGAAAAGTTTATCAACATCTTCAAAAAATGTTTTCAATTTCTCCTCTTGGGAATCACCGAGGACCCTTAAGTACCGAGTTTGAAGAAAATAGCTCCAGTGGCTTAGGCTCTAGATCGAGGTACAGACATACAGACATACAGACATACAGACAAACAGACGGAATCGTCGGACCCACTTTATTCGTCTTCGCTATCATAGAATGTCAACTTTGATCAAAATCTCGAGTTCGATTTTTTTTCCAAATGCAGAACTTGCCCTATAGTACCTATTACCTATATCGCAAGTAAAAAGAGCCCACCCCCACATTGCTCAGCGATGTGACGATAGAATTAAAGAAACAAAACAAAATGTGTGTGTGTCGGTTAGTTAGATAAACTATACAATACAGAAAAATTGAATATGTAGGTAGGTAGGTAAGAGAAAAAACGTAACTATTGAATGGAACAGATATTAAGAGAGAGAGAGTATGCGAACGGGAAGAAAAGAAAATTAAAAATGTTGGAATGATAATGACATGAAACAAAGCAGCGACCTCTCGATTGTGATGAAATCTTATTCCTGGATAAAATAAATTCAAAAAGTTTATAATTTTATAATTTGTTTTTATTTATTTCTCAGGTTGTATGTGTAACTAAGAAGTGATTTTGGGCTTAAAATTTGCGCAACAATATTGACTTTATGAAGCAATGCTAATCTTTGTCGATTATTGTATAGGTTTTAAGATATGAGTGATTGTATAAGTCAACTAATGAAAAAAAATGGACAAAAAATGTAAAGTTAATAATATTTAAGTTTGACAAATTATTAATGAAAACAAATTATAGCCATAAACACTCTTATAACAATATAGAAAATAATAAAATTTATTTCAAATAAATCGGTTGACTACTTTCTGAGATCGTGCGTTATAAACTTTAAAATAGTTTCGCTTTTATATAATAGTATAGTATAGATGTAGTTAATTCGGCCAATCCTGGTCGAGTCGCATTTGCATACTTTTCTTTAATTACATCAATGTTTTAAATCCCAAAGTACATAATGATTAAATACATGCATTTCATTTATTTGAAATTTATTTTTTTTTTTTTTTTTAGCTACTTCAGTACATTGGGTACATTAGCCCAGAATGCTTAAATAATTCTTCGACTCAAATAAATACGCCTGGAATAAGCCCACTAGGATGCCAACTTGAAGCACAGACAATATCTATTTTACTTAATCAGCGTTCGATCGAGCAAATATACGAAGCAAATTTACATCACTCTGAAAACGAAGTAGAGCAAGATGTTCCCGCTCTGACACATCAAACATCTGAACAGTTTTTCGAGTCCTATAAAGCAACTAACATGTATAAATCAAAGTATCCATTCCAATTATGTCGTTTGTTATTCAGTCATTTAGGCTTAATTGGATGGGAGCGCAGAAGCCGTACACATTTACTTCAACAAAGTGAAAAATTAAAACGAGAATTACGAAACGTGGACTTACAAAAGTGTAGAGACACTCATAAAGTAGCCGTTGTATATGTCGCAAGTGGACAGGAAGATAAAAATAGTATACTAAAAAATACATACGGTAGTAGTGCTTACGAAAGTTTTGTATCGGCACTTGGTTGGGAAATCGACTTGGAAAACCACAACGGGTTTTTAGGTGGATTACCCCGTCAAGGTTGCGGAGGAACAGCTCCATATTATGCAACTCCTTTTGTAGAAGTCATATATCATGCAGCAACTAGAATGCCTAGCGACACTCCTGAGGCTCTACTTACTAAAACACGACATTTGGGAAACGACGAGGTTCATATAGTTTGGAGTGAACATCATCGAGAATATCGTCGTGACATACTACCGACAGAGTTCTGTGATGTACTTATTGTTGTATACCCCCTGACAAATTGTTTATTTCGTGTTACAGTTAATTGGAAGCCAGATGTACCTTGGTTTGGTCCTTTAGCAAACGAGAGTATTGTAAATGGTTCTTGTTTAGCAATATTGGTTCGTGAAACTGCAATAAATGCCAGTCGCTCTAAAAGGTCGTCATTATCACATTATCAGCAATAGTAAGACAAACAATTTTGCTTCCTAATTCATGTTTAAATTATATTTATATTTGATAGCTATGAAGAGAGAAACCGTTCTCTTGAAAATGTGTCTACGCTATATAAAGAAAATTCCACGTTTGAGGACTTTGCGAATAGAGTTTATAGTACGAATCCTGTTGCATTATTAGGGGAAAGTATTATAGGTACAACAGACTCTGAACAACTTGCTGCATCTATAATTGATAAACAGCGCGACAAAGGTAATTTTTTAATCTTTTTTATGTTACAAAAGACTAAAGTTTCATCTTTGCATATTCGTTTCTTGATTAACTTCCTTCTTCTTTGAAAGTGGAAGCTTGACAGCAGGGCCCTATGACTTACATTCTCAACCATTCATGTGTGCGTGCGTATTGTTAGCATATATTTCGGAACATGCTGGATTCTAATCCAGACCTCCAGCGTGGCATGAAAGTCTTTCGCAGTGTTTTTTTTTTTTTTCTTTTTTTTTTTTTTTTCAAGGATCAAAGACTATATAAATGCAAAAATTCAGGTCGGTTTTATTTTTTACCGTGAAGAATTGAAAAATTAATCTCGGTTTCAATACTATTTGTATTTTTATACATAATGTACATCTGTTAAATATACAAACTATATTAAATCAAATTCTAACATCCATTCATTTCAACACATTATTATACCTATTATTACTATAATCGACGACCTTTTGTGGAATGACCACATATTGGATATTGCTAAAAATGCGGCCAAATGCTTAGGTATCCTAAGACGATGTAAATATTATTTTTCCCTCTGATCTGCCCACAATTTATAAGGTCCACATACGTCCTAAACTAGAATACAATCCTCATATCTGGTCCGGTGCATCAAAAACATCTTTGCACCTACTAGACAGAATCCAGAATAGAGCTTTAAGGTTGATAGGTGTCAGAGCAATTTCCGAAACAATTGTTTCGTTGGAACATTATCGAAACGTCTCTGCCTATAATCCGGTCAATCTACACATTGCAAGCTACAAAAATTACCATCAAGCTGAAATTGAGTAAACTTGTTCAAAACACAATTAAAAACAACTTTTCAAAATTCCCCATCGTTACGACCGCGACCCATGGAAAAAAATTTACTCAAGGTCAAAGGTCAAAAAATGGGTTTTTCACGATTTTCTTCAAAACGGGAAGTTTTATCGTAAAATTACTTCAGACAAAAATTGTAGATCATAAAATTATCTATAAAAAAGGTATCAATAATTTTTTTCCTGAAAGCTACCGCTTCTGAGATAAAACGATTCAAAAAGTTGTAAACGTCATTTTATGCACACGCTTCCACGCCACCTCTGGGGTAGTGTACTTAGCACGTTTTTTTTAACGTGGTTTCCCCTGTAGGCCTATTCCACAATTTGAAATTGATAAAAGCGATGGAAATAGAAGTTGGAATTGATAAAAGCGATGGAAATGGAAGTTGGAATTGAAGTTGGAATTGATAAAAGCGATGGAAATTAAAAAACAGTAGAAAAATGTATTACTTCTACTCGTAATCTTCAATTACTTCTTGTTAATCTTCGTCTTCTTCTTCTTCTTCTTCTTCTTCTTCTTCTTCTTCTTCTTCATCTTGAGTGCAAGAAAATTGCGTGAGAAGAGATGTATCCCGGCCTTGACAATTCGTGCATGCAAGAGAACAAAACAGTCCAACTTTTTTGCAACCACATTTAGCACTGCATCCTTTTTTACAGTTGCAAAAAATTGAGCTTAGCAGTTTTTCCGGCGCAGGTGGGAGTAAAGTCTGGATTGGTTCCAATGCATTATCAACCAACTTCCAATCCATATCGATACTTATCTAAGCAGGTAGTTTTTTTAGTGGCTCCGTACATACGAAGAAGAAAGCAAATTCCGTTGGTGATAACTTCTTGTGGCGTTGAATTACTTTTTTTGAAAACTTCAGCACATTGAACTAAATCTTGCTTTTCAAACATTTTAAAGACTGTTGTTTTACCTCTCCTGTAAAATGCAGATGTCGTATCACAGCCTGTTATTGCATGTAAAAATAGTACATGATTTTGACACTTTCCAAAAGTCGATAAACTTTTGGATGTAAATATTTCAGATTGATTTTGAGCTTTTCCTGGTTTTAAGAAGAAAATAGTTTTGTCAGCTGGAGTTCGAGCAGTGAGTAATACGAGTAAGTCTACATCTTCACCTACAACAATAGTTGTATTGGTCAAATTAAATTGCTCTATTGCTGTTTCAATAATCAGTACGTCGGCGTCGCTCAAGACTAACGGAATTTCATCTATTGCGCATTCCAACATGAAGCAGGTATACGACCCTAGCCACGCACACTATTGAACAGAGGAACAGATGTTGCTTCAAGGTTACACTAGCGTATGAATTAAGGGACTGGGTTGCATGTTACCTGATATTCTCATAGTGATACTTATGTATATTTTATATTTTAAAAATAAGTGAAACCACCCATAGAAACATATTTTTACTTATATTACAGCTACAGAGGTATATACGTGGCGCGCTTATGCATGCAATAACGTTTACAACTTTTTGAATCGTTTTATCTCAGAAGCGGTAGCTTTTAGGAAAAAAATTATTGATACCTTTTTTATAGATAATTTTATGATCTACAATTTTTGTCTGAGTTAATTTTACGATTAAACTTACCGTTTTGAAGAAAATCGTGAAAAACCCATTTTTTTTACCTTTGGCCTTGAGTCAATTTTCTTCCATGGGTCGTAACAATGGGGAATTTTGAAAAATTGTTTTTAATGGTGTTTTGAACAAGTTTACTCAGTTTCAGCTTGATGGTAATTTTTGTAGCTTTGCTCTTGTTTTTTGACCTAATTTGACCGGACTACTATCACTGTTTTATCGTTACTTCTTTCAACAATGTTCCAATAAAATAGCGAGTTGCATCCTCCCCTAAGAAAATTTCACCGTAATACTCGTGCCGCTGGGAATGCTCATCAGTATGGTGAGGTTAGGTTAGGTTAAGGTGGCTGTTGACCGGAAAAGGCCAACACACTTAGAATAATATCACTGCGTTACACGATTTTGGTATCCACTTAACTGTTAGCTGGAATGAATAGGTAATGAGTCATAGATTAAATGTCCGAAACATATGTGGTATCCATCACGTCTAGTTTTCGAGGTACATGCTAACTATTATTTCTACAACCTTCACTTTAGGCATTACCGTTAAAGTTCCCATTTTACTATGTATTGCACTCTTTTATTATTGTTTATTAATCGTTTCCATTCGATAACGTCAACATCTTGTACACAATTATTTGAAAATCCAATATAAACACTGGACAAAGTCAAAATCAATATGCATAATACCTAAATGAAACATAATTTTCAAAAACTAACTAACTACAAAACTAACTACATAAACATAATACCATAATAATTCCCACAGGGAAGAGGTGATCATACACACCTCCTCCACCTGTATATTGTACAAAGGGCATAGTTCGTGCAAAAATCCCTAATGTGCCTGACTCATATCCAATACACATACGAAAAGATAGATGTCTACCAATGTTTACATCTTTGATTAGATGTATATAGAAGCATACATACCTTTTCCTTTTTACGCCATAATCATTCGACAGTGGTATCTTGAAATTTAAAAAGAAATACAAATTGAAATAATTATTATTATAATTATAAATAAAGAAAAATAAAATACCTACCAATAATTTGTCAACTGTCCGCCACGTTTGACTGCAAAAACACATTTTTTTTATGCAAATTAATTTTGACATATCGAGTCGTATAGTTTTGTCTCACTCTTAAAGGAGTTAAAACATATAAATCCACTTTGCGACGGCCATTTTTTTAACGATAACGTTCCTGATCTGTGCTGCCGGCAGGACTTCGAGGGACGTGTAAAAACGTGAGTACCTAATAAATAAAGATAAAAACTCATTGGGATGAACAGATAATACCCCAATCAAAAAATTTATACTTTTAAGTACAGATTTTGTGTTTTTTTTTCTTTGATCTCAGGCAATTGAGAAAAATTTAACTTGTAATAAGATTTATAACATTAATGCACTTACAAATGCAATTTTGTTTACTATCAAGATTAAACATTAAAATTTTTTTTTGAACGAATAACAATAATTTTTTATTCTTACTGAAATTGGAATAGATATAAAGTCTAAAGCAATTGGTGTGTGGAGAACTGCGTCAAACCGTCTATAAGGCGAAGTACGTGACTAGGTATAGATACATGACGAACTAACTGTAAGACAGTATAGCTGAAAAGCAATTTAGGGGCCTAGAACATAAGGTTCAGCCAGGTTACTATAGTGAGGCGTGAGCTTTGGTCTGGAAAACTTGTCCGTGTTGGTGCTTAACTGGAAAACTATGCCAGCCTCCTATCAGGGTTCCACACTCGTTGCAAGTTGTGGCAAGGAAGAAAGGTTAAAAATGGTAATGAATATTTGTAGTTGTCATCAAAACGAACATTTGAGCTGAAGCCTATTCTTGTGCTATGAATACTTTTGATACAAGAGCATTTGGAAAATTGACTTTTCAAACGTAATTCGTATTTAAAAGGTAGTTTTTCACGTAGCACATGTATACTATTTCATAGAATTAATTAATTAATTAATTAATTAAGAATTAATTATAGCTGTAATTATTTTCTCAAAACCCATAACTAACGAAAAAAATAGTCGCGTTAATTATAAATTCATATCTGAACTTTTATAGGCTTAACTACGAGTATCTTAAAAACCCGAAGTAGTTAAAATATCTACAAAAAAAAATGATTTTTACGCTACGAACGATGCAGTACCTGACCTTGTCGCTTGCCTTTGGTTTTCGGATGTTTGGCCATTATACTGTTTATAGATACAGTGATAAAAGCACAAATATTTTGTTGATATTTCAATAATGTGTCATTCATTTGTTTACAAGATGCACGTTCAGATTTTCTATTACTATTAAAATTTTCATGGAATTTTACTACATCAGGGCATGGAAAAAGTGTTGCCGATGGGATAGGAGGTACTATAAAAGGCTTGTGCGATCGAGCGGGTAGTTGCGGTAAAGATATCGTATCGGCACAAGATAATGATCAATGTTGTTTCTTCAACAATTAATTCCAAAGTGCGTATTTACTTAATAACAGAAAATAATATCAATACGATGGATAAATTATTGAATCACAGTATTAAACCAGCACCGAACTCTAATAAGACACATCAGCTTCTCTGGAATAATAAAAATGAAGATACTTTGTTTCTAAATTCATTGTCATGTTCTTCATGCATTTTGAATCCGCCTCGTATTCATTTTTTACTAGAGCCAAGTGATTATTCTACAGTCAATGAAAGTTCTGTATCGTGCAGAAAAAAGCGAAAATCAGTGGTTGAAAAAAAAACCGCAAGACAAAGGTGAACCAAAGTTTTGTAATAAACGTAGAAAAAGGATACCTTTAAAAAAGCCTTAAAGTTACTAAATATTTATAAGTATTGTTCACTTTTTTATAATTAATATTACGTGCAATATAATCAATTTGTCCTTTTGTTTTAAAATTTTGTTCGAAACAATTTATGAAATTATCATTATACTCGTAATAAATTAAAAAATAAAAACATACAAATATACATTAAAAAAAACATTTATTGCATTTTTTTAGGATTTTTGGTTCAAGGGGCTGTGCCGTCGATTATAAATGAGTAACGCTGGTATTTTATTAGTTTTTAAACTCTCTCTAAATAGAATAACTAAAGGAAAATAGTGTGCCTACAAGTAAAAAAAAAATTATATACAATTTTTTTTTTTACAAAGGTTATATTAAAGTGTTCAGATTTGTTCCTTTTTTCCTTTTAAAGGAATTCAATATTTAAGCGTATTTAAGCGCATATTTCTTGGATTATTCTGAACAACTTCTTACAATAATATATCAATAATGCAGGTTGGTCAATTTGCTGACTACGACAAGCCTGATTATTATTTAAGAAAATAGTACTACTTAATATGGAAGTAGGTCATGAAATATTTACGAAATATGTGATTAATTAACAATACTAGCCGCATTGCATATTTTGCGGTTCAGTATTGCAATCAATGCACATTTGCCATAAAGTGTCACAACACGCGAATGAGCCAGAAAGAAACTGCCTTCGTATGACCTGGCTTCGTAAACTCGCTTTAGTCTTAGACCGCGTATCGCGTCTTTTCAGTTCAAAAACTTGTAATAAGACAACAAAATAAAAAAGATGAACCGATAACAGGTAAGTCAGGGAAAGTCTGGAAAGAAGAAAAAAACAAAATCACCTCTAGAGAAGTAAAAAGAAACAAAATCACCCGAGAAATATAAGGTATTTTATAAAAGATAACGAAGAAGAAAGAGTTTCAAGCTTTGTAACTGTTGAATTTAAATAAATGTTTAAAATGTATCTCTCCGTTAAAAAATAGATGAAAAAAAGGGAAAAAAATGCTAAAAAATATAGAGAATTTTTGTAGGTAAATCAATACAAAAATTCCAAAAATCAACCTTTAAAAAAAATAATTCCGATTTATGACATCAGGAGTGAGTGCATGCATGTAGTCGAGGTGGATGTGCCAAACCACAAAAGAAAAATGAAGAAACGAAGCCTGATGTAGATGAAGACCAGTATCCCCCTATGGAATCATATAAGTTTGATCTGAATACCAGCAACCGCACTGCATCCACAATACTGCATCTTGGGCCTTGAATGTCATTACAGGTTTTGGACTTGCTATGCTCCATTTAATTGACGTTCGCTAGAAAAACTAAATTTTAAAAAACTTTCGTATTTTTAAGTTACAAGAACCAAGACGAAGTCAGTAATATAAAAATCTGGTTAAACAAAAACCAACTGAAGCCCGAATTCGTCCAATCGGGAGGGGTGTGTTTCCTAAAGGGGGGAGGGTCAAAGGTATTGTTGACCCTCCGGAGGATTTACCCACCCATTGTATCTCTGAGATACCACCTTGACTACAGCATCCTCCAATTTTCAAAGTAGCCCCTAACCTGGTATCAATTTGATAGTCGATAATTTCTATCAATTAGTTGATAATTTGGTATTATGGGTATCAACTGGTAATTTTAGACCGATTGTGAATATCTACTTGTCAAAAAGTTCATTGTGAATGAGTTTTGTTTAATTTTGTTCGACGCTTCGCGTTTAAAATATTTATTTGTTCCTTGTCGGCCACGAAAATGTAAATTGTTTGTGCGAAAATGTAAGTTTTTCTTATAAAAAATTCATCATAACTCCTCAAAAAATAATTCTATCGAAGTCAATATTCTTTTTAACTTTGTTCGCTTTTAAAAATTCCGAATAAATTTGTATGTTTACGTTTCAATAAGGAATTTGTGGTTGATAAGAAAATTGATGTGTATTTATTTTTTTGATATCCGTAATACCATGTCCATCAAAAAAATCATTCACAGTAATGATAAAATCTAATAAAATTCACAGTCGATAAAAAATGTTTATAGTTGATAGTCATAATACCAACTCACCCAATTTGTTGATATGTGTCAAGTATCTAGTTAATAGCTATAATAGGGCTGTTAGTCTTCAATTTTTCAGTTGTCTTCTCTTCTTTGGTTCACCTCCACCTCTGACCATATCGATTAGGCCATCATCCTAAAAAAAATATTCTCAAACGAAAGAAATTTTCAATATAGCAATATAAGAAACTAGCCATAAAAACTGTCTCAGGATATGATAAAAATAGATATGCCGAAGAGGTTTTCAATCTAATAGTCCGGTCAATATAGAGATTTGAAATAACAAAAATTCCCGGAAAGCTAAATATTGGTGGAGAGCTAGGGTTTACCATTACAAATAAAGTCTTAAAAATCCCCATCGATCCTATGTGTGCTAAAAAAGTTATGGGGGGTCAAAGGTCAAAATTTGAGGTTTTTTGGATTTTTTTCGAAAACGGTAAGATTTCTCAAGAAAAACCTCAGTCCAAAGTTGTAGATATTAAAATTCTCTACAAAAATGGATTTTTTTTCCTAAGAGTTACCATTCGTGAGATATCGCTATTCTAAGAGTCAAATTATACATGATATTCACACATTTCCACGCCACCTGCAATTTAGTGTGCTCGGTGCGTTTTTTTATCGTGGTTTTCCCTCATTGTCATGACAATTTTAAGATAATTTAAGGGAACAATACCCATCAAGTTCTAGATAATAAGGTAATGGTGCTTATTTTGACATTCTCTTTCGTTAGAAAGTGAGTCGAATTCGTTGAAACTTAATTTTGAGACTCGGCGATTAGAATGTTATTCGAACAAATCGAAAGTTCACCCAATCCATAGAAAATTCACTCATTTGCGAAAGCTAATTCAATTTTGACATTCGAAAGAATAGAATTAAATGTTATTTTTGTGTCGTTTGAATTTTTCGAGTAAAGCCTAGTACGCAGATCGGGAAAAATTTTGTCTCCCATACATATTTTATCCTGGGACAAATTTTGTCTCGGAAATTTTTCCGAGCAGTACGCAGTTTGCGCGCAAAATTCATACTATTGTGAATTGCTCTACAAAATGTCTCCACTAAATTTTGCCTGGAAAAAGAATGATACAAGCATTATTTTGCGAGACAAATTTTGACAGTCACCGTATTTCCGAAAGTGATTTTTGTCAAAACTGGTTTTATGTAAAAGGTGCTGATGCTTCTCTTGAATGCATCAAGAGGAGATTCCGAAAAGGTATGAACGACTTTTGTAAGACAACTCGTTCCAGAGATACACTACAAAACACATTAAATTAGATTTTATCTCTCCAACTTCAAACTTTTGCGCGAGATTTGGAAACGTTTTGTAGAGATTAAAATTGTAGAGATAAAATTTGTCTTGTCTCGATCTGCGTACTAGGCTTAAACAACAAAACATGTAAGTTTTTAATTATTTCATGGAAAATAAATCACTTTTATTATTTTTGTTGTTGTTTTATGTTTAAAGGTCGCATTCCAACTGGACAAACCGCGAACAAAAGGAAAAGTTAATTAAAATAATGGAAGAAAACGCGGAGGTAGCAAATTGTTTTTTTTTACCACCCGCGTTGATACGGAAAGCATCCACTATCCTTCTCCTCTGCACTTCTTCAACACCATCTTCATTTATAAACAAGACAAATGCCATATTTTTATTTTTTATTTATTATTTTATGTTTTTATCACATAAATTTAAATTATGAAACCATAAACAAAACAATTACAAATAAACAAACATTTCACTTTTTGGTTTCACAAACACTTCTCTTTTGTTTTTGATATTTAAGTGTGACCAAGTGTATACAAAAAAAATAAAAATTTAGAACGCGTCATGAACAACTTAATTTTTTAAGAATAGTTTCAAAACAGCTGAGTTGACACAAAAAATGTAATAAATATGTAGTTCTTTATGGTCAAACTTTGCTTTATAATGAAAAAGTGTATTATTTATTTTGTTTCTTGATTATTTATCCAACATCTATAAAATGTTTAGAAACAAAAAAAATGTAAAACGGTCATACTAATTCAAATAGAAATATAGTAAATGTCAAACAGCTGATAATGAAAATGAATCTTTTTTGAAGTTCATTTTATGCTATCTTTCGCAAATGAATGTTATTCATTCGAATCTCAAAATTAAGAAAGTTCATTCGAAGGAATAGAATCATTCTAACGAATAGACTATTCATGAGAATGTCAAAATAAGCATGAATATCATTGATATTCATTAATGATTATTGATTATTGCTATTGATTAATTATTGGGTTAACTATTGTTTTGATATTTTTAGATATTTAAATCATATTCATACTCTTGAAAGTCTACTTCAACAATCATGTCTTCTTCGATTTCTTCCTCTTCCTCTTGCTGGATGTTCATAAAATGCTCAAATGTGGCAGAGTCATTGGTCTCTTCATTAAAATCCCAGGAATCTTCCTCTATTGTACTCAACTAGACATTTGAGCAAGATTGACCTTGGCAATTGGTACACGCTGGAGAACACAACAACCCGACTTTTTTGCAGCCACATTTGGCACTACACCCTCTTTTGCAATTGCAAAAAATAGTGTTGAGGAGTTTTTCTAGAGCAAATTTTGACCTTTGACCCCCCATAACTTTTTTAGCACATAGGATCGATGGGGATTTTTAAGACTTTATTGGTAATGGTAAACCCTAGCTATCCACCAATATTTGGCTTTCTGTGAATTTTTGTTATGTTATGATTTGTATTTATTTATTTAAATGCAATCAATAAGTATACGAAGTATGATTAAAAAAAAAAAAACTTTGAAATCAATTCCTATGAGGTAATTAAATTGTTTTTTTCTACACTATTTAGTTTATATTTATATTTTGGTTCTAAGAATCCTTTCCTTTTGTTAAGCTTCCCAAATTACAACCAAATAAAAAGAAAAAATATGTATTATTTGAATGCAATTAATAAACTAACGTTTTAATTCGGTCTACTAATGTCTTGTACAACCTTGGTGCTCTGTTGATTTTAGTTTTATTGCTAATCACGGCAAATATATGTAGTTGAAAATTTCGTTTGGTTTTTTCCGTTTGGGATATTTAAGAAATTCACTTTAGATATCGTTTCCTTTTTTAAAATGATTGCATGTGATTTCTTTTTTTCTCTTCTTTACATTATATATTATTCTTTTTCATATCTTAATTTTTCTTTTATTATTAAAATATTAAAAATATTACTTTTACTTAGAAAAATTATAAGATTTATGGCCTCACGTTAAAATGTACTTATAAATAGTTGAATTAATTTATTACACTTCGATTAAATACTTAACAATACATTAGAACATAAGGATTGGAAATTGGGACAACACAAAAAATGACAAGCGTAGGAGTAGACGTACAAGGGATTTTTTTTTTCCTAGTACAGGTATGTCCGCTTTAAAACTATATCTGCCCCATTGATTTCCGCCATTATGCTATCTCTTATTATTAACTTATTATCCATATGAAGGTTTTTATAATACAAACTCTTTATACAACTGAAATAAATCAGACAAGTAAAAGACTTAGCACTATTATTAGACTTGTTGAATTATTGATTTCAAATCACTTTTTTTTAGCCTTTAGTCCACAAAAATTAGCGTTTCGTCCCGGAGATCTCACATGGACTTATCAGTTGACTTTGAGGGCCTTGTCAATACGCAATTTTTGTTAATTCAGTTTGTATTATAAAAACCTTCATACAGAAACCATGCCAGGCCACGGGCAAAATCTTCCAGCGTTAATGATACGCTTAATCGTTAGTTTTAGGTTTTATTCAGGTTTTATTTTATATTTTGTTGTTGCCAGCTTATTACACAGGTTAGTACTTTTTGTTCGTTTAGTGCAGGTTTTTTTTTTTTAAATTTGTTTTCATAGGTGTACACAGATTTTATTTTATTCTTTTCTTTTTTCTTCAGGGTAGGTATAGACTTATGGCTAAGTACAGTTGAAATATAAAATATTGAATTTTATTTTATTTTATTTACATTTTTTCATTGTTCGGGGGATTTTCTTAAGGGCATATGTTGGTAGACTATACAATTTTTGGCGCAAAAGTTGAAAAAGTACGATGTTCAAGCTGTTTTAGTATGAAACTTTTTTAAAACCAACCTTTTATTAAAGTTAAAGTCACAAAATGGTGCATCTGAACACGTCCAAACAATGACAGTTCGTGAAAAAATACAAAGCAAACAAAACTAGATCTGCGGAACGGACCTTATAATTTAATTTGGCAGAAGTCAAAGTGACAACCACATTTTATTTCTCCCAAAGAAGTGTAAAGCGCGGAACAGATTGAACCAGCAACTGCGGCCGCCGTTAATTTAGAGCCAATGTATTTCAATTGTTCAACGCACATTAGAACAGCAACGCCAACAGGTCGTTAGGCCAAAGTCCTAAATTTGCTGTTGTTGGTGCAGTGTTGTCAACTTTCCCACTGCAATATTCAGTGGCACCACAATGAAAAGCTTTTTTTCCATATGAAATGTCAAGCAGATGAAATGACGTTGCTGGTGGCAATGTGTTTGAGAAATCTTTGCTGGTCAGCGTGCTGTTTGCTGTTGACGATGCTGGTGCTGTTGCTGGTTTAATCTGTTTCGCGCATAATGAAACTAAGGCTCGTATTCACCGAGCGCTCCTAAACGGCTCTTAACTTTACGAGGCTCTTAACTTGAAATTTCTGTGGGGTATTCACCAACCACTCGCAAGTGTTTTTCGAAATTCGAAAATGAGAGCCACTCTCTCTTGTTCAGGCATACCCAAACTGTGAAATGTTGTGGAATGTTGGTCTTGACAGCAAATGGATACTCTTCTACTTGGCATTGCTCACATGGATTCGAGTCAAATGCGTGCGTGGCACACGCACAAGTGAACAAACTTTCGAAGAGAGCGCTCGTAAGTTAGGAGTGGTCGGGACCACTCCTAACTTTTAAGAGCGCTCGTAGATCTTCACTAATATTGCTTGGTGAATAGGTTTATGAGCTTCTTAAGTTATGAGCGCTCGGTGAATACCGGCCTAATACTTGTAATTCTGGTGAAATATGAATCCCACACCGAACTGTTGTCTTGTCAAACTTATACCTTTAGTAAAATTCTCCATCTTCCAGCTCTTCTTAAAAAATTAAAACATCGCACTTTTCTGCACAAAGCTGAGTCTTCAATATCGAAATGTTCGTCTTCCGAAAACATTTTATATTATTTTATTTCCTTTTAAAACAATTAGCTCACGAATCATAAAAAAACACAATTTAACTCTTTCAAATAAAATTGCCAAGAAATTTTGTACGAGGAAAATGACAGAAGTCATATGGATTTAGCAAATTACTAAAAGTTAAAGCAGCCAGTTTGTGATTTTAACTTAAGTAAAATGTTAAGAGATAGTAATATGTTAAAATCGTTTAAAATTAGCAAAATTCTTAGTAATTTACTAAAATGGCTTTAACATATTACTAAATCGTTTAAAATTTTGCCATTGTATATTCACAACTTCGTTTTTTTTTTTTTTTGTTTCTTATCACATTTATTTCGATATAAGAGTTTTTTTTGTTAGAACCATAATATGAGATTATTTTGAACTTTAGTTAAGCCTTTTTTTTCGTTTTTAAAAATTTTCTAGAGTTATGTACAAGCCCGGGTTAAAATTTTCGTCTGCTTTTTTTATCTTTTTAAAACCAAAAACCGTAATAGACGCCGCGTATTTCGAGCAGTTCAAGTCACAATCTAGCTAGCAGCCCTAGCTACAGGAACCTTTCCTCGTGGTATATTTTCAAATCAGGCGACTAGAGGTCATATTAACTTTGCTATTGGTTTTGTCTAAGTTAGCAATACTATGCTCCATGTGAAGTTGAAGGTTAAAAAAAATCAAAATAAATCCCGTTCATCACTGAAAAAACCATTATGTAATATTTATTATTGTGTAATTGTCATAGTCGGGCCTATTGGGCTTCTTTTATATAATTTATTTTGATTGTTATGTGCATTACTATTTTAATTATTCATTATCAGTTTTGTAAAATATTATTAATTAATTGTGTTATGTCTATAGTCCTGGGGCCTGTTTCACAGATCATACATCACATACATTACATACATCATTACAATAAATTGATTATCATACATTACATCAAATTACAGAATCTCATTGGAAATATTCCAGTCGATTACAATGTTGTATGACAGTGGTCATACAACAATTCTGTGAAACAGAAATGATACATCAAACCTTTCAAAATCATACATTGTATGTAATGTATGATTTGTGAAATAGGCCCCTGGTCGTAAACTTCCCTTTCTCAGTTCAGTCAAAATCCGATAAAAACAGTTTTGAACTACTGCAATTAAAATACTTCGTTATATTAATGCTACAAGCGCGCGGGACTTGAATTTCCGAAAATTTTTTGTTGCATATGTTGGGCGGAAGACCGAAATGATTCCAAATCTCAAAGTGGTTATTGTTTTGTATTTGCAGGTGCTGTCATAAGTTGGGAACCAAGAAAGTAAGTTGTTGCCACCTTAAGCGCCGAACCAGAGTACATCGCTTTTACTGAAAAGCAAGAGAAGCATACTAGCATAGAGTTAAATTCTGCTAACTCAGAAGCAATGACCCTTTTCTGTGACAACCAGACTGATCAACATATAGCAAAATACTGTCGCAAATACTCAAGGACGAATCATATAATGAGTACTGTTTCATGTGACAGGCTATTGAAGAAGCTTATGGCCTTGTGAAAAATCTTAGACGAATGAGAGTTAGGGCCATCTGCAAGCCTTACTAAAGCACTACCAAAAATGAAACACTATTTTTGCTTTACAATTTTTGGAATTAAATTTAATTGATCTTCAATATTGAAGGGAGTGTTGAAATTAAAATATCAAAAATGCATATTAACTATTCATGGAAATCAATTGTAATAGAACTATTGTAAATTTCAATTATATATTTAAAGCTCACTTGTAAGCAATCTTTCTTTTACTTTTTTTTCTCACTGCTTCGTAATCTTGTTCATCTTAATTTTAACATTTTTTTGAATAAAGAACTACCGATTTAATATGTTGTTTTCTTTTTTCTTTCTGTAATCCGCATAGTTTTTAAGTCTAGTAAATCTATTGATCCGTTCCTGGATTCCGCAAAAAGATAACAGGAATTCATCTGATATTCCTTTGCTTCAATCATGCGTTACATGATCCAAACTATACATGCAACGACAAGACCAAAGCAACTTTGGTTGATGGTAGAAATAGAAAGAAATTTACCCAGACCTGAAATAAGAGCAGTGTTACGATGTATATTGAATAAATTATTTCTTTAATATTGCGGTTATATTAATAAAAAATTACAATACCAGAAGGTTAACATGGAATGACATCTATGTATACCTACTTATTAAAGTTATTTGCTTTTTTTTCATTTCGCAAATACCCTTGTAATGTTTTTTAATTACAGGTTGGGTTCAAACAACCGTGGATTCAACTATGAGAGACTTTACACATTCTTTATTACCGGAAGAATCTTCACCAAGAATACCCAGAAAATTTCAGCCATTGAAATCAGCTTTAAAAGAAATGCCTCTTCATCAAGCCAATACCGAAAGCCCAACTTTTGTCGGAGAATATTAAAACTTGGAAACAACTTACAGTTTTACCAGTTATATCCAGAAAACTTCACGCATTCAAATCAGATTTGTAAGAAACACTTCTACGCCGAGCCAGTACACAACCCGAAAGCTCAACTTTGCTTTGACAATACTAAAATTTTATTCAGATGCTGAAATGTCTGAGGTTAATATTTTACATCGGTAAGGGCGGGGCGGTAATTATCAAGCTCTAATAACGTAAAGATAGTCATAATTCTAATTATAAATATATAAAAGTCAATAATATAACCTTATGACTTATGAATAGTCATAACTACTATTATAAAAGCACTCAATTAGTTTACAAGCTTTCGAAGTAAACTATGTGTAACAAAACAAATATTCAAGTTATCAAGCATCATAAACTTAAGAGCATTGAGCAGTTTCCGCCCCTAAAGTATGCTATATCATTTGTAATTTAAATACAACTGTATAAAACAAAATTATTCATCCGATGGTTAACATTGTAACAAAATATTAAAATGTTACTGAAATTATAATTTATTTGTCTTTTTTCTTCTTTTATAAAGGAAATACTTTTCGAATTCCTAATTGTTCTTAATGTTCGTAGTAAAATCATTAAATATACACGAAGGGTGTATTTATATACATAGAATAAATTGTATGAACAAATATTTTTTTAAAACAAATTAAGAACACAATTTCGAACTTCTGGTGCCCAGAGCCATATTATATTTTCGTTTCAATTGCTTTTGTGTTTTTTTTTTATAAAAACGTTCGATCCTATTTTAACTTTTTATTTGAGGCTATTTTGTAATAAGAATCATAAATCTGAACCATAGCTAAGTTGAATGTAGTTCCTATGAAAAAAAAAATATTTAAAATAATTTGAATTGGTTTCAACTTAAAGATCAATTTTATAAAAAAAAAAAATGGATTTGGATCTAGACATTTTTTTAGAAAATTTACAATGGACTTGAAATTTCTAATACCTCTAGTTCGAAATTTTTTTGTTTTTGAATTTTTATGGACAGTTTTATCTACGAGAATATGTCTCATCATTTGTTGCTTAGTAACGTTTTCGAATATATATATTGCAACAAAAAGATCTAGAAAATGAAATTGTATAAATAACGAGTTATTAATAAGCTCTGTAATTTGATACGTCCTTATCTATAACGGACCAAAGTTCGCATTTGACACGTCCAGTTGCCTGTGTTCCCCTATGCCTTGTTTTAGTCCAAGAGCCAAACAAGTCTTGACATTTACTGCATGGCCTGTTTTTTTTATAGTTTATTACAATGGTTGTGGTCACAAACATACTGCGGTCAGTTAAGCGAAACTGACAACAGGCGTCATAGAAACGCTTTCGAAGTTGTCATTTTTACCGAGGTAATGAAATGAATTTTCTAAGGCTGAAAATTGTTATACAAAACGTATATTGCATATAATTAAAAGTTTTGACACTCAGTGAACTGAATGTCGAGATCGAGCAGGTCAGTTGACCAAAATGTATGTATAAAAAATATATACTATCACCCATGTTCTGTGTTCCGAGTGAAAGTGAATTGAAAACGAATTTCAATTTCCCTTTATGAAACAGCATGTTCTGCATTCTGAGTAGATTCAATTTTTTCAATCCACTCTTAATTTATTTTCGAAATGTTAAAATCAGCTGAAAGACAGTTCGCATCATTTATTCAAACATTAGGCGTATTCACTAATGTAGTGACTACATAGTCAACTCCTTATGGGCCTTACTAATAATCAAATCTAGTGTTAAAGTTAAAAGAAAATCTCCAGATTTTAGAAAATACCCATACCAATAACTTATTTAATCTCCAGTTTAGCCGTTAGTTATAATGTCAAAATTTAATACACGGAAATCCATGATTAAAGTCGAACACTTAATAAAAAGTGTTGCCTTAGTGCTGTTTTATAGTATTTAAATTTGTATTTAACACTTAAGTCTACTCCCATGTTATCGGGTCGATTTTTCAGATTTTTGTTTAAAGTGAAAATGAAGTACTTTATTTGTTTGTTTGTATGTTTATGTGCAACAGGAATAGATTGTTTATTTTTTCATATATATTTAGTACTTCTCGATTTTACTTAAAATACGTGGTTAATTTGTTGACTCCCTTTTATGTATTTACATAATAACGTACATATATCTAAAAAAGTAATTTTTGTGTTGAAAAGGAATCGATTCAACATTATTTTTGTCTGTTGTTGTATTGGTAAAATTGTGTGTATCCAAGTGTATTTATTTTGAAAACAAAAATAACATTTGAACCACATTCAATAGAGTTAGGTCAGGTGCGCACATTCAATTTTTAGTTGCGCAACTGCTTGGTTCGAGCAACTAAAAAGTTTTTGTTTTGACACAAACTAAACGATTGCCTAATATGAGTTCGTTACTTCGTTATTATGTTACACAAAATAGCAAACTCATTTTAGGCAATCACAACAATCAAACACAAACTTTTTAGTTGCTCGAACCAAGCAGTTGCGAAACTAAAAATTGAATGTGCGCGCCTAGCCTTAGAACAACTCGATTCGAGCAACTAAAAATTTTGTGTTTTGACACAAACTAAACAATTGCCTAAAATTAATTCGCAACAGTTGAGCTGTTTTCTATTAACGCAAGAGAGAAAAAGAGTGTGAGCGTGAAGAATTGCCAGTGCCCAGTACTCTGTCAACTGGTGATTAAACTATTTGATTTCGATCACAGTTGCCAGTGCGCGGCTAGGCTTAGATGAGCTTGAAAAACTTATCTTACAAATTTATAGCGGGATGATCTTTCTTTAGTACAGTACAACCCGCTTAAGAGAAACGGCAAAATGTCACAGTCTTTCTTTCACTTAAACGGGTTTTTTACTTAAACGAACCCCGCTTAATTGAAAAATAATTTCACTTAAGCGGAGTTCAGTTAAGTGAAAAAAAAATTCATTTAAGCGGATTTAAAAATTCCGAAAACGAAAACTAGCAAATTTTTTTTCTGTTCGATTCAATTTTTTTTTTCACTTAAGAGAGTTTTTTTTAATGAAAAATATTAAAAATTAACTAAAAATATGTTTCAGTTATCCGGGTTTTTCACTTAAGCGAGTTTCACTTAAGCGGAGTGTTTTAAGGGAAATTGGTCGAAAAATACTTGGGGATGAAGAAAGTGTTTCAGGTAAGCGGGTTTTTCTCTTAAGCGGGTTTTACAGAAATATATGCGTCGAATACAATTTTCAAAACCGAACAACCAAATTAAAATTGCATTTGTTTGTTTATTTTTGAAATAAATTATAATTTTGATTGATTTACTCAGTTTACGACTTTTACGACGTTTACGTTTTTTCATATTGGGATAAGTTTTTGATTTGATACACTGAGATGCTGGTTAAATGGTGTTAATCAATTAACTGAAATCGGCTGATTAGCTAAATCCATGATTAAAAACTAAACTCAAACTTTGAATTTTTTGTTACGAGTTGAAATAATCATGGATTTAAGATTTCACACTGTGAAAAAACTGGCTGCTACTGTTTATCAATAGAAAACCTAAAAAAAAACGATATTCTCACAAAATATACCAGTTGACTTATTTATAGTTTAAAAATATTTTAAGTTTAAGATTTTCTTACTTTGGTACCTATTACAAATGAAAATATTAAAATAAATAACGAAATATGTTTCCTTGTTAAAAAATATGGTGTTATAAATTAAAAAACAATTGAAAATTTGCTCCGACACTTCAATTCAATTGACGTACTATAAAGTACTTCAATCCTTTCTGTTAAAAGAGAATACGGCATTACTTAACTTTGAAGGTTTAGAGCAAATTATGACAGCTCCTGAACTTTGACAGACCTTGGTGAAAATTCTGACAGTTCATTACATTTTTTTTTATTTGTTGTAGATTTTGTAATAGATTAAATAGAAAGTCTGGAGACTAGTTAGCGAAAGGATAAAATCGTTTATTGGTAGCATTTTGTTAAAGCTCAGAATTTTGTTTTAACCTTCGAGTTAATTAATAGTCAACATTAACGTTTGATTATTAGTAAAGCCCATTGTGATTAGCTAAATACAACTACAAATTGAGTTGAAATTTCCCCTCCGACCGACGTAGTGTAAAAAACTCCGCTTCAAAGTTAGTGGATAATGACTGACATTTCACAATCAGCTGTTCGATGAAAATATAAATTTAATTTTTGGTGGAAGATATTTTCAAAATGAAATTATTAAAAAAAAATAATATTCACCCCAATTACCGATGTCGTTTCGTTTTTTCGACGTCTCTCGTTTTTTCTGTCGTCTGGTTTTTCAAATGGCATTCCATAACTTCTTCGACGCGATGATATTATAACAGATCTTAAAACGATGAAAAAGTAACAAGCATCTGTCAAATTCAAAGCAAAGTCTACATACAAAAAGAAAATATCCATTTTTTTTAATTATTAGAAAATAAATAAGTAATTAAAATGGTAAGTTTTAAAATGTATTACATTTATTTTTTTCTTTTCTTTGTGCTTTTTCTTCTACCTGAGCGTCGAACTTGCCGAGTTGTAGAAGCTAAGTAGAGTCAATGATTCTCGAGAGGTCTTCTCCAGATGAGTCCTGAAACCAAAGGACGTTCATCATCCTCTTACCCATCCTTATATCCCTCCCTCTCCCACATTGGAATGGCGAAAAAGCTATCCAAAGTGACCAGCTCCTCTACCACCCTAAACGTCCTTCTTTTCAGAATGGCGCATACTGTTTGATTCCCCGCCCACTCTCTCCTTTTCCTATTTTTGTAACTTCCCAAATGGGCTGGATTTAAGGTGTTATAAGATCCGTGCCGATGATCAGCCTGGCTGAGGGCCCAATCAAAAAACTAGCTAAGTCGCTAACGGAGTATTCGGATACCAGGCGACCTCCGGATTAACTAGCCTTATCTGCATATACGGATCTCTGTGCAGATGGACCACCCTTTCTCTGTTACTCGTGAGATCTTTATGGAAAATTTAAATTCAGAAGATGGTGGAAAGTCCTGGTCTTTGAGACAGGCCAGCAGTGCGACTGAAAAGCCGTCTGCTGCTTATCCGGCTTGCGCTGGAAGTAGTTGTGCTGTGGGTTCCCACATTCCTATTGCCGAAAGCAAAAGCAGGAGTTAAATAGAAGAAATACCTTCTTCCAGCAACAGGGGGACTGTGAAGCATGGCTCTTCTATTACTACTTCAGAGAGTAAACCTCTCCAAACTTCAACACCGCGGTAGTTTTAGTAAGACTGTGAAGCATGCTCCTGCTACCACTAAGGAGAGTAAACCTCCCCGCACTTCTTTGCCTCATTCCAGCGGTTGTAGGACTGTGAAGCATGGTCCCGCCACCTCAAACAACACCACAAATCCTACAGAAGGCCCTAGGGGGAGCGGGCGTAAGCCCAACCCTTCTAAGACCTTCTACAAGGACATTCGTAATGCCAAGAGAATTCTTAGGGTGTTTGGTGAACAACCTGGCGCCGCGCCGCCGGGGGGAACTCTCAGCATGATGCAAAAATCAAGTGGGCTAAAAGCTTTTCAGCTAATAATAGCGTCCAGGCCAGCGGAGAATCCACGTACAAGCGTCAAAGGTCTATGGAGGGCACAATTTCAGTACCCAAACGTCCCAAAGTGCACAACATCAGCGCTCCATCACATCCCTGTGGAGGGAATAAGACCTTCAGTGATGTAGTGGTTAAAGACAAAATCGTGGTCGCGATCATTGACGGGAACGACGTCGATGGCACGATCTCTGTGGAAAATTGCCAGGTGGTCAAGGGGAAGCTCCAGTTGAGTTTCATGAGTATCTTGTTGGAGAACCCAAGACCACCTCCAATCACAAACGATGTAGGCTGGCATCAAGAACATGCTACATGTTTAGCTCATGGTTTGTGACGATCAGAGATCGTGTGATCTTCTATCGTTGGCCGTTAGCCGGTTAGGGGAAGTCTGGCCTGGTGCTAGGCTCGAGGTTGTTACTAAGGAGAAAATCCCGTGCAGACCAAGAGCTCGCGACATGGTTACAGCCGAACTCTCCAGCCTGCATGTAATACTCCAAATGATCCGGCTATCGAATCCATCCCTTCCTACTCACAAAGTTGCGAAACTGCAGGAGAAAAAAGGACCCTATAGAGGTGCAATTATTGTACTAAATAAGGAGTCCCTTGCTCTGGCGCAGACCAAAGGTGTGATTAGGTTTGGGTTTGAGACCATCACACTGAAGGAGTATAAAAAGGACGCGGATGTTACTGGTGCATCCACTTGCTCCAACGTAGTCGAAACTGCTGCTGCAGACGCTGGTGCATCTATTACCTTCCCATCACTGGTAGAGGATGAGGCATCCAGGTCATCTTCGGCAACAGTGGAAATGACCAAAACAGTCAGCGACATTGAGATCGATGACCACAATAACGAAGATCTTCTGAGTGAGGACGCTCATCTGGGCTCAACCTCGGAATCGGAATACTAACGTCACCGTGTTGGAGGCTGATCGGGAGGGTTGTAGCAAAGATGCTGCAATTTCTTCAGATTAATCTCCAACACTATCAAGGCCTCGGCCTCCCTGCGTTTTTGTCTATCCAGCAGCGGAGAAGACATCGTCGTAATCCAAGAACCCTGTATTGTGAAATCCATCGTTCGGGGACTGGGGACTCCTAATTACTACTTGCTGTATGTATCAGACAAAGGTGAACCCAGATTTTGCATACTAATTAAAAGTAGCCTAAATGTATTTTTACTCCCTAATTTCAGTGATCGAGATGTAACCGTCGCAAGACTGGAAACAGTCAAAGGAACCCTCTGGCTGGCGTCGGATTATCTTGGCCATGACCACCTTGGCCCTCTCCCAGGAGACACCCTAAAGAGAATTAGCTTAATAATATAATACATGCTTTATTAGTACTCCTAGAGCTACTGTGCAACTCATTTGAAGCGAATTTCTTGAGTTTGAGAGCTCTTTTTAGCTCCTTTTCTGCACTTTTAAAGTTGCTACATTAAGTACAAGCTTTAATATCAGGCTAAAAGCCAATATCTTGCTTATTAGGAGCTAATTTTTTGATACAATGGAGCACTTTAATTGCTCTTTAAAAGTTCCGTGGTATATTTAGGGCTGTATAAAAACAAAAGTTAGTTGAATTTGTTATTTTTTAGAGCACTTTCGGCTCTCCATTGTATTCTGCGTTATTAAAACTGTAGCTGTATGTTCTTCTGCAGTGGTATACGAGTATTAAACAAAATAAGCAATGATGTATTTTTTCTATTAGTATACGTGTTAAGAAATACATTAATGCGAAAAAAAATATGTATTTGTATTTGTCAGCATCTTTTTTTTCTAGCCAACATAATGTTTTCCAAAAAGAAACAAAGTATTAAAGATTGAGATAAGTTGCTTATGTTTTTTTAACAAAACAAATGGTGATTTTTGAGTGCAATTCTTTCTTTATCACAAATGTTTGAATTGTACTTAGAAATTTTACAACGCGCTTCTAAAATAAGTGATTTTAACACAAAAACTTTAAAAAATATATATTTTGGAAAATTTTTGCAGGAATAAAAGAACATCATTTTCTGTTATATTATGTGCTGCAGACAGGAACTAAGAGTAAATGTACAAACTTTATTTGTTTGTAAATTTATTTTTGATTCCTTTGGCAATCAACCTTTAAAATCAATTTGTTTTTATAATTTTTTTCGATTTATCTAAAGCTCGCCATATTAGAAAAAAAAACACTTTATTAGTTGTAGAGCTTTTATATCACCGTAGAAGATATGCAATGTTTAACTAGAGTTCCTGCAGAGCGACTTTAATAAACGAACTACAGAGTGCCTACTCGAAATCTTTAATGTTTGTTAATTGCCCAAGCATGAAGTGTTAAAAATCTTCACGTATTAAAAAAAGTTTTTTTTTTTTTTAATTCAAATATTTAATTTATTAACAAATAAAACAACCACATATCATTGAACAAAAGTAACATTTTCAATTTCATATGTCAATAAACGATAATAAATAGATTGTTTTTTTTTTTAGTCTAGAACAAAATTTTATTTTATTATTTATTTTTGATGTGTCTTACGTTGCAAAAAGTCGCTTTGAAATACTCCTTGTGTGAATCCCTGTTTTTCGGCAAAAAATAACACAAATGTATTGAAAATTATTTTTGACACTTTTCTACCACACAAAAACATACTTTAAAATACTTAACGTGTGAATCAGAGGTTTATTGCCATGGAACAACTCAAAATCCTTGAATATTGTTGTTAACATGTTTTCTGTCGCACAAAGTTGCTTTGAAATACTCGTGTGATCTTTACTGTCATAACACAATGCAGAAGCATTGAAAATTATTTTTAATCTGTTTTGTTTTAAATAATCCGTCTAGCGAATTTAATACAAAATAATTGTAATGTCCGAAAGCTTAGCTGCATTGAATTATATCGGTATTAGTTGCTTTTATTATTTTTTCATTACAATTATTCAAATACAATAAAACTAAGTTCTTAGCACTTTCCGCATGCAAAACAATAATTCTTGACACAAATAAAATATATATGTTTTTATTCATATATATTTTTAATATGATTTACCCTGTGTTAACATTAGGCAAAGCATTAACCAAAAATTTTAACTTTGAAATGATGCATCTACTCTTAACCCATATAGAACTCTGTTAAGGCTATGTGTTCTAAAACCGTAAAATATTAGCAAATGTACAGCAATGCCACTCCCTGCATTGTGTATTCAACAACTGCAGGTAATATTTTGTGATTGCTTTCGGTTTGGTACACTGCACTGTGTCGTTTCAAGATGTCTTTTAAAATAATCCAAGAGCGGAATAAAAGAAATCGCACGGTACTTCTTACGATAATTCCAGCTGCCTTTGAAGTTAATGGAGTTTACTGCAGTACCAAAAAATTAAATAGTGTTTTAAGAAATTCATTTTCAAAGATAGAAATATCTAAATGGGGAGCTAGACCTTGCTGTGTGAAAAATAGCAATATCGCAATGTTTGCTCTTGCTGAGGAGCAGGAAGAAGAACTACTGAATAAAACTATTACCGAGGTGGAGGACGATGCGGATGTTGAATTAGAATCTTCTTATATGTGTGTGCAAGATAAACGAAACAGATCCAGTCAGCTGAAGACGCTGAAATTCATGTCCAAATTTTAGGAATATTTGATGTTAATGCGAAGTTTAATGTTTCTGAGATTGTGTTCAATGAATGATTATGTTAACATACGAGTATCTTTTTAGAAAAGCCAATGAAAGAAAGAAAGACGAAATATCATCTAACAATGCAACAAGTGGAGAATGCACGATTCATCAGACCGGACATGGTGCCTAAAACAAAACTGCTGTAAAACGAAAAAAGAAAACAATTCAAATGTAAATTTTAACTTTTTGTCAGAAAAGAATATAGTCTATGTTTAAATTATCAATAAGATTGCTACTTTTGTATTTTTTAAGAGTAAATCCGACATTTTACGTTTATAAATAATAATAATCAAACAGCGGAGATTTATATGATTATTATGTAAGTATCGCTTTGACATTGGCAAAAACATAAAGCAAATAGCTTTAATAAATATTCTTGGCTTTATAGCAGAAAAAGGAATATGTTTTTTTAGAGCTTGATTATTAAGGTATCTAACAGCTCTTAAGTGACCTTAAATATCATTTTTTTTGCTAGTTAAAAGCCTATTTAAAGGATACAAACAGTGTTAAGGAGTATATTTATGGAGCAAAAAGCTTTTAAAGATAATAGAGCCTAAACATGTTCTTTAACATGAATATAGAGACACAGTTATTCATTTATCTATTAGAAGATGCAACGTAATTGGAAATAGTGCTCTAGTTTTGAATTTTACTCTTTCAGAGCTACTTTAAAAAATTTAAATAACTTGTAGCTTTGGCGATGTTACTTGGGTAATCACTGAAGCAGACATGCAAAAGACTGGCCTCATCATCGGTAGTGATGCTAACGCCCATCATACAGTGTGTGGTAGCACGAATATAAACGACAGAGGTGAGTCTCTTTTCGATTTTATATTAAACACTAACCTAATAATAAGTAACATTAGCAATGAACCCACATTTGTTACCAAAAACAGACAGGAGGTACTAGACATAAACTTTTGTCTCAGATAAAATTCATCAAACCATTTCGAACTGGAAAGTATCAAATGATCATTCTTTTTCTGATCATGGACACATACAATTCGAAATTATTGACGAACCTCCTAGCCAAACTACCTTTCGAAACCATCGAAAAACAGACTGGCTAATATGTATGAAAACTCTATTAAGGTTAATCAAACCTGATTTATATAGCATACCCTACGACACTGAGGATCTTGATATTAAAGTCAACGACCTCACGCCCTCAACAAATCTCTGGAAACTGCTTGTCCTCTTATACAAGTAAGAGGTAAAAAGAAACCACACTGGTGGAACTCGGGGCTGGATCCGCTTAGAAAAGACTGCAGAACACTCTTTTACCATAGCGAAAACCTCCAGAGAAGCTTCTGATTGGGATTCCTATAAAGATTCCCTCAAGATATATAAAAAAAGAACTGAGAAAAACAAAGCTGGTGTCTTTCTGTAACAATATAGAAGGCAACTCAGAGGCATCAAGGTTGAGAAAAATCTTCTCCAAAAATCCAGTCATGCCAAGTTGCCTAAAAAAAACTGACGGTTCCTGGACAAACTCAAGCGAGGAATCGCTCAATCTGCTCCTGGATGTACATTTTTTAGATAGCTCTCCTTTCGTTAATAACACTGATCCAAACAACACCGGCAGTAGTATAACTCCTCCACAAGGTCTGATTATAAAGGAAAAATTAAAATGGGCAATCAACAGCTTCAATCCATACAAATCTGCTGGGCCAGATGGAATAATTCCAGCGGAATTACAGAAAAATTCCGATATCTTAATACCCATTCTGGTCAACATCCTGAATGGGTGTATCACTCTGTCTCACATTCCTTTGTGATGGAGAGAATTCAATGTTATTTTCATCCCCCAAGCTGGCAAACCTAGCCATGTTAATCCTAAAGATCTTAGACCTATAAGCCTTTCATCATTCCTTCTTAAAACATTTGAACGTCTGATTGAAATCCATTTGAGGGCAAACATTGATAAGTCCTTACTATCCAATGCTCAACATGCCTATAACAAACGGAAATCTGTAGAAACCGCTCTACATACGCTGGTTCGTACTATCGAACATTGCCTTCATCATAAAGAGTTCACCTTAGTTGCTTTCCTAGATATAGAAGGAGCTTTTAACAATGTCGACGCATCCGCAATCACATCTGCGCTGTCATCTCTGAAGGTGGATAAGTCAATCAGTAATTTGATAAATCATATGCTGATAAGCAGGATTATAAATTCAAAACTGGGCGATTTTACTACTCGAAGAACTGCCAGTAGGGGTACGCCGCAAGGCGGTGTCCTCCTCTCCTTTGGAACCTAGTCGTAAATGACCTACTAATGATTCTAGAAGGGGAGGGGCACAGGGTGATTGCTTATGCGGACGATGTTGCGATAGCTATATCTGGTAAGCATCCTAACACTCTGAAGGAACCTCCCCACATCAAAGGTATTCAGCTTAAATTTTCAGACAAAGCAAAATATCGGTCTTATTTTGGACAAGAAATTAAGCTGGAAGCCCAATATCCAAGAGAGACTCTACAAAGCCGACACATCTCTATTCTCTTGCAAAAGAGCCGTAGGTAACAAATGGGTTCTACAAAACTCATATTACACACTGGCTATACATCTCAGTCATTAGACCGATACTTACATATGGAGTAACAGTATGGTGGACTGCGCTGGAAACAGCAACAAACCCCGATAAGCTCAGCAAAGTTCAACGAACAGCCTGCTTAATCAGCTCTCCGCTCAACTCCCTCCGCTGCACTTGATGTTCTGTTTCATCTCATACCGCTAGATATCTTTAATAAACAATCGGCCGCTAGCACAGCCATTCGGCTTAAAGCCTCCTCGCAGTGGATCAATAAAGATATTGGCCACTCCACTATACTGAACTCGTTCAGATCCCTACCTAGTAACGTCGATTACACCACCCCTCATCCAAAATTTAATAAGAACTTTCAAGTGTCCATCCCTTCCAGGTCTACCTGGGAAAATGAGTAACTGTTGGTCGACGAAGCGATTCATTTCTACACAGATGGATCTAAGACCGATGACGGGGTCGGTGGAGGCGTATACTCCGAAAGATTGAATCTTTGTCTATCTTTTCGTCTTCCCAATCACTGTAGCGTATTCCAGGCAGAGCTTCTAGCAATAAAAGAAGTCCTCTCTTGGCTCAAAGAAAACGTTATACCGACTACTGATATATGTACGTATTTTCTCAGACAGTCAAGGTGCCATAAAGTCACTGTCGCCATTAACTCACTAACAGCCCAAATTTTTCGATCATCTCTGGTGGAGATGTCTAAACAGTTTAACATTCACTTTATATAGGTGCCGGGGCATAGAGACATTCCAGGAAATTGTAAAGCCGACGAACTTGCAAAAAACGGAACAATCTTACCTTTTTTGGATTGCAAATCCAACATCGGCATACCCCTAGCTACTTGTAAACTTATGCTAACCACAGATGTACCAGCACCCCAACTTGCCGGTCTGCTAAACTGATTTGGCCATTGTTTGATGCTAAACGCTCAAAACAACTAATTTCAATTGGTAGATTGCATATTAGCTCCGTTATAGGTGTCCTTACTTAACACTCCCTAATAGGAAGACATGCTTTCCGTCTTGGAGTTCCTGCAAATGATTTTTGCAGAAGCTGCATGAATGAAGAAGAAGAGGAGTCAGTTCCTCACCTTCTATGTTCTTGTCCTGCCCCAGCGCAAAGACGTAGACTCCCCGATCCTAGTGATCTAAATAATTTCGACATTCACTGTCTCAAACGCTTCATTGTTAGCTCAAAATGATTTAACGAGTAAGGGTGATTTTTGAAATCCTTGTGGTAGCACAACGGACCAAATATTGGTCTAAGTGTGTTGACCTTTTCCGGTCAGCAGCCACTTTAACCTAACCTAACCTAACCTTGTGTTTTTTTTTCTTTCTATTCCATGTTTATAAATAAAAAGTGTTTCCTCTTGGATCTTAAGATGTTTTGATGTTTTGTGTCTCTTCTAGCAGTGTCCTCCTTTAATTTATATTACTTATATTGCTCTTTTCTTCCTTTGTTTATTCTTTCGTTGATACCATTTAAGCTTATTTCTTGGAGTACACACCGATTCTTCAAAACCGTAGCTCTTTTTTGTTTTATAGCGGAAGCTTGCCGTCGTTTCTTACCTGCTGGTTCTTCAGTTTTATGTTGCTGTTCTTGATGTTGTTGCTCCGGAACTTCACCCACAAATTCGGCGAAAATATCTTCCGTATTTAAAGCGGATGCTTCTAAATACTGAAGTGAAGTGCCTGCATCTGCCTGAGTTTGTGTTAATGCAGGCTCAGATGAAGTTGGCAAGGGGTTTGAAAGCAAATTGGGCTGGGATACAATCATTAGATTTCCGCTTGGGTTTAACCCCCTAGTTGCTTTTATTTCCTTTAAATTGTGGATTATTTTATTCTTCACTTTAAATTTAAAGTCGACCCAAACATAATAAGAGCAAACATTAAGAATCTGTGTATAATTATGGAATAAAGCGATTCAAAACTTTTGCCAAGAATCTTCATCACTTACTGGAGGACATTTTTTGTATCCCCTTCAAAAAAAACCCCTAACTGCTCGTCCTATGCATCAGCTCTACGCGCGTCTGGAATTGGTTTTCATTTGTTTATTACAACGTCAAATGTAAACAAATGTTTACTTGTTTTATTTATCGTAAATTAATTCGATAAAATAAATTATTTAACAAAAGTACTTGCAGTTTTGCGACCTTCCATGCCTCTGTCGTGTTTAAATTTTTGAACGAGATAATCGTCGTTTTTTTCTGAGTCGTCGTTTTCTTTCGTCTTACAGAATGCTGAACGAAAGTTTTCCACGACGTTTGACGTTTACAAACGACAACAAAACGAGTGACAAAAGTTGGAAACAACTTATGCAATGCAAATCGTGTCAAGTCGTATATTTCGCTGTCGTTTACGACATCGGTAATAGGGGTGATAATAAAAGCTTTTTTTTCCTTTTGTATTTTAGAGAGCTCACAATTAGATAAATAATAGACGCTTTGTTTTCTGTTTTTTTTATGTTTTGGTTGTAGCTTGTAGGAAGGTTGTAGAATTTCGCTTTATTTATGCTTTTACAGTAAGACCCGCTTAAGAGAAACCCGCTTAAGAAAAAAAACCCGCTTACCTGAAACACTTTTTGCATCCCCAAGTATTTTCCGACCAATTTCCCTTAAAACACTCCGCTTAAGTGAAACTCGCTTAAGTGAAAAACCCGGATAACTGAAACATATTTTCAGTTAATTTTTAATATTTTTCATTAAAAAAAACTCTCTTAAGTGAAAAAAAAAAATGAATCGAACAGAACAAAAATTTGCAAGTTTTCGTTTTTCAATTAATTATTTTTGTGTCATTTAATCGTGGTTTTATTTAACTTCTTTCAAGGCAAGCCCAAAAAGATAAAAACAATATTGTTTCTAGCATTAAATCTCCGCTTAATGGATTTTTTAAATCCGCTTAAGTGAATTTTTTTTTCACTTATCCGAACTCCGCTTGAGTGAAATTATTTTTCAAATTCATTTGGCAAAACACGTACATACATACATATGTATATGTACTTTTGTAGGTACAGACTTGTTTGTTCATCGCCCGCCACAATATTGGAAAATTAAAGATCGTAAAGCAGCTTTGTACGATAGTCCGGATTTCTTATATTCAGTCTATTTACAGAGCACACCCTTTAAAGAATCAAATAAAACATCAATAAAATTCTTACTTTGATTTGCTTTGGTATGAAATGTCCATTGTCAATATGGATAAAGTATACTCTTAAGAAATAAACTAGCGATTTGCTGCTGTTAAAGTTAGACGAGCTCTTTAACGTTAAAATATAGTTTATGTCGTTTAAAATTATAAAAAAGTCGGTTCTCGTTTTAAACATAATATCTAGAGTCAACTCCCATTTTAAAACTGATTAAGGGCAGGTTTTAAATGTTTAAAATTTTTCGCCAATAAATTTTTTATTTATTACTAATTAAATGACTTTTTTGTTATTTGTCATTTGCAAATATTTTTATTTTGTCAATTTTAATGACAGATGTCAGTTTGCAAAAACACAATCTTCGTTATGTTGGGTAATTTGATTAAAATTTGAAAAGTAATTTCTTAAGGTTAAATCACAATGCAGCGATTGTTCCTTAAAAATGAAAGATATTTAGGTACATTAGGCATTATTTTGTTAGTTTGAGTCCAAGCCGGGAAAAAAGATGCCCCGGCGGGACAAATGAATTTATGTCTGACATCCGGGACATCCCGGGTAAACCGGGACGTCTGGCAACGCTAAGCTAGACCCGCATTTATTATGTTCTATTTTTGCGTTGGGATATAGTCTGCATATTATGATGAAAAATGAATAGAATGAAAGTTGACTATCTTTCGGTGGCGGCGGCGCAGCGCCGTAGTGTAATTTTTACGCTGAATGGATTGCTATTGCTTTTAAAAATGTTTTAATAATTAAATTATTTAATATATAATTAATTAATTAATATAATATGTACCTTTGCAGTGTATACATTTTTCCTTCGTGACCTTTTTTTTATTTATAAAAATGATGTTTTATCCTAAATCGGGCTCACTGAGCAAACATGATTTTTATAAAGTGTACACATAAAGAGTTTAGTGCGTATAGGTATCTACCTTATATATGTACATACATAGCTGGGCATTAACTCGTTAATTCGTTAATCGTTAATTAACGAATTTAAAATTTCGATTAACGGATTAACTTTAAGTTAACTTTTAAAAATGTTAACGGACACGTTAAATCCGTTAATCCACGTTAAATCCGTTAATCGTTAATCAAATGCCTACTATTTACCGCGCGGCGCGAAAAACAGGTTCAGACAAGTATGAGACAAGTGCCGTGCGGCGCGTGCCGCGGGTGAAACAAAAACAGCTAGGTACGTATTATATTTTGACGGCGCGTGCGAGTGAGAAAACTCCGAAGAGATTCGTTTCGTTTAATCATTTCATTATGCCGGTCGTCCACTATGTGCGCGATAAGTTCAACCAACTTCTTTCAACTTTTTATTCAACTCTTTTGTTGGATAAACGATTTACAACCTCTTACACTAGTGCAGCAACTTACGTAATTCACGTTGAGCAACTAAAGTTGAACAAAATGCGTTCGGAACCCCGTACACATAATTGACCAACTTTCCCATATGTTGATTAACCTCGCACACCTAGTTGATCAACTTTTAAAACTTATTCCAGTGTTGAATAGCTCCTTACACCTAGTTGACCAACTTACTCAAATGTTGAATAACCTCGTACACTAGTTGATAAACTTGTTCAATTTTGACAGAAAAAAAAAGTTTTTCGAGTTGATCAACTTTCCCATATGTTGATTAACCTCGCACACCTAGTTGATAAACTCTTAAAACTTATTCCAGTGTTGAATAGCTCCGTACACCTAGTTGACGAACTTACTCAAATGTTGAATAACCTTGTACACTAGTTGATAAACTTGTTCGATTTTGACAGAAAAAAAAAGTTTTTCCAGTTGATCAACTGCGTTTTCGATATTGTTGTTTATCCAGTTGATGAACGAGTTGATACCTTCGTACACTTAACCAAGGAACCAAGGATCATTCGTTGGGTTGAACGCACCACGATAAACAAAAAACTCAAACGTCAAACCTGAAATAATTTTTACTTCAGTTCGGTACATACATTTATTGTCGACGCACGCCTTCGCTTTAAAATATTCTTAAATTTGTTCCGTATGAGTATGATTTCCTCTAAGAAAAAAAAAGTGGCTGCCGCATTAATAATATTAAAAAATGAACGACAAAGGAAAAAAAAACAGCCAAGACGATTCTGGGTAGATGATTTTTTCTTGAGTCGCGAAGAAAATTGTTTTTTCAATGAAATATATGAGAAATTAAAATCGATTGATTCCACCGCGCCCGTGAATTCGAATTCAAAGTTTAGGCAATTGCATTTTCGAGGAAATTTGAGACCAAGCCAATTCCCTGGCATCTCGATTTTTACAAGAGGGGCTCTTAATGTCGCATATATTAGGCTTTTCCTCAATTGCTGAAATCATTTGCAAAATTAATTCCGTGGTCCAATCTGATTTTTTATCACCTTCCATGACGAAAAACCAAAATAAACTACAGTTTGCAAGTTGCAACAACTGCAAGTTCATGGCAACGCAATAGTTCAACCACGTAGACACATTTCACTGCATCCAACGCAACGCAACACAATATTACGTCAAGAAATCCCAAAGAAAATTAAAAAGTTGATCAACGCGTTGAACAAATAATGTGCAACACATTATCTTGAAAATGTGGCTCAACGTGTTGATCGAACATTTTCAAGGAGCAACACGAGCTCGTAAAATACCCGTACACTAGTTGCGCAATTCGTTGAGCAACGGCCAACAACTAGATCCAACCCGTTGGTTGAACAGAATTAAAGGCACCGTACATTAGAGTTGAATTCGAAATTTGTGCGTTGATCGCCTAGTGGACGACCGGCATTACTTAGCGCCGGTGCTTAGAAAAAAAATATAAAAAATGCAATTTTTATCACATGTTAACGGATTAACGATTAACGTTAACTTGCGTTAATTCTTCCGAAATTCAATGCTTTAACGTTTAACGAAGCTAACTTTTTTAGTAGCGGATTAACGATTAACGAAGTTAACTGTTTGATTAACGGTGTCCAGCTATGTATACATATATGGGTCGTTTTAAAAAAATTACATTTTTAGAGTTATAGCTTCTATTTTTTTTGCATTTCAATTTGAAGATTTGAAATTTGGCATGGAACTGTGTTTATTATATGTCAGCATTATAAGAAACAATTTGCAGATCGATTGATGGTAACGAATATCCATGGTAATTAATAATGTGTAATCTCCGTGGCCTTTTTGGGATGTGATTTTGATGCTTAATCAGTTTTATTAATAATTTTACTGATGAAAATGATTTTTTTTTTTAATTTTGGGCCTTGTCGTTTCAAAGGCCTTCTCTTAAGCTTCAATTTTATGATATGCAAAAATTTTTTTTTGTTGTCCCAATACTTAATTGAATGAGTGTGAAAAGATTTTGAAAAAAAACATAATTAAACATTTTCGCTTTTTCACACAACTAAACAATTTTTAATAATTTTTTACGATGCACCATCTTTTAGTACGTCAAAAAACCTTCAAGTTCATGTTTTATTATAATTTAATTATTGCAGTTAATTCCTTTAAAATTAACATACAAAATAATTTTTTCATCCGAGTAAAAATTCAGTGTAATATCCGTGGCCTTGTTATCTTTGTACCATATTAATATTTTTTAGTCTAACCACCGCCAAAAGAAAGGTATTTAATCATACTTGAACCTAATATAATTTGGGTGACATTGAATTACATTGACTATATTAAAATTAAGAAATACATAGTCGAGCTTGTAATCTCCGTGGCCATTTTCGTATTTGTTTTTTAATATATGTTCTTTTAGTTTATAATGAACCTAATATAATTTGGGTGACATTGAATTACATTGACTATATTAAAATTAAGAAATAGTCGAGTTTGTAATCTCCGTGGACTGTAATCTCCGTGACCATTTTCGTATTTGTTTTTTAATATATGTTCTTTTAGTTTATAATGGCTCATATTATTATTAATAACAAGGGACAAACTAAAATGGGCAATTAACAGCTTCGATCCATACAAATCGTCGGGACCAGACGGTATAATACCAGCCGAACTGCAAGTTGCTTTAGACATTATCTTACCCACGTTAGAGATAATAATGAACAGTTGTCTAAACCTGGTTCATATTCCCCTTATATGGAGAGAAGTTAAAGTAGTCTTTATACCCAAAGCTGGTAAATGCTCCTACGTTTCGCCCAAGGATCTAAGACCTATCAGTCTATCGTCATTTCTTCTTAAGACACTGGAATGATTGATTGACATCCATCTGCGTAGTGTTATAAAACCAAACCTTTTTTCTACAGCACAATACGCTTACTGCAAGGGAAAATCGGTAGAAACTGCGCTACATACCTTGGTACGCGCAATCGAATACTCCCTAGATCACAAAGAATACACTCTAGTTGCATTCCTAGATATAGAAGGCGCCTTCAACAATGTCGACAGCGTGGCAATAGCGAAGACACTGCAGAATCTCAATGTGGATAGCTTACTTGGTAACTTTATAAATTTCATGCTGAAAAGCAGAATTATAAATGCGGAACTAGGTAGCTTTACTACAAGAAGGTCAGTCAGTAGAGGAACCCCACAAGGTGGAGTACTATCCCCACTTCTATGGAACATGGTAGTTAATGATCTGCTAATAGACCTAGAAGAAGAGGGATTCAAAGTGATTGCATACGCTGACGATATTGCCATTGCCGTATCAGGAAAGCATCTTCAAATTTTAACAGAACTTATATAAACCGCTCTCAACAAGCTACTAAAATGGACAGATCGATGTGGCTTAGGTGTTAACCGTCACAAGACTGAACTAGTCCTCTTCACAAGGAAATACAAAATTCCTCAACTAGACCCTCCATCGATTAAAGGTGTTCCACTCACTTTCTCAGATCAAGCTAAATACCTGGGTCTTATTTTAGACAAAAATTTAAGTTGGAAACCTAATATACAGGAAAGAGTAAGGAAAGCCACGGTAGCTCTCTTTTCTTGTAAAAAAGCCGTAGGGAACAAGTGGGGCTTGTCTCCACAAATTACTCACTGGCTATATACTGCGGTCATCAGACCGATACTCACTTACGGGGTGACCGTATGGTGGACGGCCTTAGATAAAGCGACAAATCGCGATAGACTAAGCAGAGTTCAACGTTCAGCGTGTATATGCATCAGCGGAGCTCTCCGCTCGACACCTTCCGCTGCACTAGACATACTTCTCAACCTGACACCCCTAGATATTTACAGCAAACAAATGGCCGCGAGCACAGCCATACGTCTCAAAGCCATCTCTCAATTTACCAATAACTCTATTGGCCACACCACCATTCTGAATTTATTCGGAACTCTCCCAAGCCACTCTGACTACATCACTCCCTTTTTGGTTTTCGATAAAAACTTTGAAGTCACCATTCCCTCAAGGTCAGCAGAAGGGGCTTTGACAGGTAATAAATCAGTAAACTTTTTTTCAGATGGATCGAAGACTGAAAACGGAGTGGGTGGTGGAGTGTACTCAGATAGACTAAACCTTAGTCTCTCCTTCCGCCTACAAAACCATTGTAGCGTATTCCAAGCGGAAATTCTGGCGATAAAGGAAGTATTGTCTTGGCTTAAAGAAAACGTGGTATCTAGCACGGATATCCGTATCTTCTCAGATAGTCAGGCTGCTTTGAAATCCCTCGCATCAGTTTCTGTAAACTCCATTACAGCCCAAGACTGTCGATCGTCTCTGATGGAGATGGCCAAACAGTTTAACATTCACCTATTCTGGGTGCCGGGTCACAGGGATATTCCGGGGAATTGCAAAGCCGACGAACTCGCCAGAATTGGAACGGAAATGCCTATCTTACCCGAAACAAATCTGGCCTAAACTGGATCTGAAACGGTCAAAATGTCTATTGTCCCTCAGTAGATCAGCTCCGTCATAGGTGTCATAACTGGACACTGTCTCATAGGTAGACACGCCGCACGACTCGGTGTGCTATCAAACTATTTTTGCAGGAGTTGCTTGGACGAGGAGGAAGAGGAGACAATCCCACACCTTCTTTGTACATGCCCTGCTCTCTCTTACAGACGCAAACTTCATATAGGAGAATATTTCTATAATGAACCAAACGATCTCATAAACAAAGACATTAAAAGTCTCCTTCGCTTCATCAGAAGCTCCAAATGGTTTTAACTAGTAGGAAACCTTTTTGTTCCCTATTAGATCGTGGTATCACAATGGACCTCTAATGGTCTAAGTGTGTCAGACGCTTTAATGACAGCCACTTTAACTTAACCTAACCTAACCTATTATTATTAATATTTTTATATTCTAGATAAATATACTGAATTTCATCATTCCTTACAGTATTGGTACCATAAAAGCTCCAAGAAAGTTGTGTGTCGTTATTTAAAAATATTTTTTTGCCTCTTTCATGCTTTTAAACAAAATTTATTTAATTTGTATTTTTTATTAATTATCCTATTAAATTTACTTGCTTTCCACAAAATTTCACCTATTTATTGTTACTACTTTTTATTGTTTAATACTATTTATTGTTATTTTATGCAAAAAAGATCATTTTTAATACATTCGACATTTTCAATTTTAATTTTTATTGAAAAATACTCGGAAAATGAAAAATATTTGAAATTATTTTTGCGCAACTCGGAAAACTCCTTTTCTACTTGTTTACTATAGATTTAGAAACTAAAACCCAAGAAAAACTGAACAAATTTTTTTTTAAACGATCAATAAAAAATGTCAATTTTTAAAAAATGACCCATATACTCACCAAACCATTTAGCGGTTTTATTTTATTTTTGTATTTTAGGTTGTTTTTACTCATATAGAGTACTTTTTGAGTTACCTACAAATGATCCAACGTCACCAAAAGTATTTTAAATCAATATTCAATTCTTCACAGGTGAAACTTTTATACCCAGGGGCGTATTTACCCTAGGGCTAAAAGGGCTACAGCCCGGGGCGGCAAGGCTGATAGGGGCGGCGAAAGCCTACTTATAATATTTTTTTGAAGCGATTGAACTTTCAAAACATAGGTACAAGCAAAAGAGGGCCAGCCGCCCCTAACTAGTTCTAATTTACAATATTTTGAAGGATAAACAAAAAATACAAAAGATTTAAAATAATGCGATTTTTTGAGTTTTGATTTGATATAGGTACTATAGGGCAAGTTCTGCATTTGGAAAAAAGATCGAACTCGAGACTTTGATCAAAGTTGACATTACGATGATAGCGAAGACGGAAAAAGTGGGTCCGACAATTCCGTCTGTCTGTCTGTATGTCTGTACCTCGAACTAGAGCCTAAACTACCGGAGGTATTTTCTTCAAACTCGGTAGTTAAGGGTCTTCGGTGATTCCCTAGAGGAAAAATTGAAATTTTTTTTAGCTCCAAAACTAACGGTAGGTACCCCCCATACACCCGTAATGCAAAATCTTATTTACCTCGAAAACGGCCTTAACGATTTTGATAAAAAAAAATTAGGTGTGATATTATGAACATAGGCTACATTTTGGTCAAACAAAATTTTGGGGCAAAATGTTATTAGGGGTACCTGCCAAAGACCAGTTTTTTTTTTATTTTTGACTTTCTCATTAACGGCTCTAAGGATTTTAACCCAAAATTTTCAGCAGGAGTCCCCTTAAGTTTAAAATAATATTGTATATAAAAATATTCAAAAAATATTTGTTGGTTTTTTTTTTTTTTTAAATTTCTTAAATCAAAATCTTCAAAACTTATGAAGGATAATTTTTTTGAAATTATTTCCTAAAATCAACATTATTTAATACTTAAAATTCCCATCATTTTCTTGAAAAATTTTAGAGAAATTTCTTATATAAAAAATTTATTTAATAATAAAACGATTTTTTAAAGTTTGTTTGCATAAATTCATATTTTTCTAGAAATCAGACGGCAATTTTATGCATTTGAACATTATTATCTCATTAAATCCATGTTTTATATTTATAAAATGTGTCTTAAATTCCAAAGTACTTTTACATAAGAGCAAGTTCGTGCGATCCAGTCGTGCATTTTATTTTCAGTGCCGTGAGTGCCCGGCTGTGAGAGAGTTCACTGTAACATGTAACTCGCTTATTTTTTATAAACGATTTTTTATAATGAAAATTCATAGTAAAAATATTTAGAGACGTGTACCTATTCTTTGGAAAAAATTCCAATGAGACGAAAACATTATCAAAAAAAAAAAAAACACTTGTTCCTATGTAGGTCTAAAAAATTGGGCCAAACAAATTTTGGCTACGGAGTCGTCGTAGCTGTCAAATCCTTGGCAACCCGTGGTCTTTCTTTTTGTGCAGATAGAATCTATACACAACGGGAATTTCATGATGATCTTAGAAGCAATATCGGAATTTGATCCATTTCTTTCATAACATATACAGAGTTTTGGCAATCTATTTATTTAATTCGTTAAAATCTAACGTTAACAATCCAGGAAAAGGAAACACATCATATTTGTCTTTTGCCACCTATGAAAAGATTATAAAAATTATATCAGCTAGAGTCACAAAACCGATTATGGAACAGCTTCAAAGGTCTCAATACTTCTCGTTGAGCGTTGATGCGACTCCTGTCATAAGCAATGTAGACCAGCTTTCATTAATTTTAAGGTATGTTCAAGAGAACGCAGAATCCGTTGAATGGTTTCTCTGCTTTCTGCCAAATACAGGCCATAAACAGAAGACATGTTACAAGCAATTATGGATACTTTTAAGTCATTAAACATTGACATTGAAAATTGCAGAAGTCAATCTTAAGATAATGCAACATGCAAGTAACATGTCAGGGCAATATGACGGCTTACAAGCAAAAATTAAAGAAAAATGTAAGTATATGCAACATACGTACCATGCGCCGCACATTCTTAAAATTTGATCGGATCATCAGCAGCTGATTCTTGTCCAGAAGCTGCAAAATTGTTCGGCTTATTACAAAACATATGTTTTTTTTTAAGGCATCAACAGAGCGAGCAAATCAAAAAATTTGTCACTTACCCGTTGGTCAGCCCGAGACAATGCCTGTAGGAGCTTAAACAGAGATTGGGACCAAATAATATCGACTCTCAATACCATTAAAAATGATTCCCACCAGAAAGCTTTAATGTCCTTTAGTCCCAATTGAAGTCTCTTGAGACGGCCATATTGTCTTAATTTTGAGGTTCTACTCGTATACTCAAGCAATTCAATATTGTATCAAAAAAATTCAAGGTGTTGATACAGACGTTGAAACTGTGCCCAGGCTCCACGGAAACTCATATCGTCTGTGAAAGAAAAACGAGAATACTTTGATGTTTTTGAAGAGATGGGAAAAAGCAAAACCTCTGAAAATTACAAAATGTACCAAAAAAGAATCGTCAAGAGGAAAAAACGAGATGATGAGTGTCGCGAAGGGGAGGTTCTTTTTTGTGGTCGTGAAAATTTCAAAATAAATACATTCATTCCTATTTGCGACCAATTATTGAGTGCGCTGAAGAGAAGAAATTCATCCTATGAAGCAATAACAAAGACATGAGTGAAGAAGCAATTCGAAAAAATGCAACCACTCTTCAGAAATTATACCCGGTTGATCTTGGGTAAGATTTTCAAGAAGAATGTGTCTTACTTAAACATTTTCTGGAGCAAAACAATACTGAAAATATGAGTTTAAGGCAGCTTAAGCTTCATTTAAGAGAAACAGAATTGAAGGAAGCATTTTCATATGTTGAAGTTGTTTTAAAAATATACTTGCATTGCAGTGACAAATTGTAGTGCAGAAAGATTGTTTTCCGTATTGAAACGAATAAAACCTATTTAAGGTCTCGCATTAGCGGAGAACGCCTTAATAGTTTAGCTTCATATATAGAAGCTGAACTGACAAAAAATTTAGATAACGAATTTATTGTTAATGAATTTTGTAATCAATATACATTTTGTGTTTTTTATTATTATTTTGTATTACTTTATTTTCATTGTTCTAAAGGGCGGCAAAATTTATCAGCCCTGGGCGTCAAATCTTCAAATACGCCTCTGTTTATACCCAATTAATTTTCTTATCAGTAGGTTTTACATTACATGAGTGAGCATGATATTTCAATATCAACCTTACACCATTACCTATCGGAACATAATTTGGCTTTTAGTACCTATCACCCATGTTCTGTATTCCGAGTGGAAGTAAATTGAAAACGAATTTCAATTTCACTTAAAATGAAAAGACATGTTCTACATTACGAGTGAATTCAATTCACTCCGAATTTATTTGTGAAATGTCAAAATCAGCTGAAAGACAACTTTCATCATTTATTAAAACATTGTTTCTTGTGCATAACGAAAATAGATTCACTATTATTATTAATAAGTGGTAGAAGGGACGAAAATCAATGATAGAGAGTTTGTGGAAAAGTTTTACGTAGTAAAGCCATAATTTTAGATCTTCCAGAAGCAGCGTAAGTAAAAAATGGGGAATGAATTAACATGGTCATATTTGAATTGTTTGTAGTTTCAAAAGAAGCTTCAGACTAAGCGAAGAGACATTTGTTCACATTTTTGAAATAAATCCCTTAATAAAATCGACTTCAATTCCCTTAACACAAAATTTCTTCCTTCTTATTTCATAAATTGCAACACAACTTTTTCTTGTCGGGAGCTCTTTTGTATTTTCTTGTAAACAACAATTTATCAATCAATCAAATCAAAATCAATCAATCAAAATTTCAAATCTTTATTAACACGTTTATCAATTTCACCAAATAAAACTAAGTGAATTGAATTCACCGTAAAACGCTATGTATTCGAAATGTAGAACACGAATTTTCATCTCCGAAAACTCAATTCACAAACTTCATTTCGGGTGGAATTCAGAACACCAACATTTCACATTCGGAATGAACAAATCACAAAAGTCATTTTATATGGAATGCAGAACATCAAAATTCACTTTTGTTGCTTTTGGGTGTATAAGTCATAAGTAAAAAAACAAACAAACAAATTCCATTTCGCAAAAGAAGAAACATACTTTCAACAGATAAACCAAAAAAATATATATATATGTACATTAGGGTGTGTCAAAGTGCTCAACTATGGTATTTTCAAATGTAATATATTTTAAAAGTTGCATTGCTTATCAAAATTAAATTCTGCGTTTACAATTTTAATTAATATCTTTGGCTCGCTCAAAAATAGGATGAAATCCAAAAAATTTTGATTTTTCGGGATTTTTGAAATATGTGTTTTATATTGCGCCGTGTGGATACAAAAAATTATATAAAATATTTTTAGGCTTTCAAGTGAAAGATAACTCCAAGAAAACACTTTTAAGCTTATATTTGTTCAAATTGAACACTTGATAAAGAAGCTATAAAATAATAAAAGAAGGAAGAAAAATCATTTTTTTTATGTAAAATCGTTTTTTTTTTACAAAAAAAATTCTTAAAAACTAACGGAATCACCTACAATATCATGGTATATCTTTTTGTAAAAACAAAATTTTTTTCTGTATTTTGTTTAGTTTTTCTTAGTATACGTAAAAAATAAAAAAAAAAATAACTGTAAATTAAATTTCTTTTTTCAACTTCAACCGATTTGAGCGAGCCAAAGACGAACGATATCTTATTTTTTTACATGTTCTTAAACCTCAGACCCTAATACAACTTTTGAGCACTATTACATTTAATAATTAGAGTACTTTTTTGCGGCCATACAAAAGTGACACACCCTAATATACATACCTACTTATGAGCTCCACAAAATTCAACCAAATCTCCTGCAACAGTGTAACGGATTTTGGTAGCACTCAACGGAAAAAAAAAAGAAATGGGTACAGTGGCAACATCTGCACAGTTGCATCACATGGGCACAGTGGCATCACTTGGGCAAAAAGGCATCATCGCAATGGATAAGCAAAATGGCATAATCGCAATGGATAAGCAAAATGGCAATTGATGTTGGGAAAATGACATGGTGGTCTTTCCGGGATATCTCTCTTCTCGTTGGGCGACCCTTTGTGTGGTTTCATCATCTCATCATATTTTTATTAAATCTTGAACCAATTAAACTTATAAAGTTATTTAATATAGTATAGTATAGTTAAAGTCAAAACATCAAAACAAATGTATATACATAAAATCCAAAGATTATATCCTCTTAAGTATTTTTCATTTCACATGAAAATTTAGAATCACCATACAAAGTGAACAATTAAAGGAAAAATTCTCAAATTTCTGATGCTTCAATCGACATATTAAATTTTCATTTTGGTTGATAATCGTGATAATCATTGGATAAATCTGCATTTCATTACCAACGCATCAGGCAATCCATAACCTTGCATCCATATCACTGCCATCCATCAACATTGGATCGCATTGCATGCAGCCATCATTGCCATCCATCCATCCATCTCCATCGACACGAGAATAGAACATATTCATCAATTCCATAATGCATTAGCCCACAACGAAGCCAAAGGTAGAGTGCGGTTCACATGATTAGACGCACCATTGTTCTCTCAATAAATTGCAGTTTTCTTTTTGTTTTTCTTCATGAACTACGAAAGAATTGCATTCATTTGAAAGGTTATTAAATTATCTGGGAAAAAAACATAAATTCAAGATTAGTGAGAGACACTTAACTTCTACTTCTAAGAGATTCATAAAATTTTCTAAATAATCTAATGAAATCTTAGACAAGGCTTCTTCAGTTGCAGTAATAATCTCCTCACAGCTTTCATACTGCTTACCTTTTTCATAAATTTGATGGGTCAGCCATCCAGAAAGGTTTTCAATGATATTTAGATCAAGTGAGTATGGTGGCCACTACGAAAATTCCACATTTTCACTGGGGATAAATGCTTTTACAACGTGCGCGTTGTGGATTGGAGCATTGTCTAGTTGTCAGATCTACTGGATAGGTCCAAAAAGCTCTCTTATGACTGGAAAAGCTGTTTGCATAAGACCTTTATAAGAAATTTCTTTCATTTTGTGAGACACAAAACCAACTCAAAGGCGCGGTAGTACGAAATGGCACCCCACACCCATACTTCCCCTTTCTTGGAATGATTTCGGTTCAAAAAGCATTCGGATTCCATAGAAATAAAACTTATACCCATCAGGACCATCTAGGTTGAACTTTTTCTCATCAGAAAACACCACATTTCTTCAATTTAAAACACTTAAAACCTGCGCATACGATGTCATGTGACGACGCGCGAACTCCAACCGCTGTTCTTTTCTTGCAGCGTTAAGTTTTTTGTTTAGCTTTTTGAATTTCAAGTGTTGAATACCTAAAAAATCTCGAAGAATAGTTGATTTGCTTGCACTTACCCCCGCTAGTTGTTTGATTTTCATCGAGGAGTTAGTTAAATTTGAGGCAATTATTATAATTTTTCGCTTCTAGTGTGGTGTGAAGGGTGTTTTTGTCCTTCCTTTGTTGTTTTTTCCATAGGTGGCAGGATTTGATAAAACATTTCGAACAGCTTTATCATTTCGTCCTATTTTCTTTGCAATTTTCGGCATAGAATACCCTTCTGAGTGGTAGGCCTCAATTTTTGCTATTTTCGCCGCCGTTAAGATTTTCTTTTTACCCATTTTCACTTTAAACACTCGGAAAGACTTTAATAACGTACACTCATTAACCAAATTTAATTTTTATTACCCAGCATTAAGAAACTAACTGAATTCGTGCGTCTAATCATGTGAACCGATTTATTTGAGCTTTTTTGGCACTAATGCGAAGAAAAAGATCAAAACAACCGTTAAGTATCTCCCACTAATCTTGAATTTATGTTCTTTTCTCAGAGAATTTAATAACCTTTCAAATGAATGCAATTCTTTTGTATTTCACGAAGAAAAACAAAAAGAAAACTGCAATTTATTGAGAGAACAATGGTGCGTCTAATCATGTGAACTGCACTGTATGTCCCAAACATGTCACATGTATCAAATAATGCCGCTAAACCTGCCATGAACTTGCTCCCTAATTCACCCACCAAACTCTTTAATTGCAATAAATGTACACTCCCGGACTCAGTTGATAACATGGTAGAATGCGATGAATATAAAAAGTGGTACCATTATAAATGCGCCAAAGTAGATGATAGCGTTGAGCACTTAGAATAATGGAAGTATGACTCATGTGTTCCCCTTGATGCAGCTTATTTAATCAATTTGCATAAAACATCTAAGCAGAATAGTCCACCGGTTCACTCGGCGTGTCTTCAAACCAAAATAGAACTTCTCTGCCCGATAACAGGTCATGTTCACTGAATCTACCTCCAGCCCCGCGATCAAAGGGAAACTCCACATAATCGTGCCAAAGACAAACAAATTTTCTGTTAAGACAGTTAGAGGAAGAGACTAGACTTCGGGAAAAATGACAACAAGATTATCTAAAGAAAAAATATGAAATAGGTCGAGGACGAGCACGAGGAATCCAATGAAAGGGAATGTGTTGAACGATAGGTTAGTAGTATAGATGATAACAAATCCAACAAAAAGGAAACTCCCGATCTTAAGGTGCGTGTCCATTTGAGAGTTATTTCGCTAGTAAACTCTCGAGAGTTGCTCTCGGGTGCCTGTCCATTTGAGATTAATTTTTTTGGGATTTTACTATCGCGAGTTAACTAGTTAAGTTTTAGGAGATGATTTTCTGAGAGTACTTTCATAACCGTGTCCACTTGATATATTCTTTCCTGCTAGTTGGAAGTTGAAAGTGGTGAAAACATCACGTATTCTTACAAGCGCAAGGTTACAGCGTCTTAAAATGTTGGCACTATTCTTAAAAAAAGAAAAAAAGTAAAAAAATGTTGGGTCAAACAATGGATAGACCGTCCGTACGTATAGCTGATGATGATTACTCACGTTCACAATCATCTACAAGCATTCATCAATCATAAATTCACACAAAATGACAAATCTATATCATCTGTTTCCAGCGATCAATTTAACTTTTCAAAAATTGACTTATCACAAGGGCAATCAACTGTTTCTCAAATGTCAGAAGAATGTCCAAGAAACATTGAGTTAAATAAGTACTAAAAATTCATCATACATAATTTAAATTTAATGAATTAATGAATTTTGTTAATTTATTATCGTATCGATGTTGGAGTTGGATGTAATGGCCGTATATCTGTTTTTTAATACTTCTTTATACGGCGGGCGGATTCATAGAAAAAAACAAAATTTTTGCCTGATCCGAAACCCATATTGTTTTCTGGCTGATGATGCATTTGCAATGACAAGCTTCATACTAAAACCATATCCGTTTCGCAATCAGCCAACGCCAAACCGTATTTCCAACTATCGGTTGAGTAGAGCGAAAAGAATTGTTTAAAATGCGTTTGGTATCATTGCCAACCGTCTTAGGGTTCGAAAACCAATGCATCTTAATCCTGGTAGAGCAAAAGATGTGGAAATGTCTATATGCACTCTTCAGAATTTTGTATTATCAAAAAATTAACAAATAGAAACTCACGATGTACTGAATAGAAGTTGGCGTTTAGACAATAATTTTAAAAACTCATTCTTGGATCTTCAAAATGGAAACAGGCACAACTATAATATTTTTCCAAAGGCTGTCAGAGATGAAATTACACAATACTTTTCCCTTGATTTCATTTTCAGTGCAAGAAAACTGTACTGAAAGTTGCTTATATATGTATTCATTTTGTTGTTTCTGTCCCGAAATAACTTTTCTGTGGAAAGACTCATTTTTTTCTATAAGTTCGTTCGAGTCCCTCTGTTCACTGTTTTGCCATGTTAACTCTCAGACAGCTAATGCAAAATACGAACTATGTTGGAATTCGGAGAGCTCATTTTCGAGAGTAATAAGAAAGTGTGTCCACTTGCGAGTAACTCTCAAAAAATTCTTATGTTGAGAGTGAAAAGTAAACTCTCTGCTAGATGCTATCAAGACTGTGTCCACTTGAGAGTTTACTGTCAAAAGTAGCTTGAGAGCTACTCTCAGTGTTTTTACTCTCAAATGGACACGCACCTTTACACATTAATCCCCATTTATTTAAAACCCACCATGACCTATCTGTTCCATGGGTTAAAGGAGACTGATCGTCAATTTGCACCCAACCCTTATTGTTTATTAAAAAAAACACTGAATCAGAGTTACCATTGCCAAGTGGATGCAAATTCATATGGCATTTTCTTTGGTTTGTGCTATGTAACTTTCAGGATTTAAGCTTTTTGAGCTTTTGCTAGCAAATATTTTTCTAAGATTTGCAGCAATTTTTAATGCTTACTACGGCAATCCTGTAAGAGCTTTAAATTAAAGATAGCTTATTGAAATCCATAGTCAGAATGAAAGGTAAATATCCTATCTTCCCTGTACTGCAAATATAAATTGATCAGAGTATAGTTTTAAACTCAATAACATGTTGTTATACTTCATCCCACAAAAATATGTAGTACACGTCTTATGGGAGAGCTTTTTCAAAATCAGTAGCGTGCTATATTTTTGCACCATACTAAATTTAAAGAACTCCTCCATAAAAAAGTGTTTGTGGGCCCGTAAATTTTCGATTGCATCTGACGCAGAGCCGACGCACACTGGGACCCATTGTATGGAGAGCATGCTCAAAATTCAAAATTGAGATTAACGGTTTCTTCCAAAACAAATATTTTGTTGCAAAGTTCACATAATTGTCTATCAACCGGTAAAAATTTGAAGGTCGAAGGGGCTGTAGGTTAAAAGAAAATAATTGGTAAAAGTTGTGTTTTAGGTCAATAGGAGTTTCTGTTGTGATTTAGTCGGTCAATTTAAATTAAAAAAAAGAATGTTTCACCGTAAAAACGTATTTTTATCAGCGTCAAAAATAAAACTCACGGAAATATAAGCAAAAAAGTGAAAAAATCCATATAAAATGGTTAAATATATTTTTTTCCAAATTGCTACAGAGGCTTTCACTTCTAGCTTATGTTTCTACTAAAAGAAGTTATATATTATAAGACTACATATTTAGTTTAAAAAGCCTCTGTTGCAAATTGGAAAAAAATGTATTTAAACATTCCATTTGCTGTCAAGACCAACATTCCACAACATTTCACAGTTTGGGTATGCCTGAACAAGAGAGAGTGGCTCTCATTTTCGAACTTCGAAAAAGACTTGCGAGTGGTTGGTGAATACCCCAGAGAAATTTCAAGTTAAGAGCCTCGTAAAGTTAAGAGCCGTTTAGGAGCGCTCGGTGAATACGAGCCTAAATCACAACAGAAACTCCTATTGACCTAAGACACAACTTTTACCAATTATTTTCTTTTAACCTACAGCCCCTTCGACCTTCAAAATTTTACCGGTTGATAGACAATTATGTCAACTTTGCAAAAAATTATTTGTTTTGGAAGAAACCGTTAATCTCAATTTTGCATTTTGAGCACACTCTCCATACAATGGGTCCCAGTGTGCGACGTCCTATTGACCGCACATCTGAGTGTGCACTGAATTGTTGTGGCCTATGGCTGTTGGTGATATTCAATTTCAACCCCCATTAAATATAGATGTGCATTCAGAGTTACCCTTGTTCATTTGGTAACTTGTTCATTTTTTTTTTCCTTGGGTTTCTGTTGAGGTGCTTTTGATTTTAGAGCTTTAAAAAAACGGTCCATTTAAAATGAACATTACGACAACCCTGTGAGAGCTTTAATGAAGGACAGATTTATGCAATCCACTGTAGCCAGAATGCGAGGCAAACGTCCTATCTTGCCCACACTGCATATTTTTGTTGGACAGAGTATAGTGTTATGCCTGAACAACATGTAATGAGTAAACCAGCAACCCATTGAAGACAATTTTTAGAAGGTTTTAATGGAATTAAGACGACATAGACGACAGCAGGGATCGAACCTGTGATGATGAGTTTGACAGGCGAGTACACAACCATCGCGCCACGGCCACCCCCAATATTTTCAGTTTTAAACCCAAATAAACCAAATAAGGTGCGAATTGTTTGGGATGCAGCAGCGAATGTGGAAGGCGTTTCGCTGAACTCGGCCCTTTGACCGGACCTGATGAAGCTCCAGCCTTAATCTCAATTATTTTTCGCATCAGAGAACGTAGATTTGCTCTTGCTGCTGACATACGCGAAATGTTCCATCAGAGAAGGATTAAAAGTATCGATCAAGACTCCCAAAGATTTGTATGGCTCAGTGAAAAAACAAAAAGAGTTTGAAGAATATAAAATGTCTGTAATGAATTTTGATTCTACGTGCTCACAATAGTGTGCTCAGTTTGTAAAAAACTAAAATGCAAGTAAATTTGCTTATCAGCTTCCTAGAGCATCGAAAGCAATAATAGAAAAAAATTATGTTGATGACTTCCTGAAAAGCGTCGATGATGAGGAAGAGGCAATTAGCCAAAGATGTTATATACAATCATTCCCAAGCCGGCTTCGAAATCAGAAATTTTCTTTCTAATTCTAAAACTGTACTGAATGCACTTGGTGAAAAATTAACAAACGAATTACTCACCAGCTTAAACCTTGCAGACAACGATGAGAAATTACTTGAATTGTTGTTCGCACCACAACCAGATAAGTTTTTGTTTACTCTGCAGCAAAAAAGCATCATAATCGATATCATGCTAGGAGAAACCATTCCTACGAGTACTAGAACGAAGGTTTTAATGGTCCTTTTGTGTATATTTGACCCTTTAGGTTTAATAGCTCATTTCGTAATCATCCTGAAAATTCTTCTCCATTACAGCTGGCGTTCTGACTTGCACTTTAAAAGATGAAGAGACTGGTTACGACTTATACCAATAATTCGAAATATAACAATAGGCAGACCATACCTTTGCATATATTTTTAGATGCAAGCGAGTCTGCTTATGCAGCAGTTGAATATTTTAGAGTACCGTCGCAGAATTTGATAGAATGCTTTCTTATAGGAGCGAAAACAAAGGTGGTCCCGATCAAAACCATATCCATACCACGGATGGAACTAGAAGCTGCTATGCTAGGTATCAGATTTGCACACTATTAACGTCAAACAGACATTTTACTGGGCAGATTCAAGGAAAGTGCTTTGTTGGATATAATCTGAACACCGAAAGTATAAACAATTTGTCGCCTATAGAATCAGTGAAATTCTTGAATCTTCCAATAAGAAAAAATGGCGATGGCTATCAACTAAAGAGAATGTTGCTGATGACGCCACAAAGCTTAAGCCCGATACAGAGTTTCATTCAAATTCCAGGTGGTACAAAGATCCTACGTTTCTATATAGACCAGAGGAAGATTGGGAAAAATCTGAACCCTTAGAGTGTACAGAATGTGTCGGAGATCACGAAATAAAGACATGCTGTTTTCACTATTTACACCAACCTGTTGTTGACTATACGCGTTTTTCTAAATGGAGCCGAAAGGTTCGCACTACTATGTATGTATATCGGTTTATTGATATAAAGTGTCTTAAGCGCAATATTAAAGGGTCAGACCTCCTTACGTCTTCAGAGCTCCATCGTGCTGAAAGCTGTCTCTACAGAATATCTGAAAGAGAGGGGTTGAAAACAGAATATGAAAATTTTTACTCCGCCAAGTAAATCCTCAAAAATAGTACATCTGGATAAATTCAATGGTATCTATAGACTAACTCCTTATATTAACAAAAATGCAGTCCTACGCTTACAAGGACGTATAGATGCCGCTCCCATAGTACCGGATGAAGTTAAGAGACATGTAATCCTACCAAAAAACCATTACATAACGAATCTTATTATTGGTAATTATTATAATCGTTTTCACCACTTATACAACGAAACTGTAGTAACGGGATGAGGCAGGTTTATTATACTATACCTAAGCTTCGGGTTCTGCTAAGAAAAATTAAACTCAACTGCCCCTACTGCAAAAAGAGGCGGGTAATTCCGAGTCCTCCTATTATGGGTTTCCGGCAGCCCGACTTAGCTCATTCACAAGAGCTTTCTCATCCGTGGGCATCGATTATTTTGGCCCTCTTCATGTAAAATTCGGGAGGCATAAAGAGAAACGGTGGGGAATGCTACTTATGTGTCTAACGGTAAGAATTATACACATTGAGATCGCTCACAGCCTTTCAAGCAACTCATGCATTTTGGGACTGAAACGTTTCGTCGCAAGAAGAAATGTTGAAATATATTCCGATAATGGAACCAATTTCCGAGGTGAAAGCGAAGAGCTCAAGCAAGCTATAGAAAATTCAGATCAGAATAAGGTTGATAAGGAGTTTGAGATGAAGCTCACATGGAAATTTATACCACCAGTTTCACCGCATATGGGCGGGTCTTGGGAGCGTTTAGTACGCTCAGTAAAACAGACACCTGCAGAAATCAATCCAACCAGCAGTCCAACTGATGAGCTATTGCTTAGTAACATAGTAAACACACAACCACTTACCTATCTCCCCATTGAAGAAGATCACAAGGTGGTATGCAGAAAGCTTTATCTCAGTCTCAAATCTCACTTTATTGAGCAATTGCTAGCATTCGTATGCAGAATAATTCTGAGACAAATCTGTCAAAGAAGAGATCGATCTCATTTAAGAGATCTATCTCATTTTAGAGATTTCCGTATGCAGAAAAAAACCAAAATCTCATTCTAATGAGATAAAGCTATTTAAATGTTGAGCCTGGAAATTAGTTATGTCAGGAATTACAATGGCTGAATACATTAATATTTTTGATTCCTTTAAACCAACAAAGAAACAATAAAGCTCCTTATAGGCTTACCCCATCCCATGTTGAAGCCACAAGAAATAATTTTTCTACAAATAATGAGAAAATTCGGGAAAGTTGACGAGTAATTAAATGATGGTTTTCTTACGCTTCGTAGATATTAGTTTCCAAATTGGAATTGTCAAAGATTTCAGCATCAAGAGTAATTGTAGAGGTTGCAGAAAAAATAGTAAATAAAAAAGAGGATTCGATTCAATTTAAGAGAAAGAGAAATGAAATTGCGCTACTTTTGTTAAACCAAAACCGTTAACTTTGTTCAATATGTTTTGTACACAAAAAACCTAGTGAAAAAAAATATGAAGAGGAACTTCAATTTCACGTGATGCAAGTTTTTCTCCCAAGAGTTTTAATTTCTTTGTGAAAACTAAATTTTGCTTAAGCAAAACATTGGGGTGAGAAAGTTTATCTGTTTCATATATCTCGATTGAACTTCTTATTTAACATTTTCATGTTTTCTTTTCGAGTGTTAGCATTCAAAATTTGCGTTGCGCTTGCAACGGAATTAGATGATTCGTTTCGACTAATGGCTACACTATAACTATACGTGTACAAATTGTTGTAATTATGTAATAATAAATGTGCTCTAAAAAAATATTTTCTGACCTACAAGTCTATTGAGTATAGGATTTGGATTTTATGAGCCTCCATCTCTATTAAACGAATCCTATTGTACTTTTTTCTATGATTTTAGTTTCATTATTCTGGTACCTGTTTTATTTTTGTCACACTTTCTTTGAATCTGTTTTCAATATTAGGTATTTTCTTAGCAGTTTGCTGCACGTCTATTGTTTTTCCAATTCTTTGCGTACTTAGATTTAAAAGCTAATAAAGCATTATTATTCTTTTTTTGTTTACTTCCGGAATTTGAATTTTTGTTATAAGCATAATATTTTTCTTTAAAAAGTTAAAAAAAAAGCTATTGGTATCCTTAGTTTTTTTTTAACTTTTTAAAGAAAAATATTCTCATGAGACTGAGCAAATGGCTTCTGCATACCACCCCAGGAAGCCCTGACATGAACCACTTTTTAATAGGTTCATGTAGTGGAATTAAAATAAGAGGCTAAGGTCGGTATTCACCGAGCGCTCATAACTTAAGAAGCTCATAAACCTATTCACCAAGCAATATTAGTGAAGATCTACGAGCGCTCTTAAAAGTTAGGAGTGGTCCCGACCACTCCTAACTTACGAGCGCTCTCTTCGAAAGTTTGTTCACTTGTGCGTGTGCCACGCACGCATTTGACTCGAATCCATGTGAGCAATGCCAAGTAGAAGAGTATCCATTTGCTGTCAAGACCAACATTCCACAACATTTCACAGTTTGGGTATGCCTGAACAAGAGAGAGTGGCTCTCATTTTCGAACTTCGAAAAAGACTTGCGAGTGGTTGGTGAATACCCCACAGAAATTTCAAGTTAAGAGCCTCGTAAAGTTAAGAGCCGTTTAGGAGCGCTCGGTGAATACGAGCCTAAATATGTAACAGTGGACTTGGTCTATTGTTAAGGTCAAAAAAGGGAGTGATATTGTGGTGCGCAGCGCAGTGGTACAGACATCTTCTGGTATGTATACCAGACCTGTAAATAAATTAGCTGTCCTGGAGGTCAAACAGTTTGGTGAAAACGGTAATATGGGTCTACCTAATTTACCGGGGGAGTGTAACCGAACTTGGTAGCACTCAAAGGGAAAAAGAAGAAATGGGCACAGTGACATCACATGGGCAAAATGATATCATGGCAATGGATAAGCAAAATGGTAATTGATGTTGTAAAACTAACATGCCGGTCTTTCCGGGCCATCTCTCTTTCTCGTTGGACGACCCTTTTTATGGTTTCATCATCTCGACATATTTTTATTAAATCTTGAACCAATTTAACTTATATAGTTATTTAATATAGTATAGTACAGTTAAAGTCAAAACATCAAAACAAATGTATGTACATATTCATAAAATCCAAATATTATATCCTCTTAAGTATTTTTCCTTTAACAGGAAAATTTAGAATCACTGTACAAAGTGAATTATTAAAGTACAAATTCTCAAATTTTTTATGTTTCATTTCACCGTTGATATAATCAACATAAGGAAAGATCGTTATCCATCACGATTCGCACAAAACAATGTGTGTACTCGTACTATGGCTTTCCATAGAAAAAAAAATTGGATTCAAAAGTCAATACGAAATAAATTTTAGAGGGCATGTACAGTCAGTTACGAAAGCCTACATATAAAAATGTATGGCTTATCATAAGATTTTTAATAGATCTAGTAATTTCTATGCCAAGATGAGTTAGGCCTGCACTGGAAACAATAGATAGCCTAACAAAATATGCAGATTATTATGTTTTATTTCTTAATTAATGTTTTCCTTTTTTGAATTTGTTACGGAAAAATTTACCGCAACAATGACTGGCCTTCGTTTCCTTCCCTCCCTCCTTTTCTTTGGTTGCAGCTGAAAAATTCTGGCGAGGTTGAGGGCAACCATGGTACCATCAACCGTTGGTATACTTAGTCAGCATTTTGCAAAAGTGACAAACACAGGTTTCGAGTGAAAGGGTTCTTGAGATTCATTGAGTACTTTGGCATGTAGGCGGACGGTGTCATGTAGCTAAACGAATGCCAGCGGATGAGCTGAAGAGGTAACAAGTCAGGCGGACTCTTACCTATCCTCAAAACAACACAACGTCCTAAAGTTTTCTTAAGCTATTAAACTATACTTTAACGTTAACAGCCGCACATTGCTAGTTTATCTTTTAAAAGTGTACTTTATCCATATTGACAATGGTTATTTCATACCAAAGCAAATCGAAGTAAAAATGTTTATTGATGTTTTATTCGATTATTAAGGTACTAGTACAGTCTAGAACGGCAAAAAAACGCACGATTTTTGGTATTTTTTTTGTCGGAAACTTAATAAGGTAATAACATAATTTGTTTTTTTAAATAATGAATACATGCGTGAAGAGTAAAATTTTTTTTTTATTTTAGAATTTTTGCCGAATTATAAAGGGCGCCAGCGTCGACTCATCAAAAAATACATTGTCCCATTGCGGACAGTGAATCTCCGAATTGGCTGGATTGAAACAAAAAAAAACAAAGTGGATTATTTAAAGGAAGGTTTCTTACGAGACAATTTACCACAATTTGTTTAAAAAGTCAAAACAAAACAAAAAATCTCGAGCTTTGAAAAAAAAATTTTGTTTGCCATTTATGGGTCGCCATTTTTTTTTTTGTTCATAACTTTTTGGTCAAATTGTGGTAGGTAAATTGTCTTAAAAAACATAAAAACAAGCAAGTTGCAACAAGTTTTTGAAAATCGGTTCAGTAGATCCGGAGATTAACTGTCCGCAATGGGACAATGTGTTTTTGATTAGTCGACGTTGGCGCCCTCTCTAATTCGGCCGAAATTCGAGAATTAAGACAACAAAAAAATTCATTCATTCATTATTTAAAAAAAATTATGTTACCTTATTATAAAAAATTCCCAAAAATCGTGCGTTTTTTTGGCGTTCTAGACTGTACTAGTACCTTAATAATCGAATAAAACATCAATAAACATTTTTACTTCGATTTGCTTTGGTATGAAATAACCATTATCAATATGGATAAAGTACACTTTTAAAAGATAAACTAGCAATGTGCGGCTGTTAACGTTAAAGTATAGTTTATGTCCTTTAAAATTAACAAAAAGTCGGTTCTCGTTTTATAAACAATATTTAGAGTCGACGCCCATTCTAACATTTATTTAGAGCAGGTTTTATATGTTTACAATTTTGCGCCTGTCTTTTATTTGTCTCAGCCATGACAGAATTGTTCTCTTTTTAATTCAGAAAAGCTTTCGTACGGCGACTATAAAATTCCCTTCTTCTTATGAAACCTTCTAAAGACAGCTTTTGTCTGCTGGAAAAAATTTTCGATGACAAAATTTTGTATGGAGTTCAGACATCTGTATATAATTATCTGTACTATTAGGTTTTTTGGCTATAACTTCCGTTCTAAGATAGGTACAGTCCTAAAAACTATAGAAGAGGTAGAAATCGATATTTCAAACGCGATTTTCATAACTCAATTTCCTCATAAGTCGAGTTAAACCACTAAAAGAACCTTAGAAGAAATTGTAACAAATAATATACATAGAAAATATAAGAGAAATTGATGAACTGAAATCTCATAAAAATATTAACTATAGTCGTTTTTTATTGGTAACTGTATAGGCAGTGTAGTAAAATTTTACACAGGAAACAACAACAAGGGAATAGTGCATATAAATAAGTAATAAGAGCGCAAATAATAGTGCTGATAAAGTGATAAAGTTTTGGAGCGTTTGGATTACAGTGACACTCAAATTGGTTGCAGACATTTTATTTTGCGTGAGGTTGGCAGGTTTTGATTATTAGATAAATAAATAACTCTTGAATCTGCTTTTATTTTTGACAAAAGAAACTAGGTTCATTTTAATATAAAGTATGTAACTTAAATTTTCACTAAAGTTAGTTAAGGTGGTTTTTGTGTACGGGGTTCACGTTCAACAGCAAATTGTGAAAATTTGTAAGAAATTTCAGAATACAACATTAATATGTATGTCCCCTATTACACGATGTCTCACGAGACGAGGCTCACGTAAGTGCGAAAAAGAAAGCAGATATGAGGAAATGAGATGCAAAAAAATATTCCCGGTGAGTACCGGGCTGATTTTTAGTAGTCTCATTTTGACGTTTCTTTTTCTCAAATTCGTTTTATGTTGTGTTGTGCATTAAAAAATACGAACAACAGTCAAATTTGAGACATGAGTCTCTTGAGACATGAGTCAACGTGTAATAGCTTTTGCCTCACGGGATACAAATTTAAAAGGAAAGCCAAAAATGAGACATGTCTCATGAGGCAACGTGTAATAGGGGACTATGACCACCATATTGCAATTCATGTTAAAGCCACTTTACACGATATTATAAGTCATATGCTTTCTCATATGACCTGTCAAAAAAAACAAATCAAATCGTTTGAACGCACCCATTAAACGCATATCACTTCTCAAACGAAAAAGCATATGACTTTTTTGACATTAGGACTGTAGCTAATTCCATTTGAGAAGTCATACGAGATTTGTTGTTTTCGTGGGAAACATTGAATGGAGTGTTGGCATTTGAATACAAAATATGGTAAAATTCTGAAAAGGTAACTATGTATGCGGTTTTTTTTTTAAATATTTCAGATCTCACTAACATATCGCTCATTTACTTGAAGACTGTCATAACTCAAAAAACGAGATTCTTGAGTTAATAATGTAGAATTATTCGTTTTACCATCCTTCATATTGTGAAAAAGATTCCTATTAATAATCTTGTCGACCTTCCCCGTTAGAAGAGAATATGCCGTTATTTCATTGATCATGTACCAATTTCTTAACTCATAAGAGTGACATATCTCAGTTGTGCTACAGTCGTCATCGCGTGTTAGTTGGTCTGTCTTTCTTAAAAAACAGCATATTTTGTTTTGTGACATTATTCTTGAAAAGGTAATTATATTTTTAATGTAGATAAATCTCATGTACAGTGAATTATTTCGTGTTGTGATTGATTTGTTGAAATGTTTTACTTGAATCAAACCGCTATAGTGCAACATGTGACGTTCTTGATGAAAAAAAAATTATCCTCAACTGAAGTATTTCTTCTTATGACGTTATTTTAAATAAAAGATTTACTGTTTTGAAGTCTGCTTTTTATATTAAAAGACAATGTGTCGTTATTGTATATATTTTTATCGATGAAAACTCTTACTCTTAATCAACAACTCAAAATAAGACGAAGTTGTTGATAAAAATTATAGATGTTTAGAAATTATGAAATTATAATCACAATATAATAAAACTTAAAAATTATAAAAATTTAGGTTGTTTTAAAATGGCAGACAGCAGCAACTCCTCATCGTCAACATCTTCGTCTTCTCGTTCATCCAGTAAGTCATCTTCGTTTTTGGAAGATTGCGACAATTCTTTAGATGATGTAACATACTGTCCAGGTTCAGCGAAAGATGATAGTGATAGCCATGACAGCATTGAAGTAGTACTTGAGCATTTAACCCTCCAACGAATTATATCTCCGACAACGCTTCTACAGTTCACGAAAGTAAACAAAATCCAACTATTAAGTTAACTTTTAGTCCTCTCACTGCAAACATATTCAGCCCTATCACGAATTCCATCGTAATCGGATACTTTTACGAATCCCGAAAAAATCTTATCACAAAATCCATCGTAGTCGAAAATCTCATACAAATTGCCATTACGAACGGATTTAGTGATAGATTTTAAATCATAAACGATGGAATTCGTGATAGGGCTGATTATCTGATGCGCAACCTGACACATCAACTTCTACTTCGGCAGTTATACAATCTGGCCCGTCAACTTCTAATGCAAATTCGTCCTTAGTTTTAAGAAGTCCATTAAATAAAGGAAAAAAAAAGAGCAAAACACCCAGAAACTTGGAAGCAAAACCTTATTAAAAAACAAAGAAATAGCGGAAAACAGTATGAATCCCACACACTGAACAAAAAAGTTATACCTGAAAGACAAATGAAAAATCCATGTGCTGAGACTTGTAGGTTAAAATGTTACAAAAATTTTAGCGAGAACGAAAGAAAACAATTATTCGCCTCATACTGGGAGCTTGGAGACATTGAAATGCAACGACAATTTATTGCTAATTCTATGCAAATAATCGAGCCCACATACCGCTACGTGCGTATTGGGGGAACAAGGAAACCTCGACAAAATAATAATTCGTTTTCTTTCAAAAAAGAAGATGAAGTTGTGCGCGTTTGCAAACTGTTTTTTAAAAACACCCTAGATATAAACGACCGTCCAATTAGAACCGTTTTGGAGAAATGCCAAAAACTTGCTAACCGAGTATTGGAACCTGACCAAAGAGGAAAACATGGTAAACATAAAAAACTTGATCAGAATTTAAAAGCTGGAGTTAAGCAATTTATAGACAAAATACCGAAAGTGGAAAGCCACTACACTCGGGCAAACACATCGAAAACATTTATTGAAGGCAGCAAAACCATATCGGGGATTTATAGAGACTACGTAGACATGTGCAAAGAAAAAAAGGAGCCGTTTTGCACCTACATTTCTTTTTATAGAACTTTTACGGAAGATTTCAACATCTCATTTTTTGTCCCAAAAAAAGATTTGTGTGAAGAATGTACGGCCTATAGTAACATGGATGAAGTAGAGAAAGTTAATAAGAAAGAACTATATGAACACCACTTGAATGAAAAAAACTTGTCAAGAGATGCGAAAACGAAAGACAAAGAAAATATAAACGCGCTTGTAGCAGTTTATGATTTACAAGCAGTCATGCAATTACCTAAGGGTGAGGTCTCCGCATTTTATTACAAGTCAAAATTAAATGTTTTTAACTTTACTATATATGACATAAAAACGAACAAATGCCAATGCTTTGTTTGGGACGAGGCCAACGGTCACCGTGGAGTTAATGAATTGGGAACATGCGTGCTTCAATATATTCAAAATTTATCGAAAAATGAAGAAGCTGAACTAATATTTTATTCGGATAATTGTGCTGGACAGCAAAAAAAATAAATTTATGATTGCCATGTACTTATACGCCGTGCGCTACTTGGGTGTAAAATCCATCATCCACAAATATCTTATAAAAGGCCATACTCAAAACGAAGGAGATTCAGTGCATTCCTTAATTGAGAGGGAAACAAAACGAATGCTAAAAAGTGGTCCCATTTATACTACTGAATCATTTGTTTCAATAATCCGATCGGCGAAAAAAAAAGGAGATCCATTTATTGTAAAAGAGCTTTGTTTTGAGGATTTTTTTGATTTAAAAAAGCTGGCAAATGACATCGGTCCATTAAATACGACAGAACTTAAACTGTCACAAGTAAAAATACTTAAAATTCAACGAGAAACACCAAATTCAGTTTTTTACAAATCTGCATACAGCGAAGAGCAATTCAAGGAGGTTACTGTTATTAAAAAAAAGAAACAAGTAACAGCAATTACTTTGAGCAAAGCATTTTTTACCAAACCGGGTATACCAAAAAATAAGAGAGATGATATCAACGATTTGATTAAAAAAAATCTTATTCCACGCTTTTACAAACCATTTTATGAAAATTTATAAAAAATGCTTTAATTAGAGTTACACTGAAGATATGTATTTTTGTATTTGAATTACGTAATTATTATTTTTATTAAATACTTGAAATATTTATATCTATTAAGTTCAAAAGATTTAAAATAAAATGACTAAGTAAAAAACTATTGTTTTTTTTTTCAATAATAATGACACATTTTAACTTATCACACTCAAATGAATATATTCTTGCATCAATAACGTCACAATTCAAAGTGAAGACAGTTTTTGTTGAGAAAAAATCCATAAATCACTAGTTGTTGTCGATTTAACTTACAGATATAATTAAATATATCACTGTGCACTAGTCAATTTGGAAATTATAAGATTTCTTCTGTTTTCTGCAGGGTGGTGGTCAATTGAAAAGATTAAACACGTTTTTTGCAAAATCGAGTTTTTTGAATTATGACAGTCTTCAAGTAAATGAGCGATATATACTGTAAAATTTTGAATTAATACAGCTATCATTGTTGATAAAACCACTGCCATTGCTTTCTTTTTGTTCTCCATCATGGAATAACGACACAAATTTATTTCAGTTTATATTTTATATTTATTTTGGATTTTGGTACTCTGAAAATCAAAGGGGAAGTCATATACGTGTAAAGCATAGATAAACCAAAACGGTATGACTTCACTCGAAATGATAGGTCATTTGATAAATCATACAGAAAATGTGATGACAGGTCATATGACTTCTATTATCGTGTAAAGTGGCTTTTAGGAAGCATGAGCTTTCTGATTTTTTCTGACACAGGGCCTTTATTTGACTTTGTGTAGATACATGCCATTAAGATTTGATTTTATTAATAATTTTGCCACTTGTTTGACAAAAAATTTGTCAGTGGTGTTAATTCAGCACAAACAACATCTTAACGTTAAGAGTGAATTAATGATTTTGACATTTGTTTTTATCAAACATTATCTTAAACGAGTTTGTAGCTTAAGTGATGTTTTTAAGAATTTAATTTTTCATCTACTACATAATGTACATATAAACATCAATCTCAATTGTATTTCAACTGGAAATGCAATAACGTATACTTTTCCAATGCATCCTTTAGCTTATTCAAAAGTGGATTGTTTCATTGTATATATAAACTATAGTACTCTCATGGAACAGAAAAAAGTGGTATGGAATACACTCTACCGAGGGCGCTGTCGTAGGAAAATATTGTCGTGGAGACTTTTGATTTAGGGTGGGGTAGTAATTGAGGAAGAGCGAGAAAATTTTATCAGCTCTGGCAATGAGAAAGACGAGAAAGAGAAAATAAAATTTGTTTTGTATCATTTTCCTTTTGAGGGATCTTCTGTGTGTTTTGTTGTTATATTTTTTTGTCAAGAATATTTGTTTTGTTTTTGCTATTTCATACGCAACAAAGCAACGTTGTTCAATTTCGGCATATCTAACCAAAATACAACGTTGCTTTTTATTTCTATGGACACACATACCTATTTGAATAGATTTAAGTAGGAATAATTTTGAAAATTGATTCTTGATAGGATTAGCCTTTTTTGAATTTTAGTATATCTACATAGGAACTTTATCTTAATATATTAGGTAACTTACCTATGTTGATTGCAATTATTATTATTTTTGTTATTCAAAAGTATAATAATTGGTGTAATTTTGAAGAACAAAAATAATAATTGCAATCAACTAGTTTAACTGCCTACATTAGATGCAGTGGGTGGTTAGGTTGTGGAAATTGTTTTTTTTTGCAATTAAAATAATTATGTACATATATAGGTATAAAACTATTTCTTTAAGCAAATCTAATAGGTACGTATACCTTTATTTGTATTAAAGAAAATAGCTTTTACATAATATGTACATACCTATATGGGCTTATCCGTGCAAATTTTAACTTTTGCCATGCGTCGAAATATAAAGACATTATTATTAAATATTCAGGTTTTGGAACTTATAATATTATATATATCATTGAGTTTTAACTATTCAATTTATAAAATGAACCATCGAGATAGTGCGAAAGTGTTTGAAATCGAAAAAATCATCGAATATTGAGACTTTTGGATGCGTGCGTGGATAACTAACGTTTTGTATTATTGCAAAAATAATGTTTAACATAAGAGTACTTAGCACAATTTTTGTTTTTAATTTTTTGATTTTGTAATTAATTGAAATCATTCATTTTGAGTGCGTGCCTTCCTTATAAATAATCCTGTATGATATACATTTTAGAAAAAACTGCCATGCGTGATTTTTCGTAAATCTTTAATTGTCACAAATTTTCGTGTCTATTTTTTTAACATTGATCATGGGGCATTTTGTTATGGTCTGCATCATTATTTAAGCTATCTAGAGTAAAAAAAACTTTGGCTTCAATGCGTGCTTCATTATGTACAAATTTTATGAAGTTAACAAAACGAACGTAAAAAACGTAACTGTTTCAAAAAAGGCACATTTTTTACTAGCACACCAAACCATTGTTTGATTATACCCTTACAATGAGCGTAATTTAAACTGAAGAAACTATAAAAAAATGGTAAAAGTGTTAAACAAATAAGTTTGAAAACAGAAGCTGTGAAGATTAAAAATAAAAACCAAATCAATTAACTCGGTGCTTAAAATAAATTATTTTAAATTCATTTTTCTATACGTTATAACTTTATACTCTTCAACAAACAATACATATGAGTTATTTTGAAGTTTTTTATTTATTCGTGGTCTATAATTGAAGAAAAACTCAAATTTACATGCGTGCCTTAATTTTTTTTTTTGTTTTTTTTTTTTAAACTCAAGAAGTTAAAATTTACAAAGATAAGCCCATATAAAATATGGTATGGTAGAAAATAAATTTGATTACAAAAAAAAATATTTTTATGCGTTGATAGGTATTTATATAATTAACAATAAAAAAAAAGAAATTTGATAGAGGTATAGACCAGTTCTTAAAATTTATTCATATAAACTTTGTTTGCAAAAAATATAGAAAATTTTTAATACTTTTTATGTGTATAAGCAATTTCAAAAATGTATAAATATTCACATAAAGCAATTGTGAAAAATATTAAATAAGTTTTTCGAGAAAAAAATAATTTTAGAAAACTTAAATTAATTAAAAAAAAATTAAAATAAATAGAATAAAATTATTATTATAATAGGTATTTTAAAAAAATCAGATACCTTTTTTGGAAAAAATATTTTGTATGCATTTACATATTGCTCATAAGCAATTTTAGAAAAATTATGAGATCAATTATGTGCTACGGAGCCCAAGTTTGGGGAGGAAAATACTACGAAGAAGTAGAAAAATTGTTGCGTTTCTTCATAAAAAAACTATTTCAACTTCCGTCAACCACACCAAACTATGTGCTAGAAATCGAAAGCGGCTTAGCACCACTATATACAGGGTGGCGCACCAATTGTGCTACAATAAGAAATTCAAATAACTTTTTTTTAATCGATGTATTTCATTTATTTTTTTTATTGGTTAGAAAATTAAATTTTATTTTAAATAGTTAGTTGTTTTTAAAGATTATTGACCGCAAATGACCTCCACGCTGTCCCACGCATATGCGGCACCTGGTCAAAAAATTATTCATTGCGGCCTGAAGAGTTGAAGTTGGGATCGCCTCAATTATTGTCGTTATGGACTGCTTTAGTTCAGTTAAATTCCTGGGCTTCGTTTTATACACCTCTTGCTTGACATAACCCCATAAAAAGAAGTCTGGTGCAGTCAGGTCAGGTGACCTTGGGGGCCAGCGAAGAGTGGAGTTCCTAGAAATTAATTTGTTTGCGAATTTTTTGTTTAGCTCCGCCATAACTGGTCTGGCTATATGTGCAGTTGCTCCATCTTGCTGAAACCAAACGCTGTTGAATGGTATACGTCTTCGGCGCAGTTATGGGTAAAAAAACTCCTTCAACATCTTTAAATAACGGTCCCCATTGACAGTAACGGTTACACCGTTTTCTTCAAAGAAGTACGGCCCGACAATACACCTTGATGAAACTGCGCACCACACAGTGACTCGTTCTGGGTGCAGTTCCGTCTCATGGAGCATTTCTGGATTAGACTCATTCCATATACGGCAATTTTGCTTGTTTACATTGCCGTTAAGATCAAAATGGGCCTCATCAGACATGAACAAACAATTGATCAATGTGTTGTCTTCTTCGGCCATTGATATCATTTTTTGGCAAAATTCCAGGCGAACAGGCAAATCCTGAGGGTTTAACTTGCTAGTAATTTGGACTTTGTACGGAAACAAGTTTAAATCGTCATGAAGTATCCGTTGTAATGACCGTCTACTAATTCCAATTTGCCCCGATAAGTTTCGGGTCGAAACGCTCGGATTGGCCTGTATTGCAGATGCTACTGCTGCGATTGTATCCTGAACCCGAACATTGGTATCTCGATCGTACGGCCTTCGTGCGATGCTTCCAGATTCGGCAAACATGTTTACAAACCTCATAATGGTCCATCTACTCGGGGGATTACCGCCAAACTCCCGCCTAAATTCCCTTTGGACGGAAATGACGGACTGCAAAACATGGTACCGTTGCACTATCCAAATTCTTTTCTCCGTATCCCAAGCATCCATTTTTATAAATCTAAATAGTAACCTACAAAATAAAAAAAAAAATAAGCCGATTACTCACACAGAAAAAAAGTTATTACGTTTTATTTTTGTAGCACAATTGGTGCGCCACCCTGTATTTTCACGCTGAAGCTGTGCACGAACTTCGCTACAAAAGCTATCAACGAAGAAGATGATACACGACTTTCAAAGGTGCTTGCAAGAAGAGCGGTACGAACCAAAACACTCTTCTTTAAGGACTGGGAAAATATTGCTACTAGGTATGATATCCGGCTCGAATTAAATGAGAATAATACGCACAACTGGCAGCGACGAACTCAATCCTTCATTAGTGAAGTGGAACAGGCGATACGTATGCAAAGCATCATCCAAGCAGAGAACTCAAGTTCACGTCACCTGTACAAAATTCTCAATCATCACGAAGTTGACTACATTAATTTTAACCTAAGTATTGCACAAATTTCGATCATAATACGCGCCCGAGCCGAACTGCTCAAGCTCAACTGGATGCCTCATCGAGAGGACCTCCCCAACCGTTGCAGCTTATGCAATACAGGAAATAATGAAAACGTGGTACACTTCCTTGGATCCTGTCCCATGCTTAAAGAAATCAGGAGAAATCATTTTGGTGCTAATATACTGACATTCGAGGAGTTAAAAAACATACTAAATGAGAGTCGAAACCATAGTACCTAGTCCTGCCATAAGTTCTGTCCCTGACAAAAACACGTTTTATTTAAAAACTAAAAAAGCAATCAAAATTCTTTTTACGCCATTTATTAAGTATTAAATTTACAATATAAATATATAAGAAATTATTCAAAATGCCCCCCCTTAGCCTTCAAACAATTCCTTAAACGACCGCCTCGCGTCTATCGCCGCACGCACGACTTCCAGTGCAAACGAAACTACTGTCTTCAACAAATCACCTTTGAAAGCTCAATATTTCGGTGAGGCTTACAGCAAGCCTTCTTCTCCAAAGTGTTCCACAACCGGTAGTTCAGCGGATTAAGATCGGGGCTGGCCGAGGGCCAATCTTCTGCGGCAATAAACTCTGGTAAATTGTCCTTAAGCCATTGTTGTGTTGTTTTTGCTTTGTTGGCCGGCGCAGAATCTTGCTGAAATATAAAGTGCTTGCCAGCCGGGCAGCCCCGATCTTAATCCGCTGAACATTTTGGAGGAGAGGGCTTGCTGTAAGCCTCACCCAAATATTGAGTCTCTCAAAGCTGTTTTGTTGAAGACAGTAGCTTCGTTTCCTCTGGAAGTCGCGCGTGCGGCGTAGACGAGTGGCCGGATCGTTTAAGAAAGTGTTTGAAGGATAAGGGGCGGCATTTTGAATAATTTCTTATATATTTATATTGTAAATTTAATACTTAATAAATGGCGTAAAAAGAATTTTGATTGCTTTTTTATTTTTTAAATAAAACGTGTTTTTGTCAGGGACAGAACTTATGGCAGGACTAGGTACACTTGCATCATATTGTAAAATTGCTATTAGATACAGAAAAAATATAATAGACGAAAACTTTTAATCCCATTTATTTGCCCAGCTATAAATATTTTCATTTTTTGACTTGTTTTTATAAATAAAAATCCTAAATTTGTTGCTCATTCTCGGCAGACGGCTAAGCCATGCTTAAATGTACAATTTTAACAGTATTTATGTACCAAATTATAATGCACATCAATAAAGTACCATTAACTAACTAACTAACTAGAAAAATAAAAAAAAAGAAATTTGGTGTCAATTTTAAAAAATTATTGACGCACCCCACATGAAAAACTTTGAAAATAAAAATAAATATATTTTTATAAAAAATAGTTTTTATCCATATATTTGTCAACGAATTTTCATCAAATTTGGAAATTATTAATTCATTAAAATAAAAATTTTGTTTTTTTTTCGTATTTTGTTAATATAAATATAAAAAGTACGAATTTATGCAAACAAAGCTTTAAAAACCTTTTATTATTAAACTAATTTTAAATATAAGAAATTTCTTTAAAATTGTTCTAGAAAAAATTTGGGATATTAATTTTAAGTATTTAAAAATAAAGATTCTAAGAAATATTTTCAAAAATTAATCGCTCAAACTTTTTTAAGACATTTTCAAAAAAAAAATTTTTAGATAAAAACATGTTTTTCCGTTTTGTCTATCATCGTAAAGTATCGAATATCATCGTAAAGATATCGAATTTTCCAAGAAAAAAAATTACTTCTTTCCAAAAATTAAAAAAAAAAAATTTTTCAAAGCTTTGAGACGCAATGTTTCTAAACTTTTTGGAAGCATCTATATAAAAAATTTCCATAATGAGAAAATTGTCAAATGTCAAAATTTGGAAAAAATGGTTCTATGGTAGGTACAAGCTGTAATATCTTAATTTCAAAATTTGTTTTATTAAATTAAAGATCATACAAAAAAAAAATTTATCAAAATTCCAGGCGCGCCGTTTTCGAGAAAAATACGATTTTTGAAACCATTTTTAATTTTTTTTTACATTTGTAGGGATGGTACCTTTATTTTTAGGTAAAATAATTTTTTTCTCATATCTTGTAGATTATATTGATAAACTTTTATTTATCAAGTTTAAAATAAATCTAGCATGGGGTTTTCGAAATATTGAGTTTTGAAATATTTATTTTAAAAATTGAAGAAATTTTGATTTTTCATACATTGTTTACATTGGCGCCTGCCAGGTGACTTAACATACTCTAAGCGGAGCGATTGAGTCGCGTGAAAGGGTGTGTCCCCGAAAAAGGGACTTAAAATTCTTAAGTCCTGCAGAGCGGGCCTCCCAATGTACTTTTAAATATGATTTCTGGCTAAACTAGGCATCTCAGCGAGTTAAAAATTGCATATTCATTATCTAGGGAGTGCCACCTTTCAATCCACGTATCGCATGTAACGAAAAACAAATGTTTATCTTTAAATGCGATTTGCGACTAAACGGAGCTCCGTAGACCCCCCCAAAGTTGACTTTTTCACACGTGATTTCTGGCTAAACTAGGCATCTTAGTGAGTTAAAAATTGCATACTCGTGATGTAAGGAGTGATGTATCACATGATTTTTTTTTTGTTATTTTACATTTCAAAATTCTACTTCTCAAAATTTTGAATTTCAAGATTCTAATTGATAAAATTTTAGTTTTTAATATACTACTTGTCAAAATTAAAGTTTTCAAAATTCTGCATTTTGAAACTCTACTTCTCTAAATTGTGCATTTCAAAATTCTACTTCTCAAAATTCTGCATTTCCAAATTTTACTTACTAAGTTTTGTGCATATTAAAATTTCCCAAAATATGGCATTTCAAAATTTTACTTCTCAAAATTTCTTTTTCAAAATTCTGCTTTTCAAATTTTACTTATTAAGTTTTCTGTATTTCAGAATTCTACTGCTCAAAGTACATTTTTCAAAATTATATTTCCCAAAATTTTGCATTTCAAAATTTTATTTCCTAAAATTCAGCATTTCAATATTTTATTTTCTGAATTTCAAAGTTTTGCTTTTTAAAATTTTACTTAGGTGCTAAGCTTTCTGCATTTCAAAATTCGTTTTTCAAACTTCTGTTGTTCAAAATTTTACTTATTAAGTTTTATGCATTTCAAAATTTCATTTCCCAAAAATCTGCATTCCAAAATTCTACTCTTCAAAATTTTAGCTTTCAATATAATTTTTCTGTACCTATTTTAGAACTCTAACACCCATATTAATAAAAAAAACGCTTATTCCTTCTATAGTCCACTGTCTTACTAAACCATAGAATAGGAGTTTATTTCTGGCTTAAATATTTATATTAATAAAAACAAAAGGTTCCCGGAATAGTAAAATGACGTTTACCAAAAATCCTTTTAAGAAAATCTTCTACAAAAGTAAGCAATCTCTTTTTTTATATTCTGTGGCTACCTAAATTGATTGTCAATCGCTTGTGTCTGACTGTGGACATTTCTGTTTCTTATTCCTTCGCTAAACCACCTACTTCGGTGGTTACACATTTTAAATGAATTGAATTGAAAGATTAAACAAAATACTTTTCTCAAGAATTTTGGAATGCAATATTAATTAAAATTTATAGAAGTTCCTATAAATCTATTATGAATGAAAACGGTAAGGCCGTGATTGGAAAAGTAGAAAATAAAAGCATCGGTCCTATTTCAGGTACCTTTTTCAAAGCAGTTGTATGGCCGGTTATGGTTATTTTTGGAGCTACAAACAATTTCAATTTTATACTGATTCTTTAGGAAATTCTACTTCATTAGGAATAACCTTGTCTTTTATAACGTGTTGTTAAATAATTTCGCAACGAAAATATTATGATTTAATAATAATTTATTAAAAATCAAAATCTTAAATCTAAAATACAAAATTTTACTTTTCATCAAATGAAATGGCTGAGTGATGCCTTGTGCGCTTGAACTAGCAAAAGTCGACTGATGAATTCTAAAAATGGTCTGATGCTTTCTACAGTTCTTTTTCTTTATATTTTTCTTTAAGCTAAGCGGATTATAACTTAATCTGCATCTCTGATGATCATGATTTTATAATCCCTTTTTACATGAGAATGATTGTGCGCGAGTAAATAAGTCATAAATGTAATGCTGGTTCACGATCAAGAATGAGTGTGAACAGTCTGTATTGCAAGTAAGGTTTAGAATTTTTTATTTTATAATGTGAACCACTACATCACCCTCCTTCACGTAAGCTCCTTCGAAGAAATGCGAAATGTTGTTTTGTTGGGCTTTTCATTTTGTTGTGATTCATTTAGATTAGAGCACAATATGTTAAAAGCTGGTTTTAGTCTATCGATCGAAGTTGTAACATTTTTCCCGTTTCTATCTATCACAAAATATTTCCTCATGCGTCGTATGACTCTAAAGGGGCCTTCATAAGGAAGGCTGAGACCAGTTTTTACTTTATCTATTCTTACAAAAACTGCGTCACAGTCATCTAAGCTTTTGGGTATAAAAATGTTTTCTCGGTTATGACGTGTGTCAATTGGTATGAGATTTCTCATTGTTTCGCGAAGTTGATTAATAAGGGTATCTGAGCTGACTTCGTGTGAATTGTTTTCTATAAAGATTTCGCCTGGCAAACGAAGGTTTTGACCATAGACCATCTCTGCGGGAGAGCATTGAAGGTCTTCTTTGATTGCTGTGCGAATACCAAGAAGCACTATGGGGAGCTCAGTACTCCAATTGATAGAGTTGCCTCTGGCTTTAAGGGATGCTTTTAATTGGCGATGAAATCTCTCGACCATTCCGTTTGCTTGTGGATGGTATGATGTGGTGCGAATTCTTTGTGAACCTAACAATCTGGTTAGTTCGTTGAACAATTTTGATTCGAACTGACTGCCTTGGTCAGTTGTGATTTGTGAAGGAGTACCAAATCTAGATACAAAATTTTCAACAAACGTTTTCGCTACCGTTGCTGCTGTTATGTCTTTTAAAAGATATGCTTCAGGCCATCTCGTGAATCTATCTACAGCTGTTAAAATGTAGGTATAGCCGTTGGATTCAGGGAGTGGGCCAACTAAGTCAAGGTGTATGTGCTCAAAACGACCTGAGGGGATGCTGAATCTCCCGAAGCCTGACTTTGTGTGCCTATATACTTTTGCCTTTTGACAAGCCACACATGATTTTGCCCATAACGTTATGTTTCTATTCATTTCAGGCCAGAAATATCGTTCCGAAACCAACTTTCTACTAGCCCGTATACTAGGGTGTGAAAGGTTGTGAAGCTTATCGAATATTTGATGGCGCAGCGGGTGTGGTACGTAAGGTCTGTTCTTTTTTGTTGAAGTTTCGCATATTATTTTGAAATCGGGGAATATAAACTCTTCGAGAATAAATTTCGAGAGATTTTTCTTATCAACTTTCAAAAGTTTATACAATTCATCATCTAAGCTTTGCATTTTGGCTATGGTTTTAAGATCTAGAGAATATTTTTCATTTTCTGATATGTCGAATTCATGCAGGCGTGAAAGGGTATCTGCCACTATGTTATCCTTTCCTTTGACGTACTGTATGTCTGTTGTGAATTGAGATATAAAGTCAAGGTGGCGAGTTTGTCGAGGACTTCTCTCTGTTTTCGATGCTATAGCGTGCGTGAGTGGTTTGTGGTCAGTGAAAATTGTGAAATCTCGACCTTCAACGAAATATCTAAAATGCTTTATCGCGAGAAAGATTGCCAGAAGTTCTCGGTCAAAAGCGGAGTACTTGGTTTCTGACTTGGACATTTTTTTAGAGAAAAATGCAAGTGGTTCCCACATTTCATCGGTTTTTTGTTGTAAAACAGCTCCCACGGCTATGTTGGAAGCATCAGTGGAAATGGCATATTCACCGTCCGGTTTTGGATGTACTAGAAGAGTTGCATTGGAGAGCGTATTTTTAACATTTTTAAATGCATCGTTCAGATGATCTGGCCAATTGAATGAAGTAGTTTTGGCTTTGGGCTTTTTATTCATTATGACCATGTGTTCGTGCATTGGTGCTAATATTTCCGCTAATTTAGGTAAAAAACGATGATAATAATTTACCATGCCGATGAAGCGTTGCAATTGCTTTATTGAAGCAGGTTGAGGAAAGCAAAGAATAGCGTTTACTCTTTCTTTTGAGGGGGTTATGCCATGAGTGCTGATTTCATGACCGAGAAATTCTAATTTTGCTGCGCCAAATATGCATTTTGATGTGTTTATCGTAACTCCGTGCTCTGAAAGTCTTTCAAAGAGCAATTCGAGATGGATTTTGTGCTCGTCTTCATTTTTACTTGCAACTAAAATGTCATCAATGTATGAGAACACGAAATCTAGGTCTGAGCAGATTTTAGCAATAAGCTGCTGGAATGTTTGAGCTGCATTTCTTAAGCCAAAGGGCATTCTGCAAAACTCATATAAGCCGAACGGAGTTGTAATGGCTGTTTTATGTATATCTTCGGGTGCTACAGGGATCAAGTGATATGCTCTTATGATATCAATTTTTGAAAAAATGTTGCATCCCCGTGCGTTCATTGAGAAGTTATGTATATGTGAAATTGGGTATCGACTGGGCACTGTGATGGCGTTGAGCCTGCGATAGTCACCGCAAGGTCTCCAGTCAATGTTATTTTTCTTTTTTACCATATGGAGAGGTGATGAAGCGGGTGAATCAGAGATTCGACAGAGCCCTATATTTACCATATGTTCAAATTCCGTTTTTGCAGCGGCGTGTCGTGAAGGGTGTAGTCGGCGTGGGCGGGAGTATGGAAGTGGGCCAGTTGTAACTATGTGGTGCACTATGCAGTGTTTAACGGGTGCAAAATAGTTTGGGGCTTCCACTAAAGAAGGATATTTTGCAAGAATTTGTCCCCATTTGTTTTCTAGCGTAAAATGTAATGGAGTGGGAACATTGAGTGTGCTTATTTCAGCTTTGCAATGCAATTTTGTTTTTGGGTCTATTAATCTTTTATTTTGAAGATCAACAAGAAGACCAAATTTGTTTAAAAAATCAGCCCCTATTATGGGACGGCTCACAGAAGCTTGAATGAAACTGTGAATGAAATCACGCCGGAGTCCAATGTTTAACTTGAGAAGCTTGGTACCAAAAGTATTGATTGTTGTCCCGTTGGCAGCTGATAGCAAAATATTTGTATTTGGAGGTGTATCTGAAAAAGGTTTTTTGTTAGATGGTATTACAGATAAATCTGCACCCGTATCTATTAAGAATGTTAAATTGTTTATTCTATCTCGAATAAATAGTCGGCGATTTGTTATATTCCCACTGTTCGCCGCAACAACAGTGGGTGAATTTAGTTTGGGAAGTTAGAGGTTGATGTGTTCAAATTGTTATGATTATTAGATTTTACTGACGGTTTTACGTAACTGCAAGGTTTGGTACATTTTCGAGCTCGAGCGCCGTAGCGTCTGTGAAACCAACAAACTGAACTATTTTGAGAATCTTTGAACCTTGTCCTACTTGTGTTACCTGGAGTGCTGTTTCTCTGTGTGCTTCGCGATCGAGGACGAGATCGAAAGCTTAGTGATTCTATCATCGATTCTAATCTGTCCAATCGAGATTCTATTCCGTTCGAATTATTTTTGGGGGCGATCGGAGCGTTAACACCAGAGACACTGTAAACACTAGCATGTTGCGAATGTGAAGCTTCGAAAATTTTATCTGCTAGTGTTGTAAGTTCGTCAAGAGGCTTGTCTCCTACAGAGAGCAGAGTTATATTAATTAACTGAGGCAAACGACGCATCCAGAGGTTTTTAATAATGTCATCGTTAAAAGAATTGCCGGCAAGTTGTTTCATGGACCTAAACACTTCAGAAGGTTTTCGATCACCTAGATCTACCTTCTCCACAAGAGCTTCTAACCTTTTAATTTCTGAAACTGAATGTCTTTTTACTAATGCTTTCTTTAGACTCTCATATTTTTCCGAGGCTGGAGGGTTCGTCAAAATGTCTATGACTGAGTCACAAGTGTCTATTGGAAGAGCGGCTACGGTGAGGCAATATTTTGTTTCTTGGCTTGTAATCTTGAAAACCGTGAATTGCGCTTCAGCCTGAATGAACCACGTTAATGGGTTTGCGTTCCAGAAGGGAGGCAAACGTACGCGCATTGAATCAATGTGTGAGCTTTCGGGGAGTTCACGTGAAGGAAACGGAGGTGGTTGTTGTTGTGGTGGATTTGCTTCGGATTTTTGGGATGCCCCGTTACCGTCACTACCATTCGTCATGTCTAGCACAAAAGATTTCGATCTTTATGTTTGAATTGTGAATGGATTTATATTTTCAAAGTATCTATTTAATATTTTATATAGAGAAATAAAAAAAATGTATTTTTATTTCGAAAAAGAACCGTAGATTAAAATCTTAAATTTATATAAATTAAAAACTTATTTGAAACGCGAGAGCACAAGATAACACTCTTACCTTACAAATTTAATTAATTTGTATGATGATTTGCTGGATACGATTTGGATGCTGATGGTTCTTATCTTCGTTGGATACTTCTTCTGGTTAAATGTTGTATGGTGATTTAAATGGTTGACTACAAAGCTGGATAGTTGAGTCTCCAAACTGCTAGAGTTGGTTTTTTTTTTTTTATTCAGGCGTGAATGTTTTTTCTTTTCTTTTGTCGTTGATTGACTAGAAGTCTTTAATTGCCCTGGGTGATTGAGATTTCTGAAATCACTGGTTTCTGTTTGATAGGACTTCTGGGCGTGTGTTCTAGTTCAGACACGTGATTTAGGTTTTTCTTTGTTAAATTGCGTTTAATTTGTTCGCTTAACTCGGGGTCACCAATTATAACGTGTTGTTAAATAATTTCGCAACGAAAATATTATGATTTAATAATAATTTATTAAAAATCAAAATCTTAAATCTAAAATACAAAATTTTACTTTTCATCAAATGAAATGGCTGAGTGATGCCTTGTGCGCTTGAACTAGCAAAAGTCGACTGATGAATTCTAAAAATGGTCTGATGCTTTCTACAGTTCTTTTTCTTTATATTTTTCTTTAAGCTAAGCGGATTATAACTTAATCTGCATCTCTGATGATCATGATTTTATAATCCCTTTTTACATGAGAATGATTGTGCGCGAGTAAATAAGTCATAAATGTAATGCTGGTTCACGATCAAGAATGAGTGTGAACAGTCTGTATTGCAAGTAAGGTTTAGAATTTTTTATTTTATAATGTGAACCACTACATAATACTCTAATTCTCGAAATTCTGTATTTTAAAAATCTGCTTACAAAAATAATTATCTAACTACCTATAACAAAAAAATTGTTCTGAGTGGTAATCGTGTATTTGAATTAAAATCCTATACTCGTACCTACACACATATATGTATTTATTTGCTCCAACATAGATACAACACAGCGAACGAAAAAAATAAAACCTTCATTCCAACAATATACCGTTTTTCTCTATGCGTGAAGCAAAAAATGCCACATCATACTTATTTGTATAAAAAATGAATAAAAACAAAACAAAAAATAGCTTTCTTGTTGTCGCTTTGTTCTGCACCTTCGGTTTGCTTTTACCGAAAATATTATCACCCCTTCCTGATTATCGTCTGTCCTTACTCTCCACAACTCTACGTAAAAAGTTATGGAATACGCTCGTATGACGCCGCGTCGTTCGTTCCTCTTCATGAGAGTACTATAGTTTATATATACAATGGTTGTACCTGCAAGCTTCTTCATATATTTATGAATTTTTGAATATTACAACAACAACTAGATGGTGTGCCGCTAGTCATATTGATACTTCAAATACGTATTTGATTCTTTTTTTAAGCCTATTACGCAGATCAGGAAAAATTTTGTCTCCCATAGATTTTTTTTCCTGGGACAAATTTCGTCTTGGATATTTTTCCAAGCAGTACACAGTTCGCACGCAAAATTCATGCTTTTGTGCATTGCTGTACAAAATGTATCCACTAAATTTGCCAGGAAAAAGAATGATATAAGCATTATTTTGCGGGACAAATTTTGACATACACCGTGTTTCCGAAAGCGATTTTTGTCAAAACTGGTTTTATGTAAAAGTTGCCGATGCTTGTCTTGAAAGCATCAAGAGGAGATTCCAAAAAGGTATGAACGACTTTTGTAAGACAACCCGTTCCAGAGATACACTTTAAAACACATTAAATTATTTTTTATCTCTCCAAATTCAAACTTTTGCGCGAGATTTGGAAACATTTTGTAGAGATAAAATTTGTCTTGTCTCGATCTGCGTACCAATAAAAACAACATCAGGGGCAAGTTTTTGCAATCAAATGAAACAGCTGACGAATATTCACATATCGATCTCTTCTTTTGCCAACTACAACAACATCAGCTGTCATTTATTGAAATCAAAGAACAGCATAGACACAAACCATTTTGAGCTTTTTGTTAATAGGCGTGTTTTTTCGCAAGTCCATATAGAATTGTAGAAAAAACGACATCGGGACTAAGCGCTTTACAGCTTTACATGCAAATGCAACAACTTCTTAAATCTATACAGAGTTAGCTAAGACCAAATAATTTTCGAGACTTAATCTAAGACCCGATTAAAATGGTGATGCCAAAATAATATTATTTATATGTTATTGATAATTTGTTGAGAGAAGTCAAAAGTGATGTTTTTGGATGCTGGTTGATGCTAGTCTCAATGCAATAGCGTACACAGTGCTTCCAGCTATTTGAAAAAAAGCTCCTTAATCCCGATGTCGTTTTTTTCTACAATTCTTTATGAACTTGCGAAAAAAACACGGCTAATATTGCATAGACTAAAGAAAGTATACTATGACCAACAAATAAAACAACAATTAATTTATATTCAAAATCGACAAAATGCCTACATGTGCGCAACTGCACTGTTATTGAGGTAAAGGCTAGTGTGTTCGTATGTAAAGGAATTTGTGGGAAATCATTTCATCCAGTTTGTGTAGGCTTGAGCAGAAATACAAGAACTCACCTCAATGAATATTTAAGAACATTCTGGTATCTTTGTGAAGAATGCAAAACCATATGTTTAGCTCATATTCTACTAGCCATCGGCTGTAACAACGATAAATTATCATCGCTAATTGAAACAGTCTCAGCCTTAGAAGCAAGTTGCAAGTTGCAAGTTGCACGAATGACTTAAACTCAACAATAAGAGAAACCATTGTCTCAACACTTCAAAAATCCTTCACATCGGTTTGCGATTCATTTTCGGCCATCCATGCACTCATTTGCTCATCAAATGAAACCTGTTCGAATGTTTACACACTTCTTCAGAAAATTGACACAAGCATTATGAACTTTTCAGAGTCTTCACAGAGTATTCATCATACTACGAGCCCAAACGCAAAATAGTTGGACTACCTATGATAAAAAACAAAAATCTTTTGATTCTTTAATTCCATCGGAAATAAAATCAATATTTTGGTATTTTTCTTAAGATATATTTATTTTGAACAGGAATAAGTAACAAAAACAAAATGACTTCAATTAAATAACGGTATAGAGCAATCTTACAAAATAAAATAACGATTTAAACATTTTTTTAAACGCAAAATAGTTGGCCTATGGGTCTTAATTTTTATTTTACCATGGTGTTACGTCGCCTTTGGCCTTGATAACTGCTTCTATGCGTCGTGGCATTGTGTCAACTAATTTTTGACATTCTTCGGTGCCAAAAGATTCCAAAATATTTATGATTTTAGCTTTAAGGTCTTGAAGAGATCCTACATGGTTCTTTTCGCGGTTTTTGTTTCATTTTATGCCAGACAGTTTCAATTGGTGAAATGTCAGGGCTGCTGGAAGGCCATTCCAGTAAAAGAATAGCTTAAGCAGATAACCACGCTATTTTAGACCTTGCTGTATGGCAAGAAGCTCCATCCTGTTGGAACATATAGTCTCGATCACTAGTTTAATGTCGTGGTATTGATAGGAGAAGCTCATTTTCCAGAATATCCCTGTACCTGGCAGCATTGACACTTCCATTTACAAAATGCAAATTGCCCAAACCCCGCCCCGACATGCATCCCCATATCATTAGAGATGCTGGAAACTTGACCCTTTTTTTCAGGCAATCTTTGTGAAAAACCTCTTGAATTTCTAATGACTCGTTTTCGTTCGTCGCCCACGCAAACTTCAAACCTGGACTCATCACTCCAAATAACGGACCGCCATTGACTTAAAATCCAGTTTTTACGTTGTTTGGCCCACTCTAGCCGCTTTTTCTTTTGTTTAAGTGTTAAAAGTGGTTTTTCTTTGGCCTATGTTTTTAACGAATTAAAATTGCTCTAATTTAAATAAATCTAAAACAAACCTTATAAAATTTGTATCCAATTTTTTTCATGGTCCGTTTGCAAGATTCGACCGAAACACTTTTTTTTTATTCTTTCCCTCCATTGAACAGTTATTGCAGCGGCCGTTTGACGTCGATTTTCTTTTATTATTTTTTTTAAAACTCGGCAATCTCGAGGTTTTGCAATTGGTGGGCGTCCCGTTTTTTTTACCGATCTCCACATTTCCACTATTTTTGAACTTTGAGATAATGTTTCGAATTGATGAGCGCGGTAAATTGAATTGTTTTGCGATTTTATAGCTCGATAATCCCGTTTCGAAGGCTTTATTTATGGATTCCCTAAGGTCTCTTGATAATGCAACGCCACGCACCATGGTTGACATTAAATTGTTGCTGGCTTGCATAAAACAAGAGATCAAAAAACAACGAAACAAGTGCATGTCATTTTTTTAATAACGGTTAACTGAAAATCTATTTAAATCTTCATAGGCCAACTATTTTGCATCCCAGAAAGAGTAGTCCAACTATTATGCTCTATCTTTGTTTGAGGGAATACAAACTGGAGCCATACATATGTGCTTTCTCGAATTTAGTTCTGTTTGGTCTAATTTACTTATTAAATGTAATTTATTACCAGAAAATATAGGCACATAAAAAATGTTAATTTGTTAATTGATGAGTAGGCCAACTATTTTGCGTTTGGGTCGTATTAATTATCTCTTGGATGATTCTACAGCTACGAAAAAAGTAATGAATGATATCCTGGGGCCTATTTCACAAATCATACATTACATACAATGTATGATTTTGACAGGTTTGGTGTATCATTTCTGTTTCACAGAATTGTTGTATGACCATTGTCAAGTTTTAATTTTGTGTAGTTTTATTTTAATTTTAAAAGTTTACTTCGTTAAACACAAAAAAATTAAAAATATGTTGTTTGTTCAGAAGGCATGTAGACTGCAAATGCATTATTATTTTCGTTTGAAAGGTGTTACTTATGGCCGATTTCATAAACAAACACTAAAAGCACTTTTACCAAAAATCCTCTTAAATTTTATCAGACACTTAAATCTTTTTAGTTTCCCCAATCTATAAAAGGGACATTTTAGGGACATTTTTGTTAAAATTGGGTTTTATTCACATCCCTTGAAAAATAAATTGGTTTTTCCTCTCTAATAGGTGAAATGTATAAGAAAAAATGAGAAGGCATTATGCGTTGAAACAAAATCCAAGAAATGCAAGAAAACGGTAAACTTTTTCAAAACAAAAACGAAATATTGGGCCGCCACCGAAAAGTTTTTAAAGCGAATTTTTGTTTCAAAATTAATAATGAACGGAGATACAAAAAAAAGAGAAAGAGCAAAAAATTACACCGAAGCTGAAAAAAATGGGCTTATTGATATTGTTGCTCATTTCAGAAATACAATTGAAAATAAAGCGACTGATGGAGTGACTATCGCAGAAAAAAATAGAGCTTGGGAGAAAATAGCTAGTATCTATAACTCCACAACCGCAACCTCAGGCGAAAGGAGTTATATGCAGTTAAGGAGCACTTATGAGTCCTTAAAGTACAAAACTAAAAAAAAAAAGTCCACTCATAAGGTAAGTAAACAATAAACAAATTCCAAAACTCAATACTTGGGCTAAATATGCTAACCTGAAAATTGTTTGTTGTCACTTGGATCTGCATTTTCTGTTATTAATAAATATTAAAACATACCTAAAAAACAAAAGTTATTTAATAATATTTTTTTTCCTACAGACCGAAATTTATAAAACTGGTGGTGGACCATCTACTTCAACACTCAGCTGCCTTGAAGAAAAAATTGCTGGAATGGGCGGACTACAATTCACTCCTGAAGAGAATTTGTATGATTCAAATTCGGATTTTCCTAATATAATGAAGAAGGTAGAGAGCGATGCCACTGAAGATATTGAATTTTTAGAAGATTATCAAATAATAATATCTCCGGAGAGAAAAAGTTATCCGCCATATCAACTGATTGCGTCAACACCACCTGCTCCATCCACTTATATGTCTTTGGCACAGCCTCCTTCAACAGATAATGACATAGGCAAAAGATTCATTCAAAAAGCCAAGGCAAACAAACGAATGGCCAAGAAGCGGGGAACCAACGCATACAAGTGTGATGAGCTTTGCTGCCTTAAGAAGAAAAAGTTGGAAAAAGAGCTCGAGATACTTGACATCGAGCTTAAAATTAAGGAAATCGAGCTTCAGCTTAAACAAAAAGAACTTAATAAATGAACCCCCGAATAGTTTTAAGTCTTTACTTTAAGTTTAAAAATACTTCTTATAAAAAATACTTTTTATAAAAATTAAAGAAATATATTCCGCACATTGTCTGGAAATTTGATTTTATTTCTCATGTCTTCATTTTTCGTATCTTATTTCCTAACACAGTTCTATGATTGATTGTTGTTGTTTTTGTTTCGTCGCCAGCATGTTTCTCTTTGGTTTGGGAGTTTGTCAATAATTTCACTTCTAACATCCAGAAAATATATTAAATGTGGCATGCAGCTGAATTGCTGACATTGTTATGTGTACCACCTGCTTTTGTCCAAATTCATCCCGATCAAGTGTCCAGAAATGAGAAGATAAAGTGCATTATTGACAGTGAATGCCATATCCTTCCAGTTCAACTGTACTGGCCAAAGGAGAAGATGTTGCTGGTCATGTTGTTTAGTTCTCTTTATCACTGCGCTGCTTGGTATGAAGTTTAAAATGAATTCAATTTGCTGTAAATAAAGAGATTTAAATTTGATATATGTATGTATATTGTTTTTTATTTTAAGCTCTTTTTTATTTTAATTCAATTTTTCTTAAAATAACTCATTATAAGTTTCAATACAGTCCATTGATAAAATCCTCTTTAATAAATAAGTGATTAATATTAAATGCACCATCCACAAGTTTGATCTTGTTCTCTTCCTTGTTTTTATGAATGAATCAATTTAACGCCTAATTTAGCACAATTAAGACTACCTTAAAACGCATTCGTATATTTTCAAGCTTTTTGCATATTTGATTTGGTGTACGGTACATATCTCCAGCTATGCTCTTCTGCTTGGCCGGGTCAATCGATAAATACTGTTCGCATAAATCTCCATCCAGTACATTTTTAACAGGGTAATATGCACTTCTGTAGCTCAAGTGATCTCTGCCACATAGTGGCGGATTCTCATTTCTCATATGCATTTCCAGATGCTGGAAAAAGTCAAAATCTTCTCGACTAGTAAACGGTATAAGAACTCCAACATTTCCACTTAGCGTAGAGTAAATATAAATAAGAGATTCAGAACCTCCAGGTATTAGGGTTGCTTTCTGAAGTGACATGATGATTTCTCAAATATGGAATATCGAAATGTTTTCCGCTTTCTGTGATGCTCCACTCAAAAGACCTCGATCCCATAGATATTTTGTTCCAGTTGGATCCTCATCGACGTCGTCAGTTACAGAATTCAGAAGCCGCAGAATGGACACATTACCAATCTTATCAGCTGTAGCGATAGTATCGTAGTCTAGCAACGTAGTGGCAGTTATCCATCGAGGATGTGTATCATCAAGCTAACAAGCGCCCCTGAAATCCGCAAAGAACTCCCGGAATTTCGTCGCATTCGGTTCGGTGTAAGAACTCCAGCAAAGAACAGGATGGATCTATACGATATACATCGATGGCACTTCCATTGGAAAGTCTCGGATTTAGTTAAAGATCTTTAGCGACTCTTACAACGAGGTAATACCAGCCATCAGCTGCTGCAGCAAATTTCATAACGGCCATCGACATAATAGCGTCATTTTGGGTCAAAGGTATTTTGAAAGTCGTTTGTCCTTGAATTGGATCTACGATACGTATTTGGGATGCCCATAATCCTAAACCGGCTTTCGGCGAAGAGAAATTATCTTCTGGCAATACCTCGTTAATAAATGCATCAGCCATTTCATTTGCCAATTCTTGTTCATCTTCTCCAGCCGCTGTTCGCATTTCTTCAGCCATCTGGTTCTTTCGGGCATTTTTCATTTCTTCCGTATATGCATTGTGATCGGTTTCAGCGATTATCATTCGACCAGTATCTTGATGGACAGCGAAAATACGTGGCGTGTACTCCAATGGATATTAGACCTGATTGAACACTGTTCCTAGCTTTTCCAATGCTAAGATTCTCAAAGTGTTTGTTGAAATCGCCACAATACCTTCATTACATTGTTCACTCGAAAAGCCAGAAGCATACTCGAGGGTCTCATACGAGAGAGGAGTTATGTAAATGGAATCGATTTTGGTAGTAATACGAAAGCCATGTTCGACTTGACATTGCCAATACCGCTTCAGCTCCCTGCATTTTGATTCGAAACAACTTCACAGGCCTTGAGCCTAAATATCTTGTTCGAGTGTCTGCTAAATCTTCTGACACGGGATCGAGTACCGTTCGCAAAAGAACTCCGTTGCTCAATCCGATATTAAGATAGATCGTGCCTTTGTCTTGGGCCTGTCCCTCCTCATTCAACTCGCCATGACCCATTTCTACCAAACACAACGACTCTGCAAGCGATGGCAAAGCTTGCATAGAACAAGGTGATAAACAATCATTTAGATCTAGTGATATAATTCGAACAGTGTTGTCGGCCAAACCAACAGCCAAGAACCATGATCGCTGTTCTCCCTCCGGCAATGTTCCTAGCGCCATGCACATTATTTCAGCAGGCATTTCTGACCGCTCTGTGTATTCATTGAGTTCACCAGACTGAAATTTAAAAGTTAAATCTTTTAAAATGTGTTTTCAACTTTCATTTCACTAAGGTATTTAAATTTGTTTTACTCAGCACTGCAGGACACCAAGTGTCGCAACATGGTTATTCTTTTAGTGTTTTTGTCATCAGAGATGTGTTTTGTTCAGTAAAAGATTTAAATAGTATTTAACTCACCTCATCCATTTCAAAATAGACAAGCTCCCGACCCGACAGTGTAATCACAACCTGCCTTTGGTTGACAGCACACTTAGAAATCGACTTCTTTCCAGGTGCCTTCCATTCATTTACACGCTTATCGGCACGGATATGGCGGATGCCATCAGGGTAAACTTGAACCAAAGCATCATCTCCCAACGAGGAGCAGCTAAGAGTTGGTGTTGTACCCAAGAATCCACTGTCCCTAACTTCCTCTACGGTTTCGCCGATGCTGAGAACCAGCGTTGCATTAACGAAGGACACGATAATGTAGGCGTCGAAATCATCTGCAATAAATCCCAAATGAAAAGAGCGTGTTAAATAGGACTATCTATTAAAAACTGTTTTTTTTTTTGGAAAATTAATTTTATTTTGGCATGGAATCAGTTACCCAAAGTTTAATCAAAAAAAATCAACTGAAACACGGTATAGCTCATCATTTCACATGCCACGTTCTTTAGATCTTAAAATTATAGCAATTCCATTTCCGACTATGGAAATAAGTCGGGTTTGCTTAGATCGGTTACCGACAGATTGATGTGTATTTTAAGAGTTGCCTTACCTATTACACAATTGTAATATATTTTAATATATACGTGTTTTTCCAGACAAATACCAAACACAATATTGTCTTTTGGCCAGTTGTTTAACCGCCTGAAATAAAAAAGAACTGGTGTTTGATAGATGTTCTTTTGATATCAGGTTCACCAGTTGATGATTAAAACTGTTTTTGTTTGTTTTCTGTTTATTTTTTTTTAAATGAATCTACGCATTTATCATGCAACATCGTGAGTTCTGAGCAAAAAAATAATGACAACTAACCGTCTATGCGTTTCTTTACTGTCCAAACAGCATTAGGGTTGCCAGGCAATTCAGATACAGCCATCTCAGACACTTCCAGACCACGACGAAGTACTCGAATCGATTAACGTGGCCCTCTGCCACGAAGCAAATACATTTGCGGTGTATCTTAGTTTGCCAAATCAGCCACTTGCGATGTGATGATTGGAGCAAAAGACGGCATTTCATCGACCATAACCAGATTTTTCAATGGCCGTGGTGCAAAGAAGAAAGTCTCTCCCTCTTCGAGGGGCATAGCTGAACTGAATTTAGGTTCATCGTCATCATCACCTAAATGTGCAATTTGGTACAGGTAGCTAAAAAAATAAACATAATTTTCAGTTAGAAAGTGGAAGCAAGATTCAAATTGACAATTTTAACTTACTGGTTGCCAAATTCATATGCAACAAACAAAAAACCAGTTTTCAGAGCACACATCGATGTTGCTGGAGGCACCGTATCGTAATTTTCAGAGCAAATCAATACTCCCGACGGTCCGTCACTTCCACCAGGAACAGAGATCAAGAAATTAGCGTGCTCTTCGAGTGGTGCAGAACGTTTCCGAACCACATGATTCAAACCCAAATCTAGTTCGTAAAATGTTAGTGTCTGTTGTGTTTTCTGAGCAGCTTCGCCAGTAGGATCATTGTCAGCTTCTTCGTAATCGATTTCGAAGCAAGCAAGCATTGGATTTTCGAATCCAGTGTCTACTCCAACTATATGATAAGTTAATGTGTTGGACTTGTGCGCTTCTAGGAGTGAAATAATAGTCAATCGTGCTTCAGCATCTCGATTAAGAATTTTTGCTTCTCTACGGCGCCAATCATAATTGCACGTCCTCTCGGATCAATTGAAAAATATTGTCCTGGGACAATACGACGACATCCAGACCTTCCAAATGTTTCTTGATGGACTTTCTCAAGGTAATGTTTTGTAGGATTGTATTCCAAAATAATACGTCCTGAATCTGAACCCACTACGATGTAATCTTTGGTTCCGCCCGTTAAACGGAAAGACATCAACGCAGGTACACATCCAAAGACTTCAGTAGTCAAAAGCGTGTGTACTTTTCACGTGGTAGAATCCGGACGAAGTATTTCCAAACTTTTCCCACGCGAAACAATGATCTCTTGGACTTTTGCCCCGGAAAAACTTCCATGGATAGCGTGAGTGATGCCTGTGGCACGTTGCAAGGTAAGATTATACAAATACATAATTAATGGTGATGTTACACTTACGTCATAGGTATTCATTTTAATTCAATTTACACTCCAAGGGATGAATGCAGATTATATTTACAATTAAATTCCACAATTTAACCAAAAAAAGACATCCGACTCACAAGCCGGTTGAAATTGAAATGTATGTATAGCTATAAATTTATAAATTCTGTTTTGATCACTTCATACTTACTAATTGGAATTACTTTTACCTTGCGATTTTTAAGCCAGTAGGAGAGAGACGTGTGTGGTGGCGGGGTTACACAAAGCGGAAGATGACTCCAAAAGAGAAATTAAGATTAAAAATCGCTTTCGTGTAAAAGCAGACGTCAAGTACATTTAAATTCAAACAGGTGACTTTGTTTTTATTTTTGTTTAAGTAAGAAGTAATATTACATAATGTAGACTTTTATTGGTTAAAAAATGTATCTACTAGTTGGTCCCGTGCTGCAGTATTGTTTTCAGGTGCGTTTTGTAATTCGAAATTTGTAAAAACTGGTATTAAAACTTCCGGATCATTTGGAGGCTCTTCATCTCCAATTTCAACACAAATATTATGCAAAACTGCTGTTGCAACAATGACTGCCATTATGGTCCGTATTTCTAATCGCATACCAATAGAAAGGCAAGGAAATCGCCTTTTCCAAACCCCAAAACCCCTTTCAATTACATTTCTCGTTTTGATTTGAGATTTGTTGTAGGCAATCTGAGCTGTAGTATGAGGATTTAGTATTGGGGTCAATAAATAATTTCTACATGGATAGCCACCATCACCAAGTAGATAACAATTTGGAAACTCATTGTTTTCGAACCTAGCACGAAGAAAAGAATCATCAAAAATATTTGCATCATGAGCACTTCCAGGCCACCGTGCCACAACATCAAGGAATTTTAAATTGCTATCACATACGCATTGCGTGTTAATTGAAAACCATCCTTTCCTGTTTCTATAAACTTCTGCTTCCTCTCCACCAGGTGACTGAATTCTGATGTGTGTGCAATCGATTGCACCAAGAACTTTCGGGAATCTAGCCAAGTCGTAGAATTTGTTTTGAACTTTCATTATATCATGAAGATCAATAGGAAGTGTAATAAAATGTGGTCGCATTGATGCTATTAGGTGGGTTACTCTTCGTACAATACGGCAAACAGTTGACTTTGAGATATTAAACATGTCTCCAACGCAGATTTGGAAAGATCCTGTGGCATAAAATCGTAAAGCAATAAGCACTTGATTTAATGCACTGACGGGTTTGTTTCGGTTAGTTTTAGGTTGTAAATGACGACCAAAGAAATCCAACAACTGTTCCACGGACGCTTTGGAAAGTCGGAACCTCATTTTGAAGTCAATATCGTCATAGTCGGAGAATGGATTCCTGTGATTTCGGAATACTCTGGTACGGCGAATTACAATGTGGTGCTCTTCATCATCGGATTCGGATGAAGACGACCAATCTATTATTCTATATAAAAAGCAAATCATTAAAATATTATTATTAACATGCAAAGTTGACATTTTTGTACCTATTCATTTTGTATCTCCAAAAATTGAAAATTAATATTTTATGAAACAAAAATGTCAGCTGCTATATCCACTTGTTAACTGCATATGATGACATTTCTATGACGCTTTTAAAATTTAATGAGCCAAAAATGGGCATTTAGTTTATAAAGGTGTTTAAGAGCTTGTTAAATTTAAAAGCACTTGGTGAAACTAAAAAATGCCATTTTAAGGTTTAGAAGCCTGTTAAATGTTTAAAAGTCCTTCGTGAAATCGGCCATTAGTGTATAAAATACATAAATGGATGACGGTTTTACTCACGGGCACTGAAATTTTTGAAAATGGTTTTTTTTTAACTGGCGCAGAGAACTTATAAATCTAAGTATACAGCATGAAAGAAGAAATATTTGTTATTAAAAATCCGAAGAAAGAAGTAAAAGTTAGATGCGCTAATTCGAAATATCACTGTTTGAGTTCGCGGTTCATAAATAAATAATACAAAGGCCAACACAAAAATTTGGTAGTGGATGTTTAGCTAAAATATGAGTATGTGGGTTTATAGGTATGTTTATCATGATATCAAATCCAAAAATTCCGGCAGGTTTTTTTCTCAGCCTTGGGTAGGGGGTAGGGGTGAAGTTAAAAACTATCTATTTTTCCTATCTTTGTTCCAGGAATGTAACCACTTATATAAATATAAAATTTAAATATGCAATTTGATGCTCTGAAATTAAACCTAAGCTTACATACATGAATGTTGACCATCCGACTGATAGAACTTAAAATATAAGCTTTTTAGTGACTCATATCGAATTTTTTGTTAATTTTTTGCTTAATATAAGATCGGTTTTCAAATACATGCGGAAGGATTTAGGTGTTTTTTCATAGAAACAGCTCGACTTTACGTGAAGCTCTGTCCTTGGTATCCCATGACCACAAGTCTGCAACAAATCCTTATCAATGAAAGTGAAATAATGACTCATGCCCTACTTCCAATCAGCCAGTTAAGCGAAGAAGACCAGGAGGTGCGAAATAGAAATTTTCATATATCGGCAACAATTCAGCGGGAAGACATCACAAAAAAAAAGAAGGATAACATGTGGGATGTTATAAATAGGTTATTTATTTCTGCCGCGCCCTTGATAAGATCGCGCACAACGACAGTCATTCACCGAAAAATGTTTTATCCTGAAGTCATAAATACATATGTTACTCGAAGAACAATTGTTTTCTTAAAATAAATCTATCAATAACCTTGAAAATATTTACTATAGTCAGAACTACACACAAAAAGTAATTATACAGCAGGAAACAAAATGTTAAGCAGAGAGAAAAAAATTGAATAAGCATATGTTATGAAACATTTGGCATATATTTTTTAGAAAATTTTATTCTCTTTTCGTAAAATCAATTATCAAAACATTTTTTTTAAATGGCTTAGATATCAACTTAAAACTAAAACTCTCTCAGAATTTTAATCACAAAAGTAAGTATACACTAATAGGAATTACAACATTTTTAACTTAATATTAGAATTTAGTAACTTGCTGGGTAATCTTTTGATTTAATTACGGCGTTTATTCTCGATGGCATCGACGAAACAATTTTTTGGGTAACATTTAGGGTTATTTTGTTCCATTCTTTTTGAAGGATCCTTTTAATCTCTACTTTTGATTTTATCTCATGTTTGCGTATTTGACGCTCCAGATGATCCCATAAATGCTCAATAACATTTAAATCTGGCGATTGAGGAGTTGTTTTGACTTGTCTTCGCACATTATATAGCAGCCATTCTCTCACGATTTGCGTGGTATGTTTGTGGTCATTATATTGTTGAAAGATGAATGACCTCTCACAACCTAGGTTTTGTGCACTTTGATGAAGATTATTTTTTAAGATGTCGAGGTAACTAAAACGATCTATCGTACTCTCAATAAAAACCAGGTTACCCACTCTAGATGCCGCCAAGCACCCCCAATCCATAACCGAAGCACCACCATGTTTAACTGTTCCAGTCAGGTGGTTAAGATCTAACGCCGTATTAGATTTTCTTCACACTTTTGCACTTCCATCAGAGCCATGGATGTTGAATTTGCTCTTGTCAGAAAATATAACGGTATTCAGAAAGCCAAATCGGTCTGAATATGACTTCTGGCAAATTCAATCCGCTTTTGGAGATTGACCTTGCTAATGAATGGTTTTTTTCTAATAGCACAGCCTTATACCCGACTTCGTGAAGGATGCGGCGTATGGTTTGTGTACAGCATGACCTACCTGTCTCTTCTTCTATCTCGGCTTGCAGTTTTGGTGCGCTTATTTTCGCATTTTTCTTTACTTTGCGAATTATTAGTCGCTTCTCATGTTCAGAGAACGTTCGCGGTCGGCTACTGCGAGCCGTGTTCGTAACTGTTCCACATTGTTTCTGCTTTTCCAATATTCTTTGGACGGTTGCTGGGCTCCTATCAACAAGTACAGCTACTTTCCGAATCCAATTTCCTTCACTTGAGTACTTAACTAATTATTTTTGTAAGTCCAAGGAGAGCTCTTTTCCACGTGGTGCCATTTCTAATTTTAAAAGGAATAATTTGAACTGAAATAGGCTAGTCTAGTTGCTTTGCCTTACCTTTTTAATAAAAAAAAAAACAAAAAATCGACTCAAAAGTTTTTATTAATGCAACATCACATAAGAAAAACTGTCTGTATACTAACTTTTGTAACCTATTTTTTTTTATCCGTGATTACAAATAATGAGATAGCAAAGAAGTGGATACAAATTGTACCGTTATTTTGCTTAACAGCAGTAATCACAAGTAGCACAGAATTACTTAACGAAGTCTTTAAGAATTCTAAATCGGTATCTGACATCTTCTTTAAGACGGATTTAAGTTCGTATTAACTAGAGAAAAGGCGCAAGTGGGCGGTCCGATAGAAGGAAATAAGAAGATAAATAAAAAAATACCTAATAAAGATCATGTTAAGATGGAATTAAGTAGGCATAAATTGACATACCTAATAAAGAAGGAATAAAGTATGAATTAAGAAATGTGATACCGAAATTATACCATTTTGTGCTACTTGTGATGAGTATGACAAGACACTTGTGCCATATGCAGAGAATAGATATGGATTTGATATTAACGGTATTTTTTCGTCTATTTACGTATTAGCTCGGTTGTACGAGTATAATTACTTTTGTGACTGTGTGTATATTCATTATTAATAAGATTTTCATTTTCAAAAGCAGTAAGTATCTATTTATAACAGTTCTTAGCATTTTAAACACGATTTTGAATTTTGAGCACTACTTAGTATCTTTGTATATATATCTTATAGTATTATCAATTGACGTGTTTTTATGTTAGAGTCCCTAGCCTGTGGTGTCGCTGAAATCAGCAAAATTTGTCAGTGGAGAGTAGGATAAGAAAGATAGAAACAAATAGTAAGAAAGAGAAATTTTATTATTTTCATTTTTCAACGAAAGATAGAGTAAGGGAGTAGGGAGATTTCCGAGTGGTGGAAATGAAAAACAATTTCTTTTTTGACCTTTTTCTGTTGGCCTGTTCTGTTTTCTTGTTTGTATGTTTTTGTGAGTATGTATTGAGGTAGATATATTTTTCGCTTGAACTTGTTTGTCTGAACACATTTTCTTGTTTGCATGGTTTTTGTAGGTATTGAAAAAAAGAGATATGCCTATCATTTGATTTGAAATTTTCAATTCTGGTGAAAAATCAAATAATTACTATCTGAAGCGAGAACTCTCAACCAATGCTACAAAGATACAATGTGTTCTAGAAAACATAATAATTGCAATGACAAACTTTATAAAAAGTAGGTAATATTGGCGATAAATTTTATGGAAATTAGTAGATACCTAATTAAACTGTTTTAATTTTAAATAAGTAGGTACCTATCTGCCATACATTTTTTTTCCAAATTTTAGAAAAAAAAAATTTTTCTCTAGAATGTTTTTGTTTTACTTTCGTATTTACGGCGGATTGATGAAAAAAATTTCGAGGATGAAAAAAATGTTAATTTATACTAGTTTCAGGGCTTCAAATGTTCATGTAAACGCACTTATTCACGTATAATTGTTGATAACTTTTTTACAAGCAATCGAATTAAGTTTTTATATTATATTCTAATTTTTTATTTTATGTTTTTTCATAATCTACACAAAAAAGAAAAAAACAAACAAATTAAAAACAATCATACGAAAATGTTGATTTTTCATGTTTTTACAATTCAAAATAATAACAATTTCTCTCAAAACTTACCTTTTTCACATAATCATTTGTACCTTTTTTATCAAGTAATTATCAAAGTAATCGTTTTTTTGTAGATTAACAAAAATAAAATGCACGACAAGGTCGCACGAACTTGCTCCTATGTAATAGACTAGGAATTTTAAAAACGAATGTTATTAGAGAAAACTGTTCATAAGCATAAAATTTATTTTTTAAATGACTAAAACAACTCTTTTAGCAGTTGGAGCTAAAAACAGGATGCCATATGTTTTAAGCAAAGATTAGTTTATGTAAGAACAAAATTATAATTCCTTGTAGTGGTTTCTTAAAAATAAGCTTTTATGGTCGTTTTAAAAAAATTACATTTTAGCGTTATGGCTTCTATTTTTTTTTTGCATTTCAATTTAAAGACTTGAAATTTGGCATGGAACTGTGTTTATATGTCAGCATTATAAGAAACAATTTGCAGATCGATTGATGGTAACGAATAGCCATGGTAATTAGTAATGTGTAATCTCCGTGGCCTTTTTGGGATTGATGATTTTCATGCTTAATCAGTTTTATTAATATTTTGAATGATGAAAATGATTTTTTATTTAATTTTGGGCCTTGTCGTTTGAAAGGCCTTCTCTCAAACTTCAATTTTATGATATGCCAAAAAAAAAATTGTTTTGTTGTCCGAATTCTTAGTTGAACGAGTGTGACAAGATTTGGGAAAAAAAAAACCTAATTGAACATTTTCGCTTTTTCACACAACTAAACAATTTTTAATAATTTTTTACGATGCATTATCTTATAGTACGTCAAAAAAACTTTAATTTCATGTTTTATTATAATTTAATTATTGCAGTTGATTCCTTTAAAATTTGCATACAAAATAATTTTTTCATCCGAGTAATAATTCATTGTAATCTCCGTGGCCTCGTTATCTTTGTACCGTATAAATATTTTTTAGTCTAACCACCGTCAAAAGAAATGTATTTACTCATACTTGAACCTAATATAATTTGGATGGCATTGAATTACATTGACTATATTAAAATTAAGAAATAGTCGATTTTGTAATCTCCGTGGCCTGTAATCTCCGTTGCCATTTTCGTATTTGTTTTTTAATAAATGTTCTTTTAGTTTATAATGGCTCATATCATTATTAATTTTTTTTTATATTCTAGATAAATATACTGAATTTCATCATACCTTACAATATTGGTACCGTAAAAGTTCCAAGAAAGTTATGTGCCGTTATTTAAAATTATTTTTTTTTGTCTTTCATGCTTTTAAACAAAATCATTTCGTAAACAAACAACTTTTTTATTAATTGTCTTATTAAATTTAGTTGCTTTCCACAAAATTTCAACTATTTATTGTTACTATTTATTTTGTGGATTATTGTTATTTTATGCAAGAAAAGAACATTTTTAGTACATTCGAAATTTTCAATTTAAATTTTTATCAAAAAATACTCGTAAAATGGAAAATATTTGAAATTATTTTTGCGCAACTCGGAGAACTCCTTTTCTACTTGTTTACTATAGATTTAGAAACTAAAACCCAAGAAAAACTGAAAAAAAAAAAATTTTTTCAAACGATCAAAAAAAATGTCAATTTTTAAAAAAATGACCCTTATATACAAAAACATTCTTAAGAAACAATTTTGGAAGCCCAATTTAATGTGTTTATTAATGTACGAATAAAAACTAAATTTCCAAAAAAAAAATACTGATTCGTTTTTGAAATATTGAATTTACCAAAAAAAAAATGATTTTTTTTAATTCAAAAATATATGTATATTTTTTAAAGCTTTGAAATGCAATGTTTTTTTTAACTTTTTAGAAGCTTGTCTATACAAAATTTCATTGAAATCCGTTATGCCGATAACGAAAAATTCAAAATTCAAAAAAATCGTTCGACGGTATGTACAGTCAGTAATAGGTATCTTGATTTCAAATCATTTTTTTTATAGATCGTAAGAATTAATTGAAAGAAAACAATTTTCTCGGAACCGTTTTAGAGGAAAATGCGGTTTTCGAAAACCATTTTTTGACATTTGTATGGAGGGTACCGTTATTTTTAGGTAAAATAAATTTTTTTCTCATATCTTGATTATATTAAGAAAAGAAGAAATTTTTATTTCAACTGGAATTGCAACTGATTCAAAAAAGCGGGAAAATTATTTGCAAGAAAATATTTTGATATGGCATTATGTCTAAATAGTAAACAAAAATACAGTGCAACCCTAATATAAGGTACCTAAATATAACGACTTACTCGATTTAACAAATTCTTCGTAATCCCCTAAATTGTCCATAAGAGTTAATGTAAAATATACCTTTACATTGCGAACATTTTTTGCGAACAACCTCTTTATAACGAATTTTCAACTATCAAGAAAAAGGATAAACACCTTTAACTAAAGAATTTTCTCAACCCAAACCTTTATATAAAGTTCCCACCAATGTATGACCCTTAATCTCATAGTATGTGATTCATGTCGCTACAGGTTTCGACCCGCTTTTGTTCGTAAAACAATCATTGTTGTTTGATGGAAAGTAATGCAAATACTGCTGCTCGTCACTTTTACCTCTTATACCTCTTTATAACTAATTTTAGACCAATCTAACCTCAACATAACAAACCTCAGTTCAACGAATTACTTGATATAACGAATATTTACTTGTTCCCTTCCGATTTGTTATATCGAGGTTGAACTGTATACATGTATTCACAAATCCATAAAAAACCTTTAAAATTTGCAGAGGAAAAATCAGACAGAAAGTCATGGTTGCCAAATTGATTATTTTCAATGCATTATGTTTCGAATCGTTTATTCCATATAATTTTGAGATTTTGATAAATTTTTTCATTTTCTCAAAACGTGTTCCTTTACTTGCGCAAAACTACTAATTTCAATGTATTTAACCAAACAATAACGCTACCCACCATACAAATGCTAAAAATGGTTTTCGAAAATCGTATTATTTTCGAAAACGTTTATTCATAGAAGCTTTAAGTTGGCCTACTAATTTTTTTTCTTATTTCATATTTGCATAGCAATCTTTTTTTATCGCTTACTACTTAAAGAATTAAAAGGAAAATAATTTTATGCTTATTCTATTACATAGGAGCAAGTTCGTGCGACCCAGTCGTGCATTTTATTTATTTAAAAAAATATATAACACATGCAACAGACTCGGTTATTGCATCTGCCTTAATTTCTATTAGTTGCGTAAATCGAGTTAGTACTGGTTATCCTAATAATTTACTGTACACATATTCATATATATTTAATTTTATTTACAAGTATTTAAGGTACTTAGTAAAATAAGGTTAACCAAAACATAAAAAAACTTTCTTTAATTCTATCAGTCATCATTACATTCTATATTTATATTTATTTGTTTGTGGTAACCATGGTCACAGATTTATATTTTTTCATACAAATATATTTTCCCTATCCTCACAAGACGTCACATACACATCCATGAAAATAATTTTCTCGTTCTGTTACTATTCCTATTTTTTTCTTTTTGCGCACATTCTCAATACAATTTATTTTTTCTCATTCTTCCATTATCTCTACACCCATATTTTGAAGTCTCCAAAATTTAGCAGAGACACATTTTAGCAAATGCGGTCCGTAGCCTGAAGATGCCGCCACAATCTTTCGACTTCTCGATATTACTATAAGATATATGATATATATACAATGTTCATACTAACATTGTATATATATCTTATAGTAATATCGAGAAGTCGAAAGATTGTGGCGGCATCTTCAGGCTACGGACCGCATTTGCTAAAATGTGTCTCTGCTAAATTTTGGAGACTTCAAAATATGGGTGTAGAGATAATGGAAGAATGCGAAAAAATAAATTGTATTGAGAATGTGCGCAAAAAGAAAAAATAGGAATAGTAACAGAACGAGAAAATTATATTCATGGATGTGTATGTGACGTTTTGTGAGGATAGGGAAAATATATTTGTATGAAAAAATATAAATCTGTGACCATGGTTGCCACAAACAAATAAATATAAATATAGAATGTAATGATGACTGATAGAATTAAAGAAAGTTTTTTTATGTTTTGGTTAACCTTATTTTACTAAGTACCTTAAATACTTGTAAATAAAATTAAATATATATGAATATGTGTACAGTAAATTATTAGGATAACAACTCGATTTACGCAACTAATAGAAATTAAGGCAGATGCAATAACCGAGTCTGTTGCATGGGTTATATATTTTTTTAAATAAATAAAATGCACGACTGGGTCGCACGAACTTGCTCCTATGTAATAGAATATGAATTTTAAAAACGAATTTTATTAGAGAAAACTGTTCATAAGCATAAAATTATTTTCCTTTTAATTCTTTAAGTAGTAAGCGATAAAAAAAGATTGCTATGCAAATATGAAATAAGAAAAAAATTAGTAGGCCAACTTAAAGCTTCTATTATTGTGTGAATAAACGTTTTCGAGAATAATACGATTTTCGAAAACCATTTTTAGCATTTGTATGGTGGGTAGCGTTATTGTTTGGTTAAATACATTGAAATTAGTAGTTTTGCGCAAGTAAAGGAACACGTTTTGAGAAAATGAAAAAATTTATCAAAATCTCAAAATTATATGGAATAAACGATTCGAAACATAATGCATTGAAAATAATCAATTTGGCAACCATGACTTTCTGTCTGATTTTACCTCTGCAAATTTTAAAGGTTTTTTATGGATTTGTGAATACATGTATACAGTTCAACCTCGATATAACAAATCGGAAGGGAACAAGTAAATATTCGTTATATCAAGTAATTCGTTGAACTGAGGTTTGTTATGTTGAGGTTAGATTGGTCTAAAATTAGTTATAAAGAGGTATAAGAGGTAAAAGTGACGAGCAGCAGTATTTGCATTACTTTCCATCAAACAACAATGATTGTTTTACGAACAAAAGCGGGTCGAAACCTGTAGCGACATGAATCACATACTATGAGATTAAGGGTCATACATTGGTGGGAACTTTATATAAAGGTTTGGGTTGAGAAAATTCTTTAGTTAAAGGTGTTTATCCTTTTTCTTGATAGTTGAAAATTCGTTATAAAGAGGTTGTTCGCAAAAAATGTTCGCAATGTAAAGGTATATTTTACATTAACTCTTATGGACAATTTAGGGGATTACGAAGAATTTGTTAAATCGAGTAAGTCGTTATATTTAGGTACCTTATATTAGGGTTGCACTGTATTTTTGTTTACTATTTAGACATAATGCCATATCAAAATATTTTCTTGCAAATAATTTTCCCGCTTTTTTGAATCAGTTGCAATTCCAGTTGAAATAAAAATTTCTTCTTTTCTTAATATAATCAAGATATGAGAAAAAAATTTATTTTACCTAAAAATAACGGTACCCTCCATACAAATGTCAAAAAATGGTTTTCGAAAACCGCATTTTCCTCTAAAACGGTTCCGAGAAAATTGTTTTCTTTCAATTAATTCTTACGATCTATAAAAAAAATGATTTGAAATCAAGATAGGGGAGGAAGGGGTGGATGAGGACAGGGGTGGATGTGGACATCGACATTTCCAGTGCACTCGTTGAAAATTTGAATGTGGCAACGATGCCATCCATTGCCTTTTTTAATTGTGAACGAACCTTAAAGTTTTCAAAACTGTCAGTCTGTTGGAAAAATTTGTACAGTTACACTCGTGATTTTCGCTCCAAAAGTAAAATTATTGTTTCTTAGAAATTCACAGATATTTTTCTAAACAAAAGCAGAAACAAATGCAGGTAAGTGTTTTTTATATTATTAAAGTGTCTAGATAACATAAGTGATCATTGTTTTGATAAATAGAGAGTTTTCTTAGAAATACATTTATTACTTTACAAAAAGTGCTTGCGGGGTGAATGTGGACACACTATATGGGGTCGATTGGGACAGTGTCCACATCCACCCCAGTCTGTGTTTTTTTTTTTAATATCTTGAAATAAGGAGACATCTTATTTGTTTCAGACTAATAATGGTTAGAAATCGGAAGACGACAACAAATAGGGCTGTAATTAATGAACTTACCGTTGCTCGAGCCATTGCAGATCTTAAAAATGGTAATGGATCAATACGCCAAGTCGCAGAGCGACATGGGCTTAGCAAGTCTATGTTGCATAAACGAATCCAAAAGTCTGACCCTCTGTGCATGGAAATCGAACCAGCATCTTATAAATTTACATCAAAATACACAAACAATCAAGTATTTACGAACGAAGAGGAAGGATTATTAGAAGAATATATTCTTCATTGCTCAAGGCTTCAATACGGTCTAAGCTTTCATCAGATTCGTCGTCTTTCTTTTGACTATGCAACAAAACTTGAAAGGCATACTCCAGCACCTTGGCAAGACAATAAGATTGCTGGAGTTGATTGGATGCAGGCATTCATGAAGCGGCATCCGACACTTTCGTTGCGCAAGCCAGAAAATACGTCAATAGCCAGAAACATGAGTTTCAATGAAATCAACGTCAAAAGCTTCTTTAAAAATTTAAAAGAAGTTCAAGAGCAGTGGGATTTCACCGGAGAACAAATAGTAAATGTAGATGAATCAGGCATAAGCACGGTCTTGCAAGCGCCAAGAATTGTTGCTAGAACCGGATGCAAGCAAGTCGGCCAGGCAGTGAGTGCAGAGCGTGGGGAACAGGTAACATTCGTGGGAATTGTGACAGCAAATGGGAATGCTATTCCCCCTGTCTATATATTTCCAAGGGTGTTTTTCAAAGAAAGTTTTTTGGTAGGAGCACCTGAGGATAGTCTCGGCTTAGCGGTGCAAAGTGGTTGGATGAACAGCGAATCATTTGTCAAAGTAGCTCAGCACATAAAAAAATACACTCATGCTTCTAAGGAAAAGCCGGTTCTTGTTCTTCTCGATAACCACGAGACTCACTGCTCGATTGAATTAGTGATGTACTGTCGTCAAAATGGACTCGTTTTGTTAACCTTTCCACCTCATACCACCCATAGGCTACAGCCTCTTGACGTTGCAGTTTTTGGGCCTTTCAAATCACGTTTAAGAGCCAATTTTAACACATGGTCAGCAAAACATCCAGGTAAAGCTATTTCTATTTCTGATATTGCCGCACTTTCTTGCGGACCATTCCAAGAAGCCTTTTCTCGCAAAAATATTTTATCTGGATTCAAAAAATCTGGATGCTTTCCACTAAACGAAAGTGTTTTCAGCGATGACGAATTTCTACCAGCGTCTGTCACTGACATCTCCATCGGAAATGGCACCAATATTGCCGAAAAAGTACCACCTACAAATGAAAATAAAAGGCCCGAACCTGGAGATACAAGCTGCCCACCAATAACACCAGAACAAGTGCGGCCGTACCCGAAAGCATTGAGAAAGGGTCCAACAAGAAGGGGCCGAAAGAAAAAATGTTCTTCAATCTTGACCAGCACTCCAGAAAAGGATCGAATATTAGAAGAAAGAGCTGAGAAGGAGAGAAAAAGGCTGCTTAATGAAAAAATAAAACAAAACAGAACTATAAAAAAATTAAAAATTTTGGTTGAGTCATCATCATCCGAAGATGAAGAGCAGGAAGTAAGTTATATTGACTCGGACCAAGATCGAGACATCTCAATGGAAGAACTTGACCCATTGGAAATTGGTCCGCCAGAAGTAATAGAAGAAGGTGACTATGTTCTTGTAAAAATTGATGGTAAAAAGGTTTCTAAGTTCTTTGTGGGAGTAGTCATGAAGAAAATGGTTGAATCTGGTGAGTTCTTAGTCAGATTTATGAAAAAATGTCCCACAGGAGGAAATAGTTTCGTTTTTCCGGAGAGCCCAGATGAAAGTTTTATCGAAAGAAAACAAATATCAACAAAACTGCCAAACGCTATGAACATGCCCGGAACCTCACGTTCTCAATCATTTTTCAAATTTCCTGTTGGTTTCAAAAACTACAATATGGGATGAAAAATTTCTTTTTTTTTTAATGTTTTTTTATACTTCTGTGAACTAAAATAAGAAATTTCATTAAAAAGATATATTTTAAATATTTGGAGTTAGTTTTTAATTATTTAACGGTTATTTTTTAGCTGTCCACTTCCGCCCCATTAATTTTAGTCTGCGTCCTTATCCACCCCTTAGTGGGGGGCATGTAGACAGAAAAGGCTTGTTGATGGAAGTATGGAAAACCTTAAAACTTGAAGTTATATTACGTTTATGTCTAGTGACAAATTAGGGGAAGCCTTTGTTTATCAGATGGTAAAAAAAACGGATGATTCAAAGTCTTACATGTAGACAAATATCAAAGATTTATGAAATTTGTCCACAACCACCCCCTCCTCCCCTACCTATTACTGACTGTACATACCGTCGAACGATTTTTTTGAATTTTGAATTTTTCGTTATCGGCATAACGGATTTCAATGAAATTTTGTATAGACAAGCTTCTAAAAAGTTAAAAAAAACATTGCATTTCAAAGCTTTAAAAAATATACATATATTTTTGAATTAAAAAAAATCATTTTTTTTTTGGTAAATTCAATATTTCAAAAACGAATCAGTATTTTTTTTTTGGAAATTTAGTTTTTATTCGTACATTAATAAACACATTAAATTGGGCTTCCAAAATTGTTTCTTAAGAATGTTTTTGTATATAAGGGTCATTTTTTTAAAAATTGACATTTTTTTTGATCGTTTGAAAAAATTTTTTTTTTTTCAGTTTTTCTTGGGTTTTAGTTTCTAAATCTATAGTAAACAAGTAGAAAAGGAGTTCTCCGAGTTGCGCAAAAATAATTTCAAATATTTTCCATTTTACGAGTATTTTTTGATAAAAATTTAAATTGAAAATTTCGAATGTACTAAAAATGTTCTTTTCTTGCATAAAATAACAATAATCCACAAAATAAATAGTAACAATAAATAGTTGAAATTTTGTGGAAAGCAACTAAATTTAATAAGACAATTAATAAAAAAGTTGTTTGTTTACGAAATGATTTTGTTTAAAAGCATGAAAGACAAAAAAAAATAATTTTAAATAACGGCACATAACTTTCTTGGAACTTTTACGGTACCAATATTGTAAGGTATGATGAAATTCAGTATATTTATCTAGAATATAAAAAAAAATTAATAATGATATGAGCCATTATAAACTAAAAGAACATTTATTAAAAAACAAATACGAAAATGGCAACGGAGATTACAGGCCACGGAGATTACAAAATCGACTATTTCTTAATTTTAATATAGTCAATGTAATTCAATGCCATCCAAATTATATTAGGTTCAAGTATGAGTAAATACATTTCTTTTGACGGTGGTTAGACTAAAAAATATTTATACGGTACAAAGATAACGAGGCCACGGAGATTACACTGAATTATTACTCGGATGAAAAAATTATTTTGTATGCAAATTTTAAAGGAATCAACTGCAATAATTAAATTATAATAAAACATGAAATTAAAGTTTTTTTGACGTACTATAAGATAATGCATCGTAAAAAATTATTAAAAATTGTTTAGTTGTGTGAAAAAGCGAAAATGTTCAATTAGGTTTTTTTTTCCCAAATCTTGTCACACTCGTTCAACTAAGAATTCGGACAACAAAACAATTTTTTTTTGGCATATCATAAAATTGAAGTTTGAGAGAAGGCCTTTCAAACGACAAGGCCCAAAATTAAATAAAAAATCATTTTCATCATTCAAAATATTAATAAAACTGATTAAGCATGAAAATCATCAATCCCAAAAAGGCCACGGAGATTACACATTACTAATTACCATGGCTATTCGTTACCATCAATCGATCTGCAAATTTTTTCTTATAATGCTGACATATAAACACAGTTCCATGCCAAATTTCAAGTCTTTAAATTGAAATGCAAAAAAAAAATAGAAGCCATAACGCTAAAATGTAATTTTTTTAAAACGACCATAAAAGCTTATTTTTAAGAAACCACTACAAGGAATTATAATTTTGTTCTTACATAAACTAATCTTTGCTTAAAACATATGGCATCCTGTTTTTAGCTCCAACTGCTAAAAGAGTTGTTTTAGTCATTTAAAAAATAAATTTTATGCTTATGAACAGTTTTCTCTAATAACATTCGTTTTTAAAATTCCTAGTCTATTACATAGGAGCAAGTTCGTGCGACCTTGTCGTGCATTTTATTTTTGTTAATCTACAAAAAAACGATTACTTTGATAATTACTTGATAAAAAAGGTACAAATGATTATGTGAAAAAGGTAAGTTTTGAGAGAAATTGTTATTATTTTGAATTGTAAAAACATGAAAAATCAACATTTTCGTATGATTGTTTTTAATTTGTTTGTTTTTTTCTTTTTTGTGTAGATTATGAAAAAACATAAAATAAAAAATTAGAATATAATATAAAAACTTAATTCGATTGCTTGTAAAAAAGTTATCAACAATTATACGTGAATAAGTGCGTTTACATGAACATTTGAAGCCCTGAAACTAGTATAAATTAACATTTTTTTCATCCTCGAAATTTTTTTCATCAATCCGCCGTAAATACGAAAGTAAAACAAAAACATTCTAGAGAAAAATTTTTTTTTTCTAAAATTTGGAAAAAAAATGTATGGCAGATAGGTACCTACTTATTTAAAATTAAAACAGTTTAATTAGGTATCTACTAATTTCCATAAAATTTATCGCCAATATTACCTACTTTTTATAAAGTTTGTCATTGCAATTATTATGTTTTCTAGAACACATTGTATCTTTGTAGCATTGGTTGAGAGTTCTCGCTTCAGATAGTAATTATTTGATTTTTCACCAGAATTGAAAATTTCAAATCAAATGATAGGCATATCTCTTTTTTTCAATACCTACAAAAACCATGCAAACAAGAAAATGTGTTCAGACAAACAAGTTCAAGCGAAAAATATATCTACCTCAATACATACTCACAAAAACATACAAACAAGAAAACAGAACAGGCCAACAGAAAAAGGTCAAAAAAGAAATTGTTTTTCATTTCCACCACTCGGAAATCTCCCTACTCCCTTACTCTATCTTTCGTTGAAAAATGAAAATAATAAAATTTCTCTTTCTTACTATTTGTTTCTATCTTTCTTATCCTACTCTCCACTGACAAATTTTGCTGATTTCAGAGACACCACAGGCTAGGGACTCTAACATAAAAACACGTCAATTGATAATACTATAAGATATATATAACTACAAAGATCAAAATATTTTCTTGCAAATAATTTTCCCGCTTTTTTGAATCAGTTGTAGTGCCAGTTGAAATAAAAATTTCTTCTTTTCTTAATATAATCAAGATATGAGAAAAAAATTTATTTTACCTAAAAATAACGGTACCCTCCATACAAATGTCAAAAAATGGTTTTCGAAAACCGCATTTTCCTCTAAAAAGGTTCCGAGAAAATTGTTTTCTGTCAATTAATTCTTACGATCTATAAATTTAATAAAAAAAAAATAATTTGAAATCAAGATACCTATTACTGAATGTAATGTAATGTATGTAATGTAATGTTTTTCGTTATCGGCATAACCGATTTCAATGAAATTTTGTATAGACAAGCTTCTAAAAAGTTAAAAAAAACATTGCATTTCAAAGCTTTAAAAAATATACATATATTTTTGAATTAAAAAAAAATCATTTTTTTTTTTTTGGAAAATTCAATATTTCAAAAACGAATCAGTATTTTTTTTTTTTGGTAATTTAGTTTTTATTCGTACATTAATAAACACATTAAATTGGGCTTCCAAAATTGTTTCTTAAAAATGTTTTTGTATATAAGGGTCATTTTTTAAAAATTGACATTTTTTTTGATCGTTTGAAAAAAAAATTTTTTTTCAGTTTTTCTTGGGTTTTAGTTTCTAAATCTATAGTAAACAAGTAGAAAAGGAGTTCTCCGAGTTGCGCAAAAATTATTTCAAATATTTTCCATTTTACGAGTAGGTATTTTTTGATAAAAATTTAAATTTTAAATTTCGAATTTACTAAAAATGTTTTTTTCTTGCATAAAATAACAATAATCCACAAAATAAATAGTAACAATAGATAGTTGAAATTTTGTGGAAACCAACTAAGTTTAATAGGATAATTAATAAAAAAGTTGTTTGTTTACGAAATGATTTTGTTTAAAAGCATGAAAGAGTCAAAAAAAAATATTTTTAAATAACGGCACATAACTTTCTTGGAAATTTTACGGTAGCAATATTGTAAGGAATGATGAAAATTCAGTATATTTATCTAGAATATAAAAAAATTAATAATGATATGAGCCATTATAAACTAAAAGAACATTTTTATTAAAAAACAAATACGAAAATGGCCACGGAGATTACAGGCCACGGAGATTACAAAATCGACTATTTCTTAATTTTAATATAGTAAATGTAATTCAATGTCATCCAAATTATATTAGGTTCAAGTATGAGTAAATACCTTTCTTTTGGAGGTGGTTAGACTAAAAAATATTTATACGGTACAAAGATAACAAGGCCCGGGAGATTACACTGAATTTTTACTCGGATGAAAAAATTATTTTGTATGCAAATTTTAAAGGAATTAACTGCAATAATTAAATTATAATAAAACATGAAATTAAAGGTTTTTTGACCTACTATAAGATAATGCATCGTAAAAAAATTATTAAAAATTGTTTAGTTGTGTGAAAAAGCGAAAATGTTTAATTAGGTTTTTTTTTTTCCAAATCTTGTCACACTCGTTCAACTAAGAATTCGGACAACAAAACAATTTTTTTTTTTTGGCATATCATAAAATTGAAGTTTGAGAGAAAGCTTTTCAAACGACAAGGCCCAAAATTAAATAAAAAATCATTTTCATCATTAAAAATATTAATAAAACTGATTAAGCATGAAAACCACATCCCAAAAAGGCCACGGAGATTACACATTATTAATTACCATGGCTATTCGTTACCATCAATCGATCAGCAAATTTTTTCTTATAATGCTGACATATAAACACAGTTCCATGCCAAATTTCAAGTCTTTAAATTAAAATGCAAAAAAAAAATAGAAGCTATAACGCTAAAAATGTAATTTTTTTAAAACGACCATAAAAGCTTATTTTTAAGAAACCACTACAAGGAATTATTATTTTGTTCTTACATAAACTAATCTTAGCTTAAAACATATGGCATCCTGTTTTTAGCTCCAACTGCTAAAAGAGTTGTTTTAGTCATTTAAAAAATTAATTTTATGCTTGTGAACAGTTTTCTCTAATGACATTCGTTTTTAAAATTCCTAGTCTATTACATAGGAGCAAGTTCGTGCGACCTTGTCGTGCATTTTATTTTTGTTAATCCACAAAAAAACGATTACTTTGATAATTACTTGATAAAAAAGGTACAAATGATATGTGAAAAAGGTTAGTTTTGAGAGAAATTGTTATTATTTTGAATTGTAAAAACATGAAAAATCAACATTTTCGTATGATTCTTTTTAATTTGTTTGTTTATTCTTTTTTTGTGTAGATTATGAAAAAACATAAAATAAAAAATTAGAATATAATATAAAAACTTAATTCGATTGCTTGTAAAAAAGTTATCAACAATTATACGTGAATAAGTGCGTTTACATGAACATTTGAAGCCCTGAAACTAGTATAAATTAACATTTTTTCATCCTCGAAATTTTTTTCATCAATCCGCCGTAAATACGAAAGTAAAACAAAAACATTCTAGAGAAAAAATTTTTTTTCTAAAATTTGGAAAAAAAATGTATGGCAGATAGGTACTTATTTAAAATTAAAACAGTTTAATTAGGTATCTACTAATTTCCATAAAATTTATCGCCAATATACCTACTTTTTATAAAGTTTGTCATTGCAATTATTATGTTTTCTAGAACACATTGTATCTTTGTAGCATTGGTTGAGAGTTCTCGCTTCAGATAGTAATTATTTGATTTTTCACCAGAATTGAAAATTTCAAATCAAATGATAGGCATATCTCTTTTTTTCAATACCTACAAAAACCATGCAAACAAGAAAATGTGTTCAGACAAACAAGTTCAAGCGAAAAATATATCTACCTCAATACATACTCACAAAAACATACAAACAAGAAAACAGAACAGGCCAACAGAAAAAGGTCTAAAAAGAAATTGTTTTTCATTTCCACCACTCGGAAATCTCCCTATTCCCTTACTCTATCTTTCGTTGAAAAATGAAAATAATAAAATTTCTCTTTCCTACTATTTGTTTCTATCTTTCTTATCCTACTCTCCACTGAAAAATTTTGCTGATTTCAGCGACACCACAGGCTAGGGACTCTAACATAAAATCACGTCAATTGATAATACTATAAGATATATATACAAAGGTATGAAGGGAACCCACTGTGCGACGGCCGTCCCAATCCACGTAGGGATGGTGGGAAATATCTACTCTGGTGGGTATGAGGAGCTCTGGCAGGAGCTTACCGAGCGCTTCGATAACCCGAAGCTGCTAGCCGAGACACATGTCGCTCGGCTGATGAACCTCCAAGCGGCTAAGGAAGAGACAGCCAAGTCAATCCTTGGGATTGTGGACAGCGTTCAGGAGACGATGCGCGCATTAAAGGTGATGAAGCTCCCGGTTGAGCGCTGGGATGCTCTGGTGGTCCCACTGATCACCTCCCGTCTACCAGCGAAGACAAGACAGGCATGATGCCTACATTGTAAGCGGAAGGAGATTCCGTCCTTGGCATCACTCCTCAGTTACCTACAGTTGCGGGCTCACAGCTTGGCAACCGAGATAAGCATCCCTGGGCCAACGGGTGGACTGCCCTCCACCTCTAATTCAAACACAAATCGTAAGCGGCAGCAGGTACCAGTGGCCAGAGCACACGTCACTGCCATGGATGAACTGAAGTGTGTGTTCTGCAACGAGGGACATCGATCCTTTCAGTGCGGAAAGTTCCGTGACTTCGATTCTGGGAAGAAGTTGAATGCCGTCCGAGACGCGGATGCCTGCTTCAACTGTTTAAAGCAAGGCCACACCGCTAATGCTTGCCCTTCTAAGATTTCCTGTCAGAAGTGTGGTCAGCGGCATAACACCCTGTTATGCAACAGGACGCCTGTGTACGGTTTTTTTATCTAATCTTCTTCTTATCTAATATTCTTAGCTTGGTAGCCGCTTATATATCCGAGCAGTTAATCTGCACGATTTTTATTAAGTATTATCTGAGCTCTTCAGCGGATAATGAGAGTCGTGTTTCAAAAAACTAGACTGATTTTATTTTCTAAATTTTCTTGTATTTATACTTACAACTAGTTTTACAAAAAATCATTTTTATACATATTCTTATTCTACTTCTTTATTGATTTATTTTGCCTATGACCTACACTACACTGTCCCACATGACGTAAGAATTAAATGTCCACTTCACAAAATACACCTTCGGTTGTATTTCCTCATAGGCATTCCGAATGCTCAGTCAATGTGTCGCATATGATTGCAGTCATAAGCAAAAATCGATCTATGCACTTGGCGCATAGTGACCGAACATGCTTAGTGTGTAATACGATCAGTTCAATGCACGATGGTATCGTTTGGTGACGGCTGATGATTAAACACAATTACATGTAGGTCGATATGCGTCGAGTTCATGAATGTTTACATTATTATTGTTTTGATTTTCATTTTTATTGTTAAGATTTATTAATTGTTTTGGTTTTTGTTTTTATTGTTTACATTTATTAATTTTTTTGGTTTTTGGGTGTTACACACAACACCCTCACCCTTTAGAAAAAAAAAAATTTTGTTATCTTTAAATGAAAAAATTATTTTTTGAAATTATATATTGTTACACATAGCGATTGAAAAATGATGGGTATATTTACAAATTTACATTATATATATATATATATGTATATATTTTTATTTGTTTCTTGCTTTTATTAAATTATTATTGTTAACTTCTTTATTTTCATTGACAATTCTTACAATACTATTTGGTCCATTTTGTTCTATTATTTTATAAGGACCTCTGAATGGTTTATCTAACTTTTTTTTATTTCCTACTTTCAAATAGACATAGTCTCCAACTTTAAAATTTGAATTATTTACATTGGATTGATTTGTACATGTTTTATTTTTACTTTGTTCTAAATTTTCTTTAGCTTTTTCATGAGCATATTTAAATTTAAATTTAAATTCATTTACATAATTATGAATGTTATAAATATATTCTTTATTTTTAATGATTTCACAAGGTTGTAACGAAGCGTTACAATTATTAAATAATTTAATCCAATCACCGAGCAATTTAATCACATTACCGAGCAAAATGCTACGACACCAACGACCCCTAATCATATTACCGAGCAAAACACTACGACGCCTACATGCTGCCTTATAATACTTATAATCATATTACACGTATTCAGTGTGTATCTGGAGTCATGTGATCAACACCCATTTTTATACGCATAGAATTTTTCGTTTCTTGTAATTCACACTGACTCCTAGCCGTAGATTTGATAAGTGGTCGTTGGGAAAATGACAAAATTGTCTTTTATTCTCGTCAAGTGTGGATACCAATCTAGAGTATAGAGAATTTAAGATCGGGCCGCAAACAAAAACCTTGTATAAGGCGTTTCGGTGACAGATAGGCTTTGCCGCATTGGTGAGCTAATCTAAATTTTTTTTATAAAATAGTAGGGTTTTATGAGCTAGAGTAGAACAAGTTTAAGGATTATTAGGAGCATTAGCTAGAGGGGGGAATATTTATTATTATTATTAAGAGTATTATTAGTTACTAAACCAACCCGTTTCTTTCCTTTGATCTCCTCTTCAAGGCAGCTCATTGGACAGGTTCTCTGTATAGAGTTCCACCCGTTTATTTCCCTAGGTTGCGTGCTAGGGACACAGGGCTCCCGATAAGGTTCCCGACCGTTTCTTTCCTCTGATCTCCTCTTCAAGGTAGCTCACTGGACAGGTTCTCTTTTTAAAGTTCTACCCGTTTATTTCCCTAGGTTGCGTGCTAGGGACACAGGGCTTCCGATAAGGTTCCCGAACCCGTTTCTTTCCTTTGATCTCCTCTTCAAGGCAGCTCATTGGACAGGTTCTCTTTTTCGAGTTCCACCCGTTTATTTCCCTAGGTTGCGTGTTAGCGACAAGAGTTTTCTATAAGAATTCTCGACCGTTTATTTCCTTTGGGTTACTCTTCAAGGAAGCTCAGTGGACAGGTTCTCTCTTTAGAGTTCCACCCGTTTATTTCCCTAGGTTGCGTGCTAGGGACACAGGGCTTCCGATAAGGTTCCCGAACCCGTTTCTTTCCTTTGATCTCCTCTTCAAGGCAGCTCATTGGACAGGTTCTCTTTTTAGAGTTCCACCCGTTTATTTCCCTAGGTTGCGTGTTAGGGACAAGAGTTTTCTATAAGAATTCTCGACCGTTTATTTCCTTTGGGTTCCTCTTCAAGGAAGCTCACTGGACAGGTTCTCTCGTTAGAGTTCCATCCGTTTATATCCCTAGGTTGCGTGCTAGGGACAAGGGTTTTCTATAAGAACTCCTGACCGTTTATTTACTTTGTTTTCCTCTTCAAGGCGGCTCACCGGACAGGTTCTCTCTTTAGAGTTCCACCCGTTTATTTCCCTAGGTTGCGTGCTAGGGACACAGGGCTTCCGATAAGGTTCCCGACCGTTTCTTTCCTCTAATCTCCTCTACAAGGTAGCTCACTGGACAGGTTCTCTTTTTAGAGTTACACCCGTTTATTTCCCTAGGTTGCTTGCTAGGGACACATTATATGAAATACCGTGTTAGTTATTTAAGCTTATGAATACTGTATTATATGAAGAACCGTGTTATTAATCTTAAGAAAAGAAATGTTGTTAATAAAAGTATATGAAATACCATGTTAGAAATACGAAGCCACGAAATAAATTAATTGAAAGTTTTGGAGTATTAAAAACATTATTTCATTCGGAGCTTTAGACCCTCCAAACCCAAGTTTGTTGCTTCTTTGGGAAGAACCCTGGACACCAACGAGTTTTTTTTTTTTTTTTTTTTTTTTTTTTTATAATTAACTCACGCTCAAGGGAATATGATTACCCTTTAAATGTTTTAACACAGCGCGGGCGTGAAGTTACGGAAGAGAAAGAAGGATAGGAAAGATGTGTGGCACGATGTTCTGAGACTGAAGGTGATTGTCTCAGATTTTTTATCTCCAGGGATGGTGGCTGAACTAAAGCGGAGAATAGCCGTGTCTTATTTCTATGTGCCTTATAATTCGCATTATTTTATTCGTTTTTCATCCTTGTTGGGCATACTAGTTTAACTCAATCACATGTTGTTAGTGTTATGCCTAAACAACATGTAATGAGTAAACCAGCAACCCATTGATGACAATTTTTAGAAGGTTTTAATGGAATTAAAGACGACATAGACGACGGCTTTACCTCAGCCACGAAGAAAAAGCATCACAAGGTAGAGCACATAACTTTCCATAAACTAATTCAAATGGTGAGTAATTTGTAGTACTGTTACTGTGTGGTGTAGTATTGTATGTGTAAGTGTAGTAAGGTAGTAATTCTTCCCAGTTGTCTTTTGCGTATATTGTCATTAAGTAGTCGTTTAGAACTCTATGGTTTCTTTCTACTGAGCCTAAAGTTTCATGGTGAAATGATGTGGATGTAGTTTTTTCTATTTTTAGTAACTTACAGATATTTATTAATAGTTCATTAGTAAATTCTGTACCTTTGTCTGTTTTTAGTTTCCTAAAAGAACCATATTTCAAAATGAATTTCTCTACAATAGTTTTTGCTACTGAAATGGCATCTTTCGTAACTAATGGAAAAGCTTCAATGAATTTTGTTAAATCACATTGAATTATAAGAATATACCTATATCCATTTGATGGTCTAAGTGGTCCTACTGTATCTACTGTTATTACTTCAAATGATGTGCTAGGTGTTTCTGTTCTCACGAAACGTTCTTTAGTGTATTTATTAATTTTGACTTCATTACAAATCCTACAACTATTTATATATTTTCTAACCATCTTATTCATATTTTTCCATACATATTTTTGCTTAAGCTTTGCTATACATCTTCTTATGCCAATATGTCCTCCTAATTTATCATCATGATGTTCTTTTATTAATTTACTCATCTCATTCGCATGCTCTATTCTTTTTGGCCCATTATATAATATAATGTCTAAGCAATTTTCTTTCTTAAACGAGTACTTTTGCAGTTCATTAAAAATGTTTTTAAATTTGTGCACTGATATTGTTTTAAATATTTCATTATTCTTTTCTAACGCTAGCTTTGATATTTTCTCATGTTTTATATAAGATATCAATTTCTTCAAAATCAATTTTAACTCTGATTGAGAATTATCACTGTATCCAACATGTATTGTATCTTTAACTGCATTTAATGTTTCTTTTGGTGGCCCCATTAAATTCTTTATATTTTCAAATTGCAATTTCTTAATGTCTGAGATAGAAATTTTGTATAAAACGTCTATAGTAATTACAGAAAGCTATGAATCTTCTTACTTCATCTACGTTATCTGGTTTTGGATATTCTTTAATAACATTGTATTTATTTGGGTCTGTGGTTACCCCTTTTGCAGTTATTAAGTGTCCTAGATATACTACTTCCGGTCGAAGAAAATTACATTATCTCGGGTTTAATTTTAAATTGAATTTACGTAACCTCTTAAAAACTTCTGCTAGGTTGTTATTGTGTTCCTTAAGATTTGAACCAAACACAATTATATCATCTACATATAAGCATGCAGATGCTTGCAAACCACTTAGTGCAATAGATAACATCCTCTGAAAGCTATTTGTTGAAATTTTCAATCCAAAAGGTAATCTTTTGAATTGAAAGTGTCCCGTATCTGTTGAGAAAGCTGTGGTCTCGATTTTGGGTGCAATGGAATTTGATGAAATGAACTTGTCATATCCAAAGTCGAAAAGTATTTAGCTTTTCCTAGTTTATCTAGTACATCTTCCAAACGAGTTAATGGGAACTTGTCATCAACCACCTTTTTGTTTAAAGACCTAAAATCAACTACTAATCTCCATTTTTTATTTCCTTCTGCACTTTTCTTCGGTACTATTAACAACGGAGAGTTATACGGACTTGTAGATGGTTCAACTATATCTTCATCTAATAACTTTTCAACTTGATCTTTTATTTCATTCAAATTCGCATGAGGCAGTCTGTAATTTTGTATGTATACTGGTGTTTTATCTACAGTCGTTATTTTTTGTTCATAAAAATTATTTTTAGTTAATATTTCTCCTTCTAGGTGAAATATATTTTGAAATTGCTTGCATATTTTTAAAAGCTCTGATTTTGCGTTTTTGTCTAAACTGTCTACTTTTATTTCATTTTCAATTTTTTTAAATCGGTCTTCATCTATTAAATTATTTTTAAACTGTAATATTTCATAGTTGGATATTGGTTCTACTCCTAATGAGATAAGTTTTATTGTTACTTCTTTGTCAGTTGTATATAGAATTTTGATATGTTTATTTCCTATTGCTGGTATCAATGAATTCGCTAAAAATATTCCCTTCTTGATTTCTTTCCCATAAATTATACTATCTTCCTTTAAATCTAAATTAATTTTATGAATCATCTCTGTTCTGGCGCTATTCTGATATCACCTTGAATATCACTTGTGTTCATATTCATTGGTAATATTATTTCTTCTTCATTAAACAAGATTATCATCGCATATGTCTCATAGTCAATTTTACAGTTGTGTTTTAATAAGAAATCTCTACCTAGTATTCCATCGGTTGCTAAATTCAAAATATCATTAGTTACACTAAATGTATGCTCTATTTTCATCTCTTCTATGTTTAATTCAATTTTTGTTGTACCTATAGTTAATATTGACTCTTCAGATATACCATTTATTTTGCAATTTTATTATACTCTATCATATTAGTACCTACTATATTATTTTTAATTATTGAAATATCGGCTCCCGTGTCTATTAATAAATTTATTGGTTGATATCTACTTTTTATTTTAATTTTTATAAAATTCGTGTGTCCTTCTGATTTTCGTATGTGAATTATCTTCTTCTGGACATTAGCCCCATTACACTACCCGTTTCCCTGAGAGTTTCGTCTATCCATATTCCATTGTCCTCTGTTGTTGTTCCTACCCCAGTTTTGGTTAAAATTTCGATTGTTATTTTGGTGTGAATTGTTGTAATTTGAAAAATTGCTAAAGTTTCTATTGTAGTTATTTCTACCTCTCTGTGCCCTATTAAAATGCATTATTTGGTTTGATTGACCTGGGTCTATTTCTAATGCTATTTGTACAGCCTCTGCAAGTTTCATTGGTCTTGCAGCTATTACTAGCGATTTGTATGGTTCTGATAAACCATTTTTAAAAGCCGTCATTCCTATTTGATCATTTAATTTTAAAATTACTTCTCTGTGGTCAAGCCCTTGCTCAGAGATCTGTAATTCGTTCAAAGAAGCTAGCAATGATTCTATACGTGATGCAAAGATTGGGATTGTTTGATTACCTTGATAACATTTTGCAATGTCACTATGCAACCTTGACGCAGTTTTGTTGGACTTAAATACGGATTTTAAAACATTTTTTAAAATCGTCAAATCCTCTTGGAGTTTTCTCAGTTTGGATTTCGTTTTTAACATTTTCTGAGAGTTTGGTGGCTAGAATACATTTTATTAAAATTTCTTTTTGTGCGTCATCTTTAAGAGTACGAGTACTATGATAGAAATCAATTAAACCTAAATAATTGTTTAAATCTTTATGATCACCTTGAAATTCAGGGATGACTTTAGTCGCAGTTACTAGGTCAAAATTCGATATTTCGTTGTTGATTTCTTGTCCTTCTTCTTTAGTTTTTAGAAATGTTTTTATTTGTTCTACTAAATTGTCAAATCTGTCTTTTAAGTTTTGTATGTCTTTCAGTTCTGCTATTTTTTTTATCTGTAGCCATAATTCGTCTATTTGTCTGTTTGTTTTTTGTATATAGTCTGTCGAATATGTTCCATTTGGTGCTTTCTTTAATTTTTGCAATATGTTTTCTAAAGTGTAAAACTCCATAAAATTATATTTCTATCTCATTTTTTTTTGTATATATTTATTTAAACATTCAATGTTTTTAATGCATGTTTTCTTAGGTAATTCTTATAGTACGAGTTTAGTTTACATAAGGTAATGACTATCAAGAGAAAACAATTAATGTAAGCTATTTTTTCTGATATGAAATGAGCTTAACTTAGGCCACAGGGGCGACTTTGGTGCTATGTTTTGGGACAGCGGCATGCTTGTCACGGCTCAGCTTAGCTCGTCGGACGGGGAGGTTCTTGTCCTTATCACCACACCTTCAGCTCAATTTCACTTTATATTAACATGCCAGGATGATTATTATAGAAAAAAAATAAGAAGGAGAAAGCTACGAATTATGAATAATATAACGGACGGACAAATGAATCGGAGAGAAGAAAGTAAGATAAAAAAATCGAAATAAGGAAAGACACACTCATTTGCCATTACCCTGACGAAAGAATGGGTAAATGACGACACCTCTCAGACTTGAATATCAGATAACCAAAAAAAATTACTACCTATGACCTAACCTAACCTATTCGTTAAACCTATTCCCTATCTAATCCTAAATACTTTAAATCTAAATATTTTTTTTTGTATCTATATTTTCAAGGGAGAGGCATACTCACCCCCACGTTGGGCGCCATTGAAATGAGCTTAACTTAGGCCACAGGTGCGACTTTGGTGCTATGTTTTGGGACAGCGGCATGCTTGTCACGGCTCAGCTTAGCTCGTCGCCCAACGATTTTTTTTTTTGTAATTCTTGAGTCCAATTGTAACTTCAAGACGACGATTTTCAGAGGAAGGTCGTCATCTTGGACTTCCAATAGCCTCTTAATTTTGATCTTTAATTTTACTTTTCTATCCAATAAAACACACTCACACACACACATACTCCTGTTTCTATAACATTAGTCCGAATATTTCTGCCCAAAACGTATGTCGTCAGAACCAGCGTTTCCGTGAGGGAATTGGAAGATTAACTTCGAAGCAGGAGTGGGACGAGTATGAAAGGCCATATACTTCGCGCTGTCCTAGAACACAGGGCTCAGCCTAGTTCCTAGTGAGGCGTGATATTTGGTCTGGAAAACTTGTCCGTGTTGATGCTTAACTGGAAAACTATGCCAGCCTTCTATTAGGGTCCTGCATCCGTTGCAAGTTGTGGCAGGGAGGAAAAGTTATACACTCACTGGGATCAAGAGGGTTCCAGCTATACCTATGTACAACAGACTCGACTGACAAGATAGACAGACAAGACAGACGGACAAGACAGACAAACAAGACAGACAGACAAGACAGACAGACAAGACAGACAGACAAGACAGACAGATTATACAATTCTTCGCTTATAGAAAGGATACCTGTCTTGGGAACTTCACACACCACCGCAATAATAAAAGAATTCACTTCTATAAAACCAACAAAAGAAAATAAGAAAAATTAAATGTCCATTTCTTTATCCATTTTAAGACCTCTTTACTTATCCAACAGAGAATTTTTTGAGTTTTTACTTTTTTTTATGAATAGGTATAGATTTTCTTTATCTTTTATAGTTAGTAGTAAATATTTTAGTTTAGGATTGAATTGAATTTTTTGTTTTGAATTACATTTTTTTTGCGAATAATAACTATAAAATAACTTTTAAATAAGTTTTTTTTCGAATTTTTAACTTTTTATAAGAATTTCAATCTTCTATTTAAACTTTACATCAGTGAAAGTTGAAAATAGTTAAATAAGAAATCCTTATATCATTTTTTTATTTTAGAGTTTTTTTTTTTTTTTTGGATTTCTGAATTTTTTTATTAGTTTTCTTACAATTTTAAAAAGTAAATAATTTGGTATTAGAGCTTTATTTTTTTTTTGTGTTTATCTCATTCAACTATTGAAATAAAGTTGAATTATATATACATAGGTACACAAAAAAAAAAAAAGGTCGTGGCAGGTAGAACTAAGTGAGCAGTTCCGAAAAATAAAAATATTTTACCTAGAGCTAATATCCGATATCCTCTCAGGAATCTTACCGAACATATAGAGTAAGGGGCTTCTGTACCAGGGGATAACTCTAGCGCAATGTCTACTTTAAACCGGGATGCAATGAGTAGGTCATTAGGAGAGAATGTGTCGGTAACACAAGCATCTAATAGGTCTAATGATGCTCCTCCAAAAGGAAGAGTCCAATGTGATTCAGTGAAGGAAATATCACTTCGGCGGCCTTTGATCGAAGAGGTCAATGAAAACAATAACCTTTACGGAATAGAAGAAGATTACGATATTCTCGAGCAGATCCGATTAATACAAATCGAAGAGAGAGCCGTTCATGCGGATATAGAAGCTCTTGATAGAAATTTCCAGGGTGCACAGAATCGTCAAACATATGATCCCAATTTTGACTTTAGTAAAAGAATTACTGAAGAAAGTATTTCGAATAAGATAGAATCTGCAGTTACTTTAGCAGTACGCGAAAGTAATGATAGGACTTTGAACATGTTTCACGAAGGTATGTCAAAAATGTTTGTCACTATGGAGAATAAGATTTAAGAAATTAATCCTATCCTACTACTATACTAATATTATAAATGTGAATGTTACGATGTATGGATGTTTGTTACTCAATAACGCTTGAACAACTGAATGGATCTTGATAAAATTTAACACACAAAAAAGTCATAGTCTGGATTACCGTATAGGCTACTTTTTTTTTATTATCAGGGGATGGGCATTGGGTGGTCGAAACACCCCAAAATTATTTATCTCTACTTCTATCTTCGTATTGCACTAAAATGTAGTACATATACATAAGTAGTTGCATTGAAATGCCATACTTTGGCGGTGCGGGCCCAGAGGAGGGGCATTGTTTGATTAATTTACCTAAGCAGTAACGATAAAAACACTCAAAAAAGTTTTTTAAAAAAATAAAACAAAAATAAAATTCTCCGAATTAAAAACAAAAAAAAATTTCACAAATATTTGTGTGTCTTTGAATTTAAACTATTTTAAGGTAAGTTAAACTTTACGTGCCTACAGGTTTAACTACATACATTGTTATAGGATAGTTACATACGTATGTGATTTGCTCATTGTTAGTTTCTTCAAAATATCCTTCGCTTGGCTCCATTACCTTTAAGAAAAGGGCTTGATTGGATTTATTGGTTTGGTGTTTTGTTTTAATCCAGGTGCATGCATACGTTAAATAAATTGTGTTTATGTATGTTATAAATATTATAAGTGTTATTAAATTTTAGTTATAATTGGTTTTCTCAAAATGTCCCGAAAACGCAAATCGAATCTTTCGGAGAGGAGTAATAGGGCTCGAGCACTTAAGTGGAAGGAAGAAACAGCAGGAATGTGTTGTTCTGGAGGAAAAGTTTCTTTTCCATTAATAGAAGAGCCGGTAGAACCTTTAAAACAGTTGTGTTCTTACCACATAGAAGAATCACGACGCTTCTTGAATAATATTAGAAAATATAATTCTAGCTTTCATATGACATCTTTTGGTGCTGATAGAGTGATTGCAATGCCAGGATTTTCAACGACTTTTAATATTCAAGGTCAAGTGTATCATAGAATCGGTTCTCTACTTCCTTCCTCGAACATTGTTGCACCTTTTCTTAGTTAAACGCGAGGGGAAGGGTATTTAAATTATTTATTAATATTATTTAATTAAAAAAAAATCAAAAAGAAAACAAAACAAGAGGCGGCTGTGTAGCGACGACCGGTGACACACGCAACGAATCGAACAACTCGCACTCAACCGAGTACGAACGCGACACAAAAGAAAACAAAAAAAAGTGCAACTATACAGCTCGTTGACGAAGCTGTAACCGCGGCTGCTCAGCTGGGCTGGATTCTTGTGGAAGAACTTTTCTTTGAATTGATAAACTTGATCGATTTATTAATTCGATCAGGTTGAAACGCGAAAAATGTTTTATTGCACGAACAGTGGGGTACGTTGCAATAAAAGTGGGCGCCAGGAATTTTTTTTCTTTAAGAAACCGAAATAGAAAATCCCAAAACTACTTATGGTAATAAGTGAAGCGATTTTAAATGAAATGGCACAAAGGTTTAGTTTTAAATATATCTTTATTGGTTTTGGGAAACCGTGGGATTGAAGATCCCTGGATTAAAACCCAAAATGTTTTCAAAGTGAAAATTACTAAAGAAAGAAATTACAATTAAATTAACTAGAATTGACAAGGCAACTAAAACAAAGAAAATGGGATCTTAACACCGGCGATTATAAAACGACACGACTTTAAAACAATGGATTTTTATCTGTATATATATATGTTTCAAAATTACGAACATATATTATATATACATATGTATATCCAAGAACACAGAATCTACTTATCTGTTTTTCCTCTCCTCTATCTCCTGTAACTCCTATTTTTACACCTCGAATCCTGATTGATATTTCCTTTTTAATTATCCACTTTCCTCGAAAAAAAACAAATCTCCTCTTTCCTCGATTTTTGTTTCTCCTTCTCAATACTTCTCGGAAAAAAAACTAAAACGCTTCTATTCGCTTGGTAAGCTCTCTACAGAGTGCCTTCCATGCTAATCCCCATCTATTGTCTTCCTCCCTCGTCCATTCCAGTCACACACATTCATACAACACAAGCATTCGTTTTCGTGATTGTCGGTCACGGCATCACGGCTTCCTGGAAGCTTAACGCTCATCAGGAAAGCCACCGTTATTGACTCTCAGCGAAACTTTACTTTCACACACACAAACACGGTTTCAACAAGTTGTTGGATGGGTTTCCAAAACTTGCCGAAACATAATGGCCGAGTTCAGATCCCCTCCCAACTATTTTTGACTTTCGAGAAAAATTGAAAACGACAAAAAAAATCGAGAAAAGATCCTCACTAGGCATTATCCTATTATTTTACTTTAAAACGCGGGATTCGAAATGGAAAACTAGTTTTACTATTTTGGAGGTACGGAGGGAAATATTTCTTCTTACTATAATTTTTCTAAACGCGATTTTGAAAACCTAAATTAGACGGTGTTAAAAACCCATTTTGTACATTATTAATTTAAGTTAATTTACGTTAAAATTTATAATAGGCAAAACAAAGCAAAAGTATACTACGTTAATAATAATTAATATAAATACATAATAAAAAATTTGTAATGAATATGTTGGTGTTACGTAAGGGTCCGCCTGACCTCATATTTCTTCGGCTCATCCGCCGGCATTTTCGACCTCGTCGAAAGAACTCGTTCTCGATCTCGTACACCTGTATTTGTTGCTTTTGCAAAATAAAGGCTAGGTACACCTGTGGTTGATGAGACCATGGTTGCCCTCAACTTTGCCGATATTTTGCAGCCACAACGAAGGAAAAGAAAACGGCCAAAGGCTGGTTTTTGTTGCGGTAAAATTTACCGTAACAAATCCCACCCTTACCTCCCAAGAAATGTGTTTACTTTTCAAGAAAAGCAAACCATTTCTTAAGGCTCAGCCAGGGGTAGACATCAACAACATAGGGTTACCATCATTACATTTAAAAAAAAGAAAAAAAAATCATTAGTGTGGCACATTAATTAAAACAAAAATGACATTGAACAACCAAAAAAACTTACTACTACAAAAGGGACTTGACTCAAGAATCAACAAACGGTTTTAAGTCTTTAACATGCCACGTTCCTCGCTCCTTCCCGCGATCGTCTATTAAGAGGTATGTTCAAGGTGACATCCTCTTACTGACTTTGAAAGGTCCTACGAATTTGGTCGCCAACTTCGCCGCGAAATAATTTGCTGCATCGGACAGCGCGAAATTCCTACGCCAAACGAGATCACCCGGGTGATATTGCGCGTCCCTCCTACGTAAATTATAAGTCTTAGCAGTCTTCTTTCCCGTTGCTTCCAACTTTCTAGATATATCCTCTCTCAGTTTCCGAAACTGCCTATCAATTTCCATTCTATCTGGGTCCCTATCGCTATCCCTGATTCTTACATCATGGCCATTAGTTACCATGTTCCTACCGAAATTTGCGAAGTATGGCGACACACCTAAAACCTCATGTTGCGAAGTTCGGATTGCACAGGCGACTTTTGCCAGTTGCAAATCCCAACTCCGCTGGTTTTCGGAGACGTACGCTCGGAGCGTAGTCTTAATTATCTGATTTATCCGTTCCGCCGGATTTGCTTGCGGGTGGTAATACGCCGTATACCTAAGTTGTGACCCGTACGTGTCGCTAAGCGTTTTCAGTTCCTTGCTGCGGAACTGGGGACCGTTGTCACAGACGATCCACTTTGGAACCCCGAAAAGAAGAAACACGTTTTCCTCCAACTCCCGACATACCGCTTTCGCCGTTGCGGACCGTAACGCGAACAACAAGGGGAATTTTGTGAAATAGTCGACGACCGTTAAAATATATACGAATCCTCGCGACGATTTTGGTAATGGACCCACCAAGTCCACGCAAATCATTTCCCATGGTTGGGAGTTTCCTACTCGTTCGGTCATTAGACCAGCTGGTTTTTCATTCACCGGTTTCACGCTTTGGCAAACTTTACAATTCCTAACATATTTCGAAATCTCTCCTCTCATTTTGGGCCAGTAATATTTTTCTGCTACCCTAGCAAAAGTTTTCTTAACACCCATGTGTCCTGAAAGCGGAGCATCATGGCACTCGTTAAGGATTCTCGTCCTATCACTTTTTCCTAACACTAACTTCCACTCCTCACCATTATCATGAACGACTATATGGTTCAACCTAACATGTTTATAGAGCCGCCCATTCTCAACTCGCCAAGATGGGTATTCTAAAGGGCTCTTTTCTACCTGCGATTTCATTTTAATCACCCAAGGGTCCGAATCCGCCTCAGAGACACCAGCTACTTCTGGCACTCCTCGCGACAACATATCAGGAACGACATGTTCTTTGCCCTTTCTATGAATGATCTTGAAATCAAATTGTTGGAGCCGAATGGCCCAACGAGCTAATCTTCCCTGCGGATCCTTAAGGTTACTAAGCCAGACCAGTGAGTGATGATCGGTTACGACTGTAAATCGAACACCTTCGAGATACGGCCGCAACTTTTCGATCGCCCAAAGGACTGCCAAACATTCCTTTTCGGTCGTAGAGTAGTTCCTTTCATTCCTATTCAATGACCGACTCAAATAACATATGGCTTTTTCGCCATCCTCAAACTCCTGCGAAAGTACGGCGCCGATACCATAATCGGACGCGTCTGTTTGAACAACAAACGGCCGAGAAAAATCCGGACACGTCAGGATCGGTGCCGTAACCAAACACTCTTTGGCTTTTCTAAAACTCTCCTCACATTCTTGGGTCCACTCAAATTTCTTACCTTTCTTTAAGAGATCGGTAAGAGGCCTAACTAAAATTGCAAAATTTGGTACGAAACGTCGATACCAAGAAATGGTCCCTACAAAACTCCTAATTTCCTTCACGTTTTTCGGTGGAGGTATCCTAATCATGCTTTCCACTTTTTCCGGGTCAACATGAAGCCCGTTCCTATCAACTACATAACCTAGAAATTTTAAAGAAGGCCTACAAAAATTACACTTTTCCCTACCTACTTTTAAACCGGCTTCTCCTAACCTTTTAAAAACTTCTTTTAAAATTTCTAAGTGCCTATCGAAAGAATCGGTGACGATGATAATGTCATCCAAATACACAAAGACGAATGGTTCTAGATCAGGACCCAGAACATCGTCAATGAACCTTTGCCATGTCGCTGGTGAATTGTGTAGCCCGAATGGCATCCTACGAAATTGAAACAGACCCCTCCCTGGCACGGTAAAGGCTGTGTATTGGCGCGATTCTTCCTCCATTGGGATCTGCCAGTAAGCAGATTTTATATCTAAAGAAGACAAGTACTTCGCATTTCGAAGCTTGTCTAAAATCGCTGAAATAAAGGGTAGTGGATAAGCATCCCTATCAGTAACCTCGTTTAACTTCCTATAGTCAACACAGAACCGATAACTACCATCTTTCTTCTTAACAAGAAGAATCGGTGATGCCCAGGGACTCTTCGACTTCTCGATCACTCCAGCTTCCAACATCTCCTGAAGTTCTTGATCGATATATTTCTGAATCGCGGGCGAAACAGGATAATATCTTTGCTTTATCGGCTCTGCAGACGTCCTAATCTTGTGCTCATCTAAATTAGTGCACCCTAAACCTTCGGTCATTGTTTTAAAAAGTTCTTCTAACACTAATTCTAACTCCCTATTTTCAAAATCGTTCAAATCCGATTTTTCCCTAATCGCTACCATGTCTGTCATCGAGGCTAAACTCTCTTGGCTTGAAAAACTCCACACCCCTGATCTCAAATCCGGGACTATGCCCGATAGTGCCCAAAAATCGGCACCTAATATCAACTGGTGTGGAAGATTCGGAATGACCAGACATTCTATCAAAAAGGATTTGTTCTCCACCTCCACTGGTAGAGGAACAGATCCAGCTACACCTACACCTGCTCCATCTGCTAACGCTACTGATCCAATACTACACTTTCCTAATTTTAAACCTAACTCTTTCAAAATTTTCCATCCATCACCTCCTACTATAGTACGCGAAGCTCCCGAATCAAGAAGCCCTAAAAACCTAATTCCATAAATCCTAACTCCTAAATATGGTCTAGTGTCCCTACCATTTGCCGCTAACGTGAAACTCAGTTGAACTTTACCTACAAGCTGATCGTCAGCAGACGACCTTCTTAACGTCGACGGACTCCTTGTCCTGCTGACACAAGGGCCCGATCTCCATTTCCCGAACACCTACAATCCCTACGATAAACTCCTACAGCTCCACAACCGAAGCAGCGTTTCTGAACTGTACAGTTCGGGGCTAAATGCCCTTCTCTGTTACAGTTGTAACACCTAACTGCCTGCCTAAATGGGTTTTCTGAAACTGGAGCAACAGCCGCTACTCGGTGTTGTCCAGACGAACTCGGTTGGTAACCGCACTCCGGTTCCAACAAATTTTTGCCTCTAGAAGGCGGGGTAAAGCTATCTACATTAACCTTAAGGGTATCTAATTCCCTACCTAAGATGGCAAGTTCCTTAACCGTCTTTGGTTTGGAACTAGCTATCTGAACCTGGTAAAACGGATCTACATTTTTCCTCAAAATCGAAAGCATTCTTCCCTCTGACAAAGGTTCCGATAATCTTCGAAACAATGTCCTCATCGTAGTAAGATACGCGCCGAAAGTTTCTTCCTTTCCCTGCGAACGTCGATTAATCTCCTCCAATAAGAGATCATCGTAATTCGCAGGAAGGAACTCCGCTCTGAGTTCCTTGACGAGTTCCTGCCAATCCTCTAAATCTTCCCTAACCGTCCTAAACCACATAAGGGCCATACCAGATAAAAGCTCCGAAGCGGATTTGAATAGGTGGTTTTCAGGAACATCGTTAGCCAAACGAAGTTCCTCCACTCTTTCCAGGAATGAGTTTACTGATACTCCACTTGAGTCACCAGCAAACTTCACCCCCCACTTTCCTATCCGTTCGATGTAATTTTGCTGAACGACCATTTGTCCAGAAAAACCATCGACCCTATCATGCCTACGTTCCGACGGAACCCTAACCGAAATACTCCCTACTGCAGGACTACTGACACCACTCCTTGGTTCAACTAACGTCCCTGTCGCAAGCCCTAACGCAGACCGTGAACTAACACCTAGGGTCTGACCAACTTGTGTCTGAAGTTGGGTTTGGATCTTAATCGGAGTCTTTTCCTTGGTCAACTCCTCTTCCCTATCACTATTCTCACTATCTCCAGTGAGATCTCCTAACAAACACAAAACCTTGTTCCGGAGTGAACTAACTTCATCTTCTTCATCTTCGGCCTCACAAGGTGTCCTAGCTAACCTGCCTATGCACCATTCAATCTTTGTCACTATCTTAATGTACTCCGAAGACTTTGGATTCTTCGGAGGTACTTTAAGAAGAACCCTAATCTCCTCAATCTTTGCCTCTATTGCCTCAACATCCTCTTCATAAGTGAAGGGGTAAACTAGGCTAACCTCCATCGAGCACCTCTTAACGAGTAACCTCGATGATCTCAATGCCTTTCGCATCTCCTCAACTGTCCCTACTTTTAAGCCCCTGACCTTCATCTCATAGGCCAGTTCGTCCTGCGCTAACCTACCAATATTCATTTTTAACTACCAAAAAAAAAATCAAATAAGAACAAAAATTAAAATTAAAAAAAATATTTACAAAAAAAAATTATTTAAAAAAAAATCTACTTGGTAACCCTAAAACTAAAAATCTAATTTGTAAATTAATTTATTTTTATTGATTGAAAAAAAAAACAAATCATTAAAAAAAACACAAAATTATTTCCTATCAAATTCTAAATGAAATCAAAAAAGTTTGGATGGTCACACCAATCCCCAACTCGAAATAACTTTACTCAAACTCTTTGAAAATTTCAAGATTAACTTGCACTCTCGACATAAAAACTATCACGCAAATAAAAAAAATCACTCGAATAAAACTCAAAATAGCTAGCGCTAAAAACTCTCAAGTGATTTCAATGACACAAGAGAATTTATATCGCTGCACAAAAAAGAGAGTAAACCAAAAAAAAATAAACGAAAACAAAATGTCGGCGAAATAAATAATTAATTTAGAAAAAAAACAAAAAAAGAAATAAACCAAATCTAGCAAAACAAATCACCACACAATAAATATGTATGTAAAATAAAAAGAATAAAAAACAAGTTTACACCACACAGAAAAAGAAATACTTGCGATTTAATTTTCTTGTTTTGTTGGTAAAATCCTCTGCTCAAAATAAACTCCTATGCTTTATATTATATTGCACGAACAAAAAAAACTCGTAAGCTCCTTCGATCATCACTGTCACAATTTTCACTATGCACTCTCTCGAACAAAATACGAATACCTATAAAAAAAAACAAGAGGAATTAAAAGTTCTTGGAAAAAAAAAACAATAATCAAAAAAAACAACACGATACTACCGAAAATTCTTCCACTTTCTTTGGCCCCACGTTGGGCGCCAATTTGTTGCACCTTTTCTTAGTTAAACGCGAGGGGAAGGGTATTTAAATTATTTATTAATATTATTTAATTAAAAAAAAATCAAAAAGAAAACAAAACAAGAGGCGGCTGTGTAGCGACGACCGGTGACACACGCAACGAATCGAACAACTCGCACTCAACCGAGTACGAACGCGACACAAAAGAAAACAAAAAAAAGTGCAACTATACAGCTCGTTGACGAAGCTGTAACCGCGGCTGCTCAGCTGGGCTGGATTCTTGTGGAAGAACTTTTCTTTGAATTGATAAACTTGATCGATTTATTAATTCGATCAGGTTGAAACGCGAAAAATGTTTTATTGCACGAACAGTGGGGTACGTTGCAATAAAAGTGGGCGCCAGGAATTTTTTTTCTTTAAGAAACCGAAATAGAAAATCCCAAAACTACTTATGGTAATAAGTGAAGCGATTTTAAATGAAATGGCACAAAGGTTTAGTTTTAAATATATCTTTATTGGTTTTGGGAAACCGTGGGATTGAAGATCCCTGGATTAAAACCCAAAATGTTTTCAAAGTGAAAATTACTAAAGAAAGAAATTACAATTAAATTAACTAGAATTGACAAGGCAACTAAAACAAAGAAAATGGGATCTTAACACCGGCGATTATAAAACGACACGACTTTAAAACAATGGATTTTTATCTGTATATATATATGTTTCAAAATTACGAACATATATTATATATACATATGTATATCCAAGAACACAGAATCTACTTATCTGTTTTTCCTCTCCTCTATCTCCTGTAACTCCTATTTTTACACCTCGAATCCTGATTGATATTTCCTTTTTAATTATCCACTTTCCTCGAAAAAAAACAAATCTCCTCTTTCCTCGATTTTTGTTTCTCCTTCTCAATACTTCTCGAAAAAAAAACTAAAACGCTTCTATTCGCTTGGTAAGCTCTCTACAGAGTGCCTTCCATGCTAATCCCCATCTATTGTCTTCCTCCCTCGTCCATTCCAGTCACACACATTCATACAACACAAGCATTCGTTTTCGTGATTGTCGGTCACGGCATCACGGCTTCCTGGAAGCTTAACGCTCATCAGGAAAGCCACCGTTATTGACTCTCAGCGAAACTTTACTTTCACACACACAAACACGGTTTCAACAAGTTGTTGGATGGGTTTCCAAAACTTGCCGAAACATAATGGCCGAGTTCAGATCCCCTCCCAACTATTTTTGACTTTCGAGAAAAATTGAAAACGACAAAAAAAATCGAGAAAAGATCCTCACTAGGCATTATCCTATTATTTTACTTTAAAACGCGGGATTCGAAATGGAAAACTAGTTTTACTATTTTGGAGGTACGGAGGGAAATATTTCTTCTTACTATAATTTTTCTAAACGCGATTTTGAAAACCTAAATTAGACGGTGTTAAAAACCCATTTTGTACATTATTAATTTAAGTTAATTTACGTTAAAATTTATAATAGGCAAAACAAAGCAAAAGTATACTACGTTAATAATAATTAATATAAATACATAATACAAAATTTGTAATGAATATGTTGGTTTTACGTAAGGGTCCGCCTGACCTCATATTTCTTCGGCTCATCCGCCGGCATTTTCGACCTCGTCGAAAGAACTCGTTCTCGATCTCGTACACCTGTATTTGTTGCTTTTGCAAAATAAAGGCTAGGTACACCTGTGGTTGATGAGACCATGGTTGCCCTCAACTTTGCCGATATTTTGCAGCCACAACGAAGGAAAAGAAAACGGCCAAAGGCTGGTTTTTGTTGCGGTAAAATTTACCGTAACAACATGCAACCACAGTTCTTACAAGTATATTTCATGGGTGATGACTGATGAGGAATCCGAAATTGAGAGACGGTCAAGTCTTATTCAAGGGGTCGATAGAGAGACGGTCCGCAAAATACAAAGAGTACTGCACGGAAATAACACCTTAGTCAGGAAATTCAAAACGCACTTGAGAACATGACGGATGAAAGTTGTAAGGTAGTTGTTCACCCTGACCGTGTACCACGCGGACAACACGAGCGAAGATACAACGCTCCAACGAGCAACGAAATAGCAGTCGTGATTGCAGGCAATGAGCAGACCACTTCTCGAGACATTGTTCTACGAGCACGCGATGGCACTCTCTTCAGAATCGCCGACACGCACAGGTTCTACGATGCTTTAGAATATCCGCTTATATATTGGAAAGGGCAGGAGGGTTATCATTTTAACATCCAATTATTTAATCCAGGCGCTAACCGTCCAATACCAAACAAAAAGGTTTCCTGCATGGACTTGAACGTGCTTATCTCACGAACTATTGGTTCGAATTGACATTCCAAAAAATAATGAATGATGGAATTGCTCCAATTTCAAACTCAGTGATGGCATAGATATATCTATGATCTTTTGATTATGACTTCGAGGAAGATAATCTATTATCAAAATACTAAATTTGTCCCTCAGTTTCAAGCGGCGTAAAACTATAAGGCTGCGCATACAGTAGTGGGACAAGGCGGGGCAACGAGAAAAGCATTTCCATTTTATTCTTTTGTATGTACGCAACTGTAACACTCAAATATCTCGCATCGCATCGCTTTGTGGCGTCACTGTACGTGCAGCCTAAGACATCTTTGAAAACTTCTTCTTTGTAAAATAAAGGCGGTTGAAACCGCGGGTAACAGCTAGTAAGAAAATAAATGAACTTGAGAATCCTTCAGTGCTTTATATTTTTCCTTCTCAGACTAGGCAAACAGAGAAAACATTCACTACAAGACCCATTATAACAAAACCAGTAAGTCAGCCAATATTAGCTCAAGCACCTAATCCGAGACCACCAATAGATAGGGGTTGTCTTTCATGATATAGGCCAAGAAAGATAGCGATGGATATGTTTCGACATATGGGAGGGTTGGCCAAGCCATGCCAATAACACCAGGCAAACTTTCTTGATCCTAGTGAACCATTCCGTGGCGGGAGGGTGGGGGGCGAGTATGCCTCTCCCTTGAAAATAAAGATACAAAAAAAAATATTTAGATTTAAAGTATTTAGGATTAGATAGGGAAATGGTTAAACGAATAGGTTAGGTTAGGTCATAGGTAGTAATTTTTTTTGGTTATCTAATATTCAAGTCGGAGAGGTGTCATCATTTACCCATTCTTTCGTCAGGGTAATGGCAAAGGTACGTGAGTGTGTCTTTTCCTTTTTTCGATTTTCTTTTTACTTTCTTCTCTCCGAATCATTTGTCCGTCCGATATATTATTCATATTTCGTAGCTTTCTCCTTCTTATTTTTTTTTATAATAATCATCCTGGCATGTTAATATAAAGTGAAATTGAGCTGAAGGTGTGGTGATAAGGACAAGAACCTCCCCGTCCGACGAGCTAAGCTGAGCCGTGACAAGCATGCTGCTGTCCCAAAACATAGCACCAAAGTCGCCCCTGTGGCCTAAGTTAAGCTCATTTCAGATACTAATGAGCTTGATGTTGTATTTACTGCTGATGCTGCTGCTGCCACATTGTTGTTAATTATTTCTTCCTTCGATCATTTTCCGCCCATGTTGTTAGTAACTTGCTTTCGGAGAAATTTTTCCAACCCTGTTTTTTATTGACTTTTTAGTTGTTCGAATAGTAATACATTTCCTCCTCTTCATCATATTCAAAATCTTCAATTTCAACTTCGTTATGATCAACGATCAATTACGTTCAACTTCATCTAATCATCTAAGGATTCAGTGAGTCATGGTCAACCGCATGAGCCACATGCGCAACAGACGCGCTTAGGATGGGTGGTATTTGGTCCAACCACCACGATGCAACCGCAGCCTCCAGTCCAAGCCTTCCACAGTCAGAGAGTGACTGTCGCTGCCCGTGACTACCCGCTCGAAGTGCTAGTCAAGAACTTTTGGCAACTAGAGGAAGTTGCCGCAGATGACACCAGGGAAGACGATTGCACGAGACACTACCAGTCGACCCATTCCCGTACAGCCGATGGGAGGTACATAGTTCAGATCCCATTCCGGCATGACGCACCGCAACTGGGTGATTCATACCGATCAGCCCTACGCCAATTCTATTGCTTGGAGAGACGTCTTGTCAGTAATCCAGAGCTGAAGGACAAATACGTGGCATTCATGAGAGAATATGCCGCACTTGGTCACATGAAGAGGGTTGGTCAACATGGCGACCACCCTGGCTTCTACTACATTCCACACCATGCAGTTACCACTAAGTTCCGTGTGGTCTTCAACCCATCCGCTCGTACTACAACGGGTGTCTCCCTCAACGACATCCAATTGGTCGGTCCCACCATACAAGAGTCACTTGTTAATGTGAATTTTGGTTTTCGACGCTTCAGTATCGCCCTAACGGCTGACGTCGAGAAGATGTTTCGCCAGGTGCTGGTGGCACCCGAACATCGAGACTTTCAACGGATTCTTTGGAGAGAATCCCCAGTTACCTATGGCATGGCTTCCAGTCCTTACACCTCCGTAAGGTCCATGATGCAGTGTGCTCGGGACAATCAGCACTTGGTGCGTGATCTAATCCGCTCCCGGGCAGCTCGAATGACGATTGAGAAGGCCTTTTACGTGGACGACCTTCTCACTATCTGCAGCAGTGAAGCAGAAGCGATCCGCTTGGCAGTGGACATCAATACGGTCCTCTTGGCTGGACACTTTAAGTTGCGCAAATGGAACTCGAATTGCGCAGAGGTAATTGGTAAGATAACTAACAAAGTTCTCTCCTCTTCTCTTTCCACAGAGCTCGTTATAGAGTGCCCGACCGGCTCGTAATTGTTGGGAAGAAATTCATCCAAAAGCTCTGGTCGGCGGGTCTTACTTGGGATACCCATCTCCCACCAGAACTTCAGCACGGGTGGAAGGTGTTCCGCGATGGGTTGCTCGACATGGGACCACAACCGTCCATGGCTTCTGCGATGCAAGCTCCAAAGCCTATGCAGCTGTAATCTACTTACGAACGATTGACGAGCAGAACCGAGTCCACGTCTCCTTATTGACGTCTCGGACCAAGGTCGCCCCACTGAAGGGTGCTACCATCCCGCGATTGGAGCTGTGTGCAGCTTCGCTTCTGGCGAACACTTTTGACGGTATCCGCAATGCCTTGGGACTACAGGCATCTAACTACTACTTATGGTTAGACTCCAGCATTGTCCTTTACTGGCTGAAGAAGGAACCCTCCACTCTGAAACCGTACGTCGCTAATCGAGTGCGACAGATCCAGCAGCTCACCTTACCCGAGCGATGGCATCATGTACGATCGGCTCATAACCCAGCCGACTGCGCTAGTCGAGGCATTGGCGCCTCCGAACCTATCAGACATCCGCTATGGTGGCAAGGCCCAAACTGGTTGACATCGGGCTCTTTTCCTCTGGGCCCAGCCGGGTAGTTATCCGAAACAGACGTGCTCCAAGTTGCAGCCGAGTCGAAACCATCGGTCATCACTGGGATGTTCCTCGCCTCACTACCGCTGACCACCAGATGCTTGGATGGCACAATTATCCCGTTGGTGGAACGATACAGCAGCATCTCCAAGCTCTTACGCCTGGTCGCCTACATGTTGAGATGATCGTCACCTAATGCAGACTCCCGTTATCGAAGCAGACGAGCTCGAAAACGCTTTGGAGCGCTTGATTCGCGCTGAACAAGCGCTAAGCTTCCCCCAGGAGATTCAACAGCTGAAAAATCGATCCTCATTGGCAGCCTCCAGTCCACTACTGTCACTTAATCCGTACCTGGACCCAAAAGGTACACTCCGCGTTGGAGGGCGTCTCACGCATGCGTCCTTACCGCAGGAGCAGAGATTGCCCATTATTTTGCCCAAGACCGGGTACTTGGTTTGGCTATTAATCCAACATATGCATGAGGTCACTATGCACAGAGGAGTGCAGATCATGCTACAAACCTTGCGTCGCAAGTATTGGATGGTGCATGGCCATCAAGCCGTACGTACTTTTGTTCACAGATGTGTTGTCTGCCGACGACATCGGGGTACATTACTCAAGCAACAAATGGCCCCACTCCCAAGCCATAGAGTTAATGCTACGAGACCATTCCTAGCGTCTGGCGTTGACTACTGTGGTCCATTCACCCTACGTGTGGGTACCAAGCGATCCCGCACCACTACGAAGGGATCCCTGGCGATATTCGTGTGCATGGCAACCAAGGCTGTGCATTTAGAGGTCATAGAGAACCTCTCATCCCAAGCTTTCCTAGATGCTTTCACCCGTTTCACCGGTAGGCATGGGACCGCCTTCGTGGGAGCCAACCGGCTCATGAAGGAAGACCTGGCTCATTTTGAGTCCCACTACAACAAACAAGCTTTGGCGCATGCAGGAACAAAATGGCATTTCATCACTCCGAGCGCTCCCCATGAAGGTGGTTTATGGGAGGCCGCAGTGAAATCCGCGAAACATCACTTGCTCCGTTTAGTAGGATCCCAGTCCCTCTGGTATCATCAACTGCACACCCTGGCAGTCCGCATCGAGGCGTGTGGCGCTCACTCCGGGCGACTTTCTGATTGGAGCTCCTTATTGGCATTCCGGAACCGCAAATTGGAGACGTCCCACTCAACCGATTGAAGCAGTATCAATGGCTGCGTAAGATTCATCAAGAGTTCTGGGACCGATGGAGTGAGGAATACCTGGTTACCTTACAGACTCGTGGTAAATGAGAAAAACGTTTTTTTTTTTTTTTTTTTTTTTTTGTCGTGGGTAGGTGAAGAATCTTCATAGACACTATGAGCCCGGTACTCATAGTAGTGTGAGATTTTTACTCACTAAAAAAAACACCTCCCTTTTGTTTTTGCGACTACAACTAAGTTACCTTATCAAGTGGTTTTAATTTCATTATATTATAATCACGTTTGGCAGGAAGCTCCCCACTGAGAGGACCTGCGGATACCACATTTGAAAGCGGATAATCCTTATGGCGCTAGGTCGAACGGTCTCGTTCTTTGAAGTCGGCGCACAAGATTTGTCTCATCAATTGTTTGTCGAATAATTCTATTGCTATGGTTATTTAAGTGAGTTCGTAGCTTTCCAGCGAAAACTGCTATTTCATCATCAACAGTTGGCAATCGTAAGTCTCTATGTAAATCACTATTTCTAATGTACCACGGAGCATTAACGATTTCTCTGAGAACTTTGCTCTGAAAAGATTGTAGTATATGTCTATTGCTTGGTTTAGTACAACCCCAAAGTTGTATACCGTACGTCCATACTGGTTTTATCACTTGCTTATAGATAAGCAATTTATTGTAGATGCTCAGTTAATCAGTTTGGAATATCTTCCAATAAGCCAATTCATTTCACGAAATTTATTTTCAAGTTGATCTCGTTTCTTTTTAACGTGAGTTTTCCATTTAAGCTTAGCGTCTAGTGTCATTCCTAGGTACTTTGCTTCATTAGGATATGGTATTTGCACCGAATTAATGTAGGTGGGCAGATTGGTAATTTTTTGTAAGTAAAATTAATGTGTTGATTTGGACTCATTAAGAACAATTCGCCATTTCTTAGTCCATAACGAAATTTTATCTAGAGCTCGTTGGAGCTTCTCGGTTGCAGATTCAACTGAATCGGATGTTGCAAGTATAGCCGTATCGTCTGCAAACGTACCTATTATGGTATCTTCTTCTTGAGGAATATCGCTAGTGTATAGTACGAATAGAATCGGACCGAGAACACTTCCCTGGGGAACACCAGCATTGATTTCCTTAAAATCCGAATATTCCCTCCCTTGCTTAACTCGAAATAGCCTATCTTCGAGGTACGACTCAAGCATGTAATATATTTGATCCGGAAAGACCTGTCTTAGTTTAAACTTAAGGCCATCGTGCCAGACCTTGTCGAAGGCTTGAGAGACGTCTAGAAATGCGCTTGAACATACATTTTTTCTCTCTAGTGATTTCTCAATTTCATTGGTTATCCTGTACACCTGATCAATTGTTGAGTGGCTTTTTCGGAAACCAAATTGATGGTCAGGAATAAGCCGCTTTTCTTCGATAATAGGAAGCAGTCGCTTTAATAAGATTTTCTCAAATACCTTCGAGATCAGTGGCAAGAGGGAAATCGGTCTATAAGATTTCTTTTCGTTCAGAGACTTTCCCGGTAGGTCTTTAAGCACGCGAGCATTTATAAGGTCGTACCCAGGAGCTTTATTATTTTTAAGATTTTTAATAGCGTGATGAAATTCTGATAACGTGATATTCCGAATAAGATAGTTTTCAGATGGCCATTGGATATCACCATGTTCATTTATCAACGCCTGGCCGTCAAATGGTTTAAAGGTTTCCTCTAGATGTTCAGCAAATAAATCGGCTTTTTCTCTATCGGAATTAGCCCATTCACCATTATTTCGTCTGATTGGTGCTGAATGTATTTGCGGCTTTTTAACATCTTTGATAGCTTTCCACAATGAATAATTCGTATTTTTATCTGCGGTCAGACCTTCAAGATAGGTAGAAATCTTCCGATTTTTTGATTCGCGGATAGCATACTTGAGCTCATTCGAGAGGCGGTTTAAGATGGTTTTGTCCTGAGGTGCTCGTGATTGATGCCATCTTTTCCGAACAGTTCTTTTTTCGCGAAGCAGATCTTTTATTTCCGGTGGAATTGTAGCTGTGTTTCTAATTGGATCTCTAAAGTTGTGTGGAGTGTTTTTCCATGCAGCGTGACTTTAATAAATATATCGACTTTATCTTCTAGCTCTAAAGGCGTTTTCAAAGATATATTAAGCGCAATATTGTTTTCGCAATGTTCTTTAAATTTATCCCAGTTAGTTTTGTTGTTACATAAAAATGGAGCTCTTTCCTTTTTGACTAGCTTTCCAATTACTGTCAATATGACTGGTGAATGATAGGTGGAAAGGTCAAAGTTTTCCTCGATTTTCGTGTAAATTTCATCTAGTCCTTTTGCGATAAAGAAGTCTACAAGGTCTGGCATTTTCGCCAGTTGGCCAGTATGTTGGTTTACCTGTCGAGAAAAAATCAACACAAGATGCCATACAAGCTTTGAAAAGCTGCTTACCTTTAGTTGAGATGCACCTCGATCCCCAGAAAGTGTGTTTCGAATTGAAGTCGCCACCAATGATAAATTTTGGCCCGAGTACTTCAAATATATCTATAAAGTCGTTTTTCGCAATTTTACTTCTAGGAGGACAGTAGATTGACGCAACACTATAGTATGAATTTCTAAATTTAATAGTTACTGAGCTTATTTGCATTATATCGATCTCAATTATAGTTCCAATTGAATGTTCGATAGTATCCTTAATAAATAGAGAGGATCCGCCTCTTGCTCTGTCAGATGGATGAAATGCATGATAAGCACAGAATCCTTTAATTTTTACATCGCAGTCTTTTTTTAAATGAGTTTCGGTAATCAAACATATGTCAATTTTTTAATTTTTTCATTTTGTAGAAGTATTTCTAGTTCATCTATTTTTGATGAAAATCCATACGCATTCCATATAAAAATTTTAAACAGCTCATCCATTTTCATAATTTATTCTGGGATGTATGAGTCTTAGGCTCAAGCATGCTTAATTTTTCAAATATAAGTTTATTCGTCCTGCTTTGCTCTTCAAGTCTTGCAAGAATCAAAGAAAATACTTGGGAAACTGGGTCTGGTATATTTGTACTTCCTGGTCTTGTGACTCCACTTTGGCATACGTTTTTGTATCACTTGGTTTGGGTTTTGCGTTTTGAGGTTTAGTTTCCTTGGGTTTCATTTTTCCTTTGATAGACTTACTAAACCCTGATACCACGTGGGCATACGTATTCGTAGTACTTGGTTTGGATTTTTCGTTTATATCTTTAGTTTTATTGGGTTTCGTGTTTTCGTTAATAGACTTACTAGCCCTTTTATCAATTAAATTTATTTGGCTTGTTTTAGGTTTATCTTTGTTTGGTTTTTGTTTCAGCCGTACACTTTTCTTCAGTGTATCACGCCTTTTTTGAATTTCTTTAGCAACTTCGCATCCCCGATAGTTTGCAGGATGGTTTTCCTTGCAGTTGACACAAGTTGCTGGAGATTGCTTGTCAAGACGGCATTCGTCTGATGAATGTTTCCCCGCACATTTAACGCAACGAGGATCTTTCCGACAGAAGGTTTGCGTGTGATTAAAACCTTGACAACGCTTACATTGGGGAATTAATCGAGTGCTTTTACGCAGAGGTTCTATTTTAATTACCATATTCAGCATTGTTTTAATGTTATAAATACTCTCAAGATTTTCTGCTTTGTCAAAGCTTAGAAAAACGTGAGCCTGAGATTCGAGTCAGTGACATCGTTCTGGTACGGCATGACAATCTTCCTCCCACCCATTGGAGACTTGGTCGAGTAATTGCAGTTCACCCGGGCAGGGATGGCCTGGTCCGCAATACTACACTTCAAACACAGGCCGGCGAGTGCCGACGACCTGTCCAGAAACTAAGTCGCTTGGTCGACTACAACACATAATACACTACACTGTTCCTTCGCCCACCCCAGGAGGGGTCTGTGGTCATATTAGAATCAATTCTGGTCTCCTTCAAGCACCGGACCAATTGAAATACATATGGGTCCTTTTGTAGGAGAGCAATAGAGGACTCCATCGAACTGATTGAGAGTAGTAGTCACATCCCTCCGATACCTACCTCAACATGGCCAACGAGGGCTCTAACTACATCACATTTCGAACCCAAGGTTCGACCGGGCAGGATGTTCGGTGAACAACCTGTTGACCTAGAAATTATCACTCATCTCAGCTGACTCCGCAATTGCTACGAACTTAGTTCACCCCGCAACCCACCACCAGCCGAGCATCGTCATTTCACACATTCCATTCGATGGACATGGAATTGCGATCCATTTTGATGCCACCTTCGGGTATATCTATAGCCATAGATATTACCATGGAAGCCAGCGACGATAGATACTTTTCTATCAGCTACCCAGCAACCATCGAAATCGTCACCCACAAGCCAGGGACGATACAAGATACTTTTCTGTGCAATGGGTACACAGGCATACATACCGCATATCGTCATATGAGGTATCGTCATCCAGTGGAGAGCAGATACACATAGCATACCATGGGTATGGCTAAGCGGCTCGCGACGACGCACGGCTTGCCCACTCATCGTCACTGGATATCTTTTGACGCCAACCGATCGTTATTGCCCTATATTTATCTTGGATAAATACTGCGGACACTGGGGCTCAAAAATAGTTCTTGGAAGAACAAATAAACAAAAGCAACGACGATGGCATACCCTCAGATGACTATCCCACGGATCGTGGCAATAGCTGCTGGTGTCGGCACATTCTTTCTGGTGTGCCGTTGGATATCGAAGGCGTGGGCATGGTACCAGCTAATAGACTCCCTTCACTTGTAGGAGTTTTGGTGACGCTGCATTTTCTGGACACTGGACTGATGGTGGTTGGATGAGTGACTTGGCGACAGAACTGGTCTGTCAGTACATAGTTGGAAGTACAATCTCACCCTGGTTAGACGTCGCAGCTCCACGCATCGCAACCCCTCGACTTGGTAGGAAATTAGTTAGCTACAAATCCCTGTAAATAGTTAATAAATATCTTTATAAAATTAACAGTGTGTTGGCAGAGTGCCTATTTTTCTATTCGTGGAATTTTAAAGACTTTCAGATTCACAACCCCCGACCCCTAAAACTTGCACGGAAGACTAAATCCCCGACAAACTCAACTTTAGTCAACTCTTCCATTATCAATAAGTTTGGAACAACCTGGACGCAACTTGAATGGGAAAACCGTCTCCGACTGAACACCAAATCGAATACTTTCATTCTCTTTTTACTTGAAAAGCGCTCCAAATAAAACAAATATTTTTTCGATACAGAACTTTTTCAGTAAAAAATTTGGTTTATCTCACATACAAGTTCAGCTTATTCTGAAAAGACCTCGATCCTTCTAAATATAAATTCCAATCAAATATGAATGGCTTTTTCTCAATGATGCTAAGATTCTTAAAATCGATAGAATGAAGATAACGCCCTTAAAATTACGTCTAGACCTAAGTTTTTCAAACAATATGGTTATAATTCTTTTCAAACTAACCATAACCAAACTCCAATATCTAAACATCCTAACTTCACTCATTCTCAGACTCTTAGCCCACCACTACCTTCTTAAGATTAAAGAGATTAAGATTAAAATGTTTATTTCTTATAATTTCATAACAGTCTTCAGATATTTCAAAAAAAGAATTAATAACATATTAAAAAAGTATAAGAAAGGTTGTGACATTCATTATTATCAAGATATTTAAGAAATAGAGTTGAATGTCACTTCAAATAATTAAAATATTAAAAAGTTAGTGGGTGGGGTGACCCTGAAAAATTCATAATAGTTAAAAAGAATTATGCAATACAATCATTATATAAAATGCAATAAACAAAACACAAAAAAATAAAGTTGATAAAAAATTATTTACTATGTAAAAGAAAAATTAAACCAAAACATCAGAAATATGTGATTCCAGAGCAAAATAGTCTAGAGAAAAAAGCCAAGATTTAACATTTTTGAGAAACACTCCAGGTATAGTGATTATCCTAATTGATTGAGGAAGGGTATTATAAAGCCGATAAGACATAATAGAAAAAAAAATTTGATACGCAGTGATATGAAAAACAGGTATGTACATATAATAAGTTCGAAAGGTTTCCACGAAGATTGTATCTCGAAATTAATCGAAAATTCAGATTACCAGACTTCATAAAGAATATTTTTAACGTTTTGAAACAATATAAATGACGCACTGGAAGAATTTTGAGAGCACAGAACAGAGAAAAACTAGAATGCCTACGAGACTTACGACAAATTAATCTAACGACATATTTTTGTAAGATCAAAATTGGTTGTATTTTATTAAGATAAATACCACCCCAGCAAGCAATTCCATATTGTAGCTTGGAATGGAAAATACCATAATAAATTATCTTTAATAGCTTAGTTGAGCACACGTTTCGTAAATAATAAAAATGACGCAGGGTACAGCGGAAATACTTTTTCAGGGATTCAGCATGATTTGCAAAAGACATACGAGAGTCTAAAGTCAGTCCCAAATATTTGAACTCGTTGACATTCTCAACTACAAAACATCTATCACTACAAGTCAAATCACAAAGAAAAGAAGGTGAGGAGAAGCCAGACGAACAATTGCAAGTAAACAGTTTATATCTACGACACTCAGGCGCGTGGAAACAAACATTTGCATCCAACAATCTAGATGAAGATAAGCTATAAAACATTATCTTGGTTTTGGAGCTTATTACCAAATTATGTTCAAAAAACCAAAGTCGCAATAAGTCAAGATCAAAATTAATATTTGAAATCAGTTCTAAAGGACTATTAGCACCGTAGGAAAGTGCAATATCATCCGCAAAAGCTGTCGACGAGCCCTTGAAACCCAAATTAAAAAGCGAATATATGTATACCAAAAATAAAATTGGACCCAGGACAGAACCTTGTGGAACACCCAGTTTAAGAAACATTGCGTCACTCCTTGTATCATCAATCTTCACTCTCTGCGACCGATTTTCAAGGTAAGACTTAAACCAGTTAAGAATAAATCCTCTAAAACCAGCTTTCTCTAACTTTCTTAACAAAATATTGTGGTTGACCATATCAAATGCCTTGGTGATGTCAACAAAAAGGCCAGCTACACATTTTTTCTCATCGAGATGAGACATAGTTAAGGAACAAAATTATAACAGTGCATCTTCCGTCGATTTGCCTTTTAAAAAACCAAATTGGGCTGTATTAAAAAACTTAGTTTTATCTAAAAAACACATAATCCTATTTTTCATAAGTTTTTCAAAAATTTTACTAAATACAGAAAGAAGTGAAATAGGCCTGTAATTACTAATTTCAGTAACAGATCCCTTTTTAAATAATGGCAAGACATCAGCACACTTGAGTTCTTCTGGAAATTTACCATCATAAACGCACCGATTGAAAACATAAGCTAGAACATCAACTAAGTAAAAAGCAATTTTTTTGAGTACATAATTTGAAATACCATCAGCTCCACACGAAAACGAATTACGTAAGCTCCCAATAACTTTCAGTATTTCAAATGTAGTTATGGGCTGAAAAACAAAACTGCTGCTTTGAATATTCTCAGTACTTTGACAAAGAGAAGAACAACTACAACATAAATTGCTTGATATAGAATTACAACCAACACTAGCGAAATAGCAATTAAACGCATTAGCAATAACAAGCTTATTACAGACAATTAAATTATTCACATGCAGAACAGTAGGTTTCTTAGAAACAGAAGATTTGTTCAGTAAACCATTTACTACACGCCATTCATTTTTTAGATTACCCTGTGCAGAACTGAATTTGTCACGGTAATAGGTGTCACGGCAAATAGGAATTTCTTTTTTTAATTCTGCACACAATTTCTTATATCCGTTTTTTAAACGTTGGTTGGCAGGATACTTTTTGCATCTTAATCTTAGTTTATTTTTTCTCGTAACTTTATTTACAATACATCTAGATATCCAGGGCTTAAGATGTTTAACAGTATTTCTTGTAGGTAGAAAAGAGGAAGCGGATATTATATGTTTCTTGAGAGAGTCGATAAAAATTGTATACGCAGATGATGAATCACTTGAAGCAAAAACATCTTCCCAAAACTCGTAGCACAATTTATTTTTGAGCTTAGCAAAATTAATCTTCAGCTTCCTCTCACCAGAATTAGAATATTTGCTACGCTTTTTATTATTTATGGCTAAAGCAAGTCCCGTCATGCAATGATCAGTGATTTTAAGATCGAAAACACATTTATCACACACAATACATTCAAGATTACTAAAACGACCATGAATATGATCTAAACAACTTCCAGAGACGGGCCTGGTAGGCTCATAAATAAAGCACGTAAGCCCTTGAGACGCAAGTAAAGTAAGGTAACTAGAGATATTATCATTTCCATCCAAAATATTTATGTTGAAATCACCTACAATAATTAAATTCTTAGATTTTTCACTAGCTAAGAAGTTAGAGAATTCAGTTATAAAAGTTCCAACGCTAAACATATGCAGTCTATATACACATACAAAGATATACGTAACATGATCAATTTCCACGGAAACCTTTAGAACGTCAGCACTAAGTAAATTAACACGCAAGAATTCAATGATTACAAGATTATCTTTGACAAAGCAACCAACTCCACCTGCAGCATAATTTTCATTCGTTTTTGAATAAAAGTTAAACCCAGGAATAGCATAATCATTCTCCTCAAAGCCATAAATCCAAATTTCAGATAGAAAAACTATATCTGGAACGCAAGCAAAAGAATCAATGTGAGTAACAAGAGATGCGAAATTTTCTCTCATACTTCTAATGTTTTGATGAACAATAAAAAATTTATCATTACAAAAGGAACTATCAGTAAAAACATTATCACAGTTGGAAGTACGTACATAAGGGAGAGAAAAGTCATCATTTAAATCTATATCAGAATTCATGTTTAAAATAAAAAAGAAAACAAAGATATTGTAAAGCACTAAATTAGTGCAAGATCATTAAACGATTTAATAGAAATGACTTTTCCCCCCTCAACCTTTCTTATAAGAATTTGATTATTATTATACCAAACATATTTGCCGTTTGATTTCTTCATAGCCTCTTTAGTCTTCATCAAAAGCGCCTGAGTAAATTTAGTGAGAGCATCGTTGATAAAAATTCCACTACCTTTACTCTTTTTACTGCTGCTGCCGCCGTTGCTGCTGCTGCCGTCGTTGCTGCTGCTGCCGCCGTTGCTGTTGCTGCCGCTCGCTTCGATGTTGACATGTCCATCGCTGCTGAGAGAATTCAAATTGATTTTATGTTTCCTCTTTGCGCACATAATTCGCTGCTTCGTTGTTAGGCTGGAGAATCTCAGACATATGATTGATTTTACAATATACGAATACAAATCACACAAAAACAAAAACTCCTTATCGCTTTGCTAATTCCCAGGCTTTCCACCCTCCACATCATTCATTATGGTAATTGTCACAAATACACATACATAAAAGATAAACGCATATGCATCACACATCATGCACACATGCACTCATACCATAACAGATGTTTATTTATAAATATACTAAAGTATCTATGTAATAAAGTCAGTCACTATTAAGAACCCGAACTGTGTAGTTGCATTATTCTTAACGTTGCCAAAGACTTTACCGTCACATGGTGTCAGAAGAAAATTAAATTAAAAAAATTAGTAAAAACGTGAAAAGTTAAGTAATTAACAACCGGAAAACAATAAAAAATACTTAAATAAAGTCAAGAATTGAAAATTAATTTGTTTGTTTGCCGAGTTTTTGCAATTTAATTGAATTTACCACGCGGAGAAATCCTGTTTGTGCTTGTCTGCAGTTCGTAGGGAGTGACTCATATAAATAGGCGACGACAGATATATATATTTTTTTTTTCTAAAAATGTCTGGAATAAAATCCCCAAAGCCGCTTGTCATTAACAGTGACATTGATATGTCGCAGCAATGGACCGAGTGGCTGGAGCTATATGAAAATTATTTCACAGCGAATAAATTGTCTGAAGAAGAAGCAGTAATACAGACGGCGAACTTCAAGGCATGTGTTGGTCTCGAAGCATTAAGGGTGATAAATAATATGAATCTCACCGAAGTAGAGAAGTCCGATTTGTCAGTAATCAAAACGAAACTGACGGATCACTTTGCTCCGTCAAAAAACAAGACCTACGAGAGATGCCAATTCCATCGCATTAAACAGCAGTCAAACGAAAATTTCGAAGATTTTCTGCAAAAATTGCAGTCCCAGGTAAAGAAATGCAGCTATGGTTCAAATGCCGATGAATTTGTGATGGACCAAATTGTCGTTGGCATATACTCAGACTCAACACGTCAGAAACTGTGGACAGAAGACGAATTGTGCTTAGAAAAAACGAAAAGGATCTGTAGAGCTGCGGAAAGAGCATCGAAACAAATGAGTGAATTACAGTCGACTGGCATGGACCAAAATGTGAATGCACTACATAAGGGAAAGACATTCAATTGTAGGCGGTGTGGCAGAAATCACGGCCCGAAGCAGTGTCCAGCGCACGGTCAGGAATGCAAAAAATGCAACGGCATGGGACATTGGGCAGCTGTTTGTCGAGCGAAGAAAAATAACACATCGAGTCGTGAGACGAAAAATTCAGATAAACCAAAAAATAACAAACATAAGAAATATCTGAAGCAAGTGAATGCTTTCGATCATGACGACCAGCTATCCGATTACGAAATTAGTGCAGTTACCATGGAAGCAAGAGTAAACAATATTGCGGCAGCTGACAAATGGTCTGAAATTTTGAAAATTGGTAACAAGAATATAACAATCAAGCTTGATACTAGAGCAGAATGCAATGTGCTGCCAAAGAAAGAAGCTCTGAGGTTAAATCTTGCAATAACAAAATCAGATACAAGAAGAATCGTGACATACAACAACGATAGTATTCGGGTAGTTGGTGAAGCAACCACGAGTTGTGAAACAAGAAGAACTTCAAAATTGGTCACATTCAGAATTGTGGCTGAAGACTTGACGCCGATACTGGGTCGTACATCATGCGAAAAGTTGGGACTTATCGCTCGCATACATGAGGCTACGCACGATGATGAAAAAATTGGGTGTTGCAAAAATTTCACATATGAAATCGATCTCATAGATGATCCAAAATTCAAAATTATACCAGCACGTCGTATCGCTCATGCTCTACGTGACAAAGTCAAAGCTGAATTAAACAACATGGTTCAAATGAAAGTAATTCGACCGGTGAGTCATCCAACACCAGCAGTAAGTCCAATAGTCATCGTCACAAAAAAAGACAAAATAAGAATATGTATGGATCCGACCGACCTTAATAAAAATATCAAACGTCGGCAATATCCTCTGCAGACACTTGAAGAAATTGCTGCGAGTGTGCAAAAATCTATAATATTTACCAAATTGGATTGCCAAAAGGGATTCTGGCAAATACCAGTGACGAAAAGAACATCAGAATATTTAACTTTCTCAACACCGTGGGGCAGATACCAATTCTTAAGACTTCCGTTTGGAATATCATCCGCCCCAGAGATATTTTCTGAAATTATGAACAACACACTAGAAGGCATACCAGGCTGCAAAGTTGCTATGGATGATATATTTTTGTATGCAGAAAATGTTGATAAGCTACGCGCAACAACAACAAAAGTCATCGATCGTTTGAAGGCAGCCGGTTTCACGCTAAACAAGAAAAAATGTGAGTATGAAAAGAAAAAAGTTAAATTTCTTGGTCATATCTTTACAGCTAAAGGTATCGAAGCCGATACCGAAAAAGTTGAAGCGATTAAAAATTTACGTGAGCCGACAAACGTTAAAGAACTTCAACGGATTTTGGGAATGGTCACGTATTTGGCTAAATTCATCCCCAATTTATCCGAAATAACCGAACCACTACGAAAATTGCTACACAAAGAAACTGAATGGTACTGGGACGTTGAACAAAAAAAAGCATTTGAAGATGTAAAGAAAACTTTAAGTTCAACCCCTGTGCTAAAGTTCTATGACGTAAACCAACCAGTGAGACTTTCAGTGGACGCAAGTTCAAAAGCACTTGGTGCATGCTTGTTGCAAAATAACCAGCCAGTGGCGTACGCTACACGCGCACTAACACCTACTCAACAAAATTACCCTCAAATTGAAAAGGAGGCGATGGCAATAAAATTTGCATGCAAGAAATTCCATGAGTACGTGTATGGTAAACGGATCGAAGTCGAGTCAGATCATAAACCACTCGAAACCATCTTTAAGAAACCACTACAAGATGCACCATTGAGATTACAACGAATTCTATGGGATGTAATCCAATATTCTCCAATTGTCACCTACAAAAAAGGCACACAAATTCCGATAGCTGATACACTTAGCCGAGATTGCAACCCAATTGACACAGGCCATGATGAAGAGTACTCAGTCAACATCGTACTTTCATTTACCGATGAGGCCCGAGATAGATTTGTTAAGTCAACATCCGAAGATCTGGAGTTGCAGTTGTTGAAACAGGTTGTCTTAAGAGGATGGCCTGAGAACGAGAAAATGTTACCAGAAGCTGTTAAAAAATATACTAACTTCAAAGAAGAAATAACCTTTGAACAAGGTTTATTATTCAAAGGACATAAGGTAATTGTCCCAAAAAATGAAATTAATAAAATCGTTCGGGATCTTCACACAGGACATGCTGGAGTTACAAGCTCGATGGCAAGAGCTCGTCAATCACTTTACTGGGTTGGTCAAAGTAATAGTATTCGCGACTATATCCAGAGATGCTCCGTGTGTCAGCAAACACAAAGAAGTAACGTTCGAGAACCACAATTGGGACGAGATGTTCCAGAATACCCATTTCAACTTGTGTCATCTGACATATTCAATTTTAAGGGAGATGAATATATTCTGATAGCCGATCATTATTCAGGATTCATGGACTTCAAGAAATTGAAATCAGCAAATTCTCAAGAGGTCATCGACCACATGCGTCAATGGTTTTCAGTGCACGGCATTCCTGAGACACTAGAATCCGACGGTGGACCACAATATACATCAAAAAGATTCTCCAATTTTGCATCAACGTGGCAATTCTCGCATCAAATATCAAGTCCTTACTACCCAAAATCAAACGGTTTTGCAGAACGCAACGTCCAAACGGCGAAAAACCTGTTAAAAAGATGCTACCTCGACAATTCGGACATATATCTCGCAATTCTTATGCTGAGAAATACACCACGAAATGATATTCTTAAATCACCATGTCAACGTCTGTATAGCCGTGCCACCAGAACAATTATACCAGGAGTGAAGGATGAATTGAAACCTAAAGTCGTTGTCGGTGTTCAAAATGAATTGAAGAAATTGCGTATCCAACAAAAAGTTTATGCAGACAGAGGTGCTAAGCCATCAGAAGAACTCAAAACTGGCGATAAGGTGCGCATGCAAACGGGACATCGAGAATGGATTGGAGCAAAAGTTGTCGAAGAAACACAATATCCGAGGTCAGTCATCATTGAGACTAATGAAGGCAAACGGTATCGCAGAAACACCCACCATCTGCACAAGACAAAGGCCGATATTCAATCACCGACCATTGATTGGCCTTCAGAAAAACTCAACATTCAACAACAAATAACGACAAAACAAACTAATGATGCAACCACTAAACCAATTACAGAAGGAACAGAAAAACTTAATCATCCGACTACTGATAAACAAAACAACCAAGACCAGAAACAACAAGCTTCACATCCAGTAACCACAACCACACGCAGCGGAAGAGTTATTAAACCTTTAAAACGCTTAAATTTATAGTTATGTAAATATGAATTTATTATTATATACATATTTTTGTTCTTTAACTTTAATTAACTACTATGTACTTGAATAGAGATATATATATATTTATGATTATTAATAGTTATTCTATTATCCTTATGGACTCATCCCCAACATAAATTTGAAATTCAATATTTTTTTTTTTAAGCAATCTAAGAAAAAGACATTTAATTCCTTAATTGAACTAACGATATAATTTGTACTTTTAATTGAAATCCCATATTTAATCTTAAATCTCAATTTTTTAAAGACTTTGAAATTTTATTTTTTAAAAAAGGGGAGATGTCACAAATAAACATACATAAAAGATAAACGCATATGCATCACACATCATGCACACATGCACTCATACCATAACAGATGTTTATATAAAATATACTAAAGTATCTATGTAATAAAGTCAGTCACTATTAAGAACCCGAACTGTGTAGTTGCATTATTCTTAACGTTGCCAAAGACTTTACCGCCACAGTAATAATAATAATTCCCAACTACATAGAAATCGTCCAAGAAAACCCTTTCGTTCCTAATAGTTATTTCTTAAAACCTCCTAAGCCTAAGTTCCTGACTACTAGCAAAATGTAAATGGTCTGCGCACGAAAACTTCTAACATATACCTAAATTGTCAAAAACTCCCTGTTGACATATTGCCCTTACCGAAACAAATCTAACACCGGATTTTAATAACAGTGAACTTTTTACCTCCGATTTTAGCGTCTATCGTAAGGATATCCTAGTCTCAGATGGTAACTCTTCATCAGGCCGTGGTGTTCTCCTGGCAATAAACTCTAATTGGGACTCATCGTTGCCACCACCACCAGGCCACACAACTGTAGGAAAAAAGAAGAGGAGAAAGGAAAATGCCACTTACTGTGCTCCGACATACGTAGGTATTTTTTTGTTGTTGTTATATCCTAAGTGCTTGTTTATTTGTTGTTGTATATTTGGCTTTTTGTTTCTTATTTAGCGTTATTTAATTTTTTTTTTTATTTATTAAAACTGTCTATTGTTTTATATAGATTAGTGTTTTTTTTTGTATTGTTTGGTTTTATGTATGTTTTACATTTAAGCGCGTCTGCGACGGGAACGGGGACGGAGGCACAACAATGAACGGACGCAGAGCACGGCACTAGGACATCGACCGACCCTCTCCAAGATTCACTAACAACTTCGAATGTTGGTGAAACTGCACCATCTCTTGTGTGTGCTCTTTGCGCATTCAGTGTGTCAAATAAATGCCGCGATGTTTCTTTTTTAAAAACGACAAATTGCATTTTGGCATCCTTAATTTATAAGGTGTTAATTTGATGTCATTAAAGCTTTTTTGTTTTATTTTTGATTAACGTTAGAACTCTTTTTGATCGTATCCTACTCGTGACATTAACCTTGTTTTTTTTTTTGTATGAACATAACAATTTTTGTTTTTTTTTTCGCTCCTGTTACAGAAGCTAGAAATGTAAAAAAACTAAAAGATCTAAACAAAAATGTGAAATAAATTTCCAGTTTATCTGAAAACATACTCCGTTTAAAAAATCATGTCTTTAATTTGTCCCACCCGTGACAGAAAAAAACTTTCCTGTTTTCAAAATTCATTGACGTTTTTTCCATTTCAGCAAGAATTAATTAAAAATGTTCATGTATAATAATTAGTGTAAAATTTGAAAAGAAAACATTTTTTACAAATGTCCCACGATGGAATATCCCATATCTGAATTTTTCAAAATACATTTTATTTTTTTTTCGATTTTCGAACAAAATATTTTTTTTTTTGAAAATTTAATATCTATACTTCAAAAATACGTTGATGAATTTTTAGGCACGAGTACGATAACTTGGCCGCCAAGATTTGATGACGGATTTTTGTAGAGGGGTCAAAAATAAGCACTTTTTACTATGGGAGGGGGGGGTCTACCTCCCCCCGTTTAGGAGGTAGGGGCACTTTTAGAAAAAATGGTTTAAATTGAAAAAAAAAAATATTAAAAAACAACGGCAACACCTACAATAAAGTGCTATACTGCGTTTGAAAGCCAGAAGATTGTTCTATAATCCTGCATTTAAATTAAATTACTCATGTCAATGGTTTTTGAGAAATTCGCATTTAAAGTCCAAATTTTGATAAAAAAAAACGTGAAAAAAAAGTTTAGACCGATTGTTTTCAAAATTGTGAAATGAAATTGTAAATTAGCTTATATGTGTTTCATGTATCTATCAGTTCTTAATCGAACACAAAAAACCGCATGGTTCTATGCTTTCTGGTTTTTGAGAAAACCTCCGTTTAGGAGGTAGGGGCATTTTTAGAAAAAATGGTTTGAATTGAAAAAAAAAAAAATATTAAAAAACAACGGCAACACTTACAAAAAAGTGCTATACTGCGTTTGAAAGCCAGAAGATTGTTCTATAATCCTGCATTTAAATTAAATTACTCATGTCAATGGTTTTTGAGAAATTCCCATTTAAAGTCCAAATTTTGATAAAATAACGTGAACAAAAAAGTTTAGACCGATTGTTTTCAAAATTGTGAAATGAAATTGTAAATTAGCTTACATGCGTTTCATGTATCTATCAGTTCTTAATCGAACACAAAAAACCGCATGGTTCTATGTCTTCTGGTTTTTGAGAAAATCGAAAATAACTTAAACTACTTTTCTACAAAATGTTTGATATTTTTTGCTTCCTTACATAAATAAATCAGTGCTAGCTTCCAACATTACAATATATAAACAGTAAAGTATGTATGGGGGGGCATGCTGCCCCCCTGCAACCCCCCTGCTTGGGCACACTATAGGATTTGGGGTAGGTGCGAGGTTGGGTGCATGCAAAGTTTCTTTTGCATTCACAGAATCTGTATTTAAAAAAATTCAAATTTATTCTATTTATCCAATGTCCACTAAATACATATAGAATACAATAAACGATCTTGAAAACCAAAACAAACTTCCGACCATGTTCACCAATACATGGCACTATTTTTCTATCGAAAATACTGCCTAGAAAGGAAATAAAAGGACGACTGGGGTTCGCAAATAATAGTTTTTATCAGATGTAAAAAAAGTTTACCCTTGTTATACCGATGGTGATAAATGTGAGGGTTTACAGTTAAAAGACATCGATCCTCCCACCCTTCAGAGCGAAAATTTAGAAAGTGTTTTACCGCCAAAACATCCTCGGCTTCCCACCATAAAAGAGTAACTCAACGAACTCGACAGTTATAGTACGGACGATGGCTTTATTGACGAGACTTACACACCTTTTGAATACATTTTGACCATTTTTAACTAACTATGACTGACTAACTCCTGACTAACTGACAAAATAACTGACCCAGATGCAATTCAACCTCCTCATGGTGTATTCTGAGTAACGCTTAATGAATTGCGGTACTGAACTAACAAAGATTCATTATGTTTATTAACATTAATCCTTAAAATGGAATCACCGTCACCACCAAAAATCAAAAAAAGTAGTTTTGGTAATTTTCGATTTTCTCAAAAACTAGAAGACATAGAACCATGCGGTTTTTTGTGTTCGATTAAGAACTGATATTTACATGGATCACATATAAGTTAATTTACAATTTCATTTCAAAATTTTGAAAACAATCGGTCTAAACTTTTTTTTTCACGTTATTTTATCAAAATTTGGACTTCAAATGCGAATTTCTCAAAAACCATTGACATGAGTAATTTAATTTAAATGCAGGATTATAGAACAATCTTCTGGCTTTCAAACGCAGTATAGCACTTTATTGTAGGTGTTGCCGTTGTTTTTTAATATTTTTTTATTCAATTTAAACCATTTTTTCTAAAAGTGCCCCTACCTCCTAAACGGGGGGAGATAGACCCCCCCTTCCGTAGTAAAAAGTGCTTGTTTTTGACCCCTCTACAAAAACCCTTAATCAAATCTTGGCGGCCAAGTTATCGTACTCTCCCCAATTTTTATACTTATATAATAAACATGAATAATAAAGAAAAAATTATATATTTTTCGATGAATTCATATTTACTCACTTTGTTTATAGACAGGAGGTAATTTATAAATTTAAAGAACGAATTTCATGTAACATTAATTTTGTATATATGGGTCGTTTTAAAAAAATTACATTTTTAGCGTTATAGCTTCTATTTTTTTTGCATTTCAATTTAAAGACTTGAAATTTGGCATGGAACTGTGTTTATATGTCAGCATTATAAGAAAAAATTTGCTGATCGATTGATGGTAACGAATAGCCATGGTAATTAATAATGTGTAATCTCCGTGGCCTTTTTGGGATGTGATTTTCATGCTTAATCAATTTTATTAATATTTTTAATGATGAAAATGATTTTTATTTAATTTTGGGCCTTGACGTTTGAAAGGCCTTCTCTCAAACTTTAATTTTATGATATGCCAAAAAAAAAAATTGTTTTGTTGTCCGAATACTTAGTTGAACGAGCGTGACAAGATTTGGAAAAAAAAAACCTAATTAAACATTTTCGCTTTTTCACACAACTAAACAATTTTTAATAATTTTTTACGATGCATTATCTTATGGTACGTCAAAAAACCTTTAATTTTATGTTTTATTATAATTTAATTATTGCAGTTAATTCCTTTAAAATTTGCATACAAAATAATTTTTTCATCCGAGTAAAAATTCAGTGTAATCTCCGTGGCCTTGTTATCTTTGTACCGTATAAATATTTTTTAGTCTAACCACCGCCAAAAGAAAGGTATTTACTCATACTTGAACCTAATATAATTTGGATGACATTGGATTACATTTACTATATTAAAATTAAGAAATAGTCGATTTTGTAATCTCCGTGGCCTGTAATCTCCGTGGCCATTTTCGTATTTGTTTTTTAATAAATGTTCTTTTAGTTTATAATGGCTCATATCATTATTAATTTTTTTATATTCTAGATAAATATACTGAATTTCATCATTCCTTACAATATTGGTACCATAAAAGTTCCAAGAAAGTTATGTGCCGTTATTTAAAATTATTTTTTTTTGTCTTTCATGCTTTTAAACAAAATCATTTAGTAAACAAACAACTTTTTTATTAATTATCTTATTAAATTTAGTTGCTTTCCACAAAACTTCAACTATTTATTGTTACTATTTATTTTGTGGATTATTGTTATTTTATGCAAGAAAAGAACATTTTTAGTACATTCGAAATTTAAAATTTAAATTTTTATCAAAAAATACTCGTAAAATGGAAAATATTTGAAATTATTTTTGCGCAACTCGGAGAACTCCTTTTCTACTTGTTTACTATAGATTTAGAAACTAAAACCCAAGAAAAACTGAAAAAATTTTTTTCAAACGATAAAAAAAAAATGTCAATTTTTAAAAAATGACCCATATAAACTCTTTAAATTTCTAAGCAACTGTTACTATAAGACCAAGTACGTGCGCGCCAGTTATGCATTTTATTTTTTGTATATTCCGACGACTGGGCTATAATAGCTGTTTCATTCATGCATTGAGTATCAAGAGTAAACACCCATATGATTTCTGAATTCGAATGAAATTTAAGCAATTAAATAAACAAAAATTGCATTCCAATTATAAAAAACAAAAGCTTTATTTGATAGCAATAAATTAACACAAAAATAAAAATTCCAAATAAATATAATGCATTTTTCAGGGTTTTAAATGGAGACCTTGGTTGGAAGCCTCTTATACGCTATGTTTCACACGCAAGAAACTTTCGAAATGAATATATGAATATGTTTTGAGATATAATTATAATTGCTCTTTTTTGTTTTTTTGTTTTAGCTAAACTAAAAGCCTTTACCTAAAATAAATATTTTATACATGCAGTCCTTCTTTCTTCTTTTTATATTTATTTATAACAGCCTTAAGAGATGTATCTCGACTATTTTTTGTTTTAGCTAAACTAAAAGTTTGTACTTTTCATCAATTTTTTTTTTGTTTTGACTAAACTAAAAGTCACATTATTATGATATTGAATTTTGAATAATAAATCTTTCCAATTTTGTTTTTGAATTCAAACTTAAACTTTCATGTATACATACATAAATATATTTTTTGCTTCTAATAAAGAATAATAAGACAGTTGAAGTATTTTCTATTTTGTTTTGACTAAACTAAAAGTTGCAATATTAAATACATAATGTTCATTATAAATTTTATATTTCTTGTATACACATATATTTTAAATTATTTGTTTAAATTATTTTCTCTCATTATTGTATTACTACTTTTTTATTTTTTTTTATTTGAGTTCTTCCGGCAGACGGCTTATCAAGCCATGCTTTGTAAATCTTTTTGAATCTAAACTATTGTACTTTTGAATGATTGAAAAATAAAGACTTTATCTATCTATCTATCTATCTATCTATCTATCTATCTATCTATCTATAATGCATTTTTTTCCTAATAAAAACTAAACATATACCCTATTTAACGCATCAAAAGTACATAAGTAAACATCATCCAGGCTCCTATTGTCTAAGATTAATCAGTTAAATTTACTGTTATATTCTTTCATATGTAAAACGTTGGAGATAAGCACTTCTATTAACATCACTTGAGAGTGTAAGCTGGTCGTGTTTAAAGCCTTTATAGACGTGTTATTTAATTGTTTTACAATGAGAAGAAAAATTTCTTTGGAAACGCGGAAAATTATAGTGGATTTGCGGAAAAAAGGAAAATCGTATCGGGATATTGGAAAAATTGTTAATACGAATCATGTTTCAGTGAAAAAAATTATTGATAAATTTGAAAGATTCAAAACATTAAAAAATTTTAAACGTACAGGTAGACCAAGAAAGTTAAACGAAAGAGAAGAAAGGCAAATTGTGTCTGAAGTAAAAAAAAACCCCAGTTCCAGTGCCGTCAAAATCGCGGAAAATTTATCAATTACATCCGAAATATCAGTAAGTGCGAGTACTGTACGGCGAACATTGCACAAATTCGGCTTACATGGTAGAAGTGCCAGAAAAAAACCAATAATATCTAAAGTGAATAAAAAAAACGCTTAAACTTTGCAAAGAAATATATATATATAAAGATATTTCATTTTGGAAAAATATATTATTTACAGACGAAAGTAAATTTACTTACTTACTTACTTAGGTCCTCAGACCTTTTATGTCCGTGGGGGACCCCTAGTGGGGCATAGGGCGTCCGCAACGCCAGCTCGCCATCGTGTTCGGTTCCTAGATATGAGTCGCAACTCCCTCCAACTCTTGCCTAGTTGGGCTGACTCCTCCTCGACTGTCCTTCTCCATGAGCTTCTCGGTCGTCCAGCTCTTCTTCCTTCTTGAGTGAGCGGATTCCACTGCATTGCATGACCCGCAATACAGTTGTCGCCTTTTCGAAGCGTGTGTCCGATCCACTGCCACTTTCGACGTCGTATAATAGAGTCAATAGGTTCCTGACCCGTTTTCCTAAGGAGCTCTTCGTTTGATATACGATTGGGCCAGAAAATCCTAAGGATGTTTCGTAGACATCTATTCATTGACATACTAGATATGGACTGCTAGTAGCTGATTACAGAATGGTCCAACGGATTACCAAACGACACTAGCCCTCGTGCCGACACTGACGGAAAATTTGAGTACTATGAAATGGAACCAGTGCTAAAGGGGCTAATGTGTAATTAGTCCAATTGCCAAATCTGAAAATTTCCCCTTTTTAATTTTTGTTTTCAACGTATAAATATATACTGCAACACAGTTTTCGTTGCATTTACTTGTATTATCTATTAACAAATATTATTATTGTTTGTAAAAATACTTTTATTAAAGCAATTAGTTCCACTTTTACAAATAATTTTAATTTTTATACTAGAAATCAAGAGATAAACTAAGATCTTTTTGGCTAGAGCGAAAATATTTGCAAAAAAATAGTTATGCAAATAAATCCTAATTTTGATTTAAACTAACAACTCACTTTAGAGAAAAACCAATCCTACAATTTGTATCAAATTTACAAAAAACTTTCTTTAGGTGTTTTTTATTATTCACAAATCTATCTGGATCCGGATCTGGATCTTTCTTTGAAAATAAAACGATACGGATCTTAGTGACAGCAGTGTTATAAGTCCGTCTCTTTTTATCCTTGGGTTTGTAAATTTTAAATTATGTCTTGTTTTTTTTCTTTACATTATAGCTTACACTACCTTGCCATAAAAAGCCATCTACTCGCCAGTGTAATAACTGATTTTTGGATCTTTGAAATAGATCCCGATAGAAAACAGGATCCCAAATTGTTTTTGTAATACATGTTAAAACTTAATCCAGATCCGGATCCAGATAGATTTGTGAATAATAAAACGCACCTTATCTTAAACTAGAACTGTAAGGCTAGGCGCGCACATTCAATTTTTAGTTTCTCAACTGCTTGGTTCGAGCAACTAAAAAGTTTGTGTTTTGACACAAACTAAACGATTGCCTAAAATGAGTTCGCTATTTTGTGTAACATATAATTATATGCACCTGCGCGGACATTAAATTATTAAGTAAACCAAAATGATTCATAAAATATTTTAAAGGGGATTTTTTTTCGAGATCCCTTAGCACTATTCTCAGCCGATTATCTCTCTAACCATAGACTAGCACCGTTTCTTCAAAGCAATGTCAATGGATGTCCTTAGTTTCTACGAGTAAACATTTCTGTTGGCACTAGTAGAACAAGAGATGGCGTTAAGTATGTTGTTTATTTTTGCCACTAGTGTCGGCACGAGGGCTAGTTTCGATTGTATCCGTTGGACCATTTTGGTTGCAAATTTTGTATGAGAATTATACACAACTAGCAGTCCATATATAATAAGTCAATGCATCTATTAATGAACGTTTGCAGCTTCTTAGTGACACCTACTGTTACTTTCCAAGTGCTGCAACCGTAAAGTAACACGGATTCGACGTTGGATCGAAACAGCCGTAGCTTGGTTCTTAAGCTAAGAGAGTTATTCCTCCATATATTTCGAAGCATACCGAAAGCAGCCTTTGCCTTCCCGATTCGACTGCTGATGTCCTGTTCGGTACCAACCTCGGTAGAGATGATACTTCCAAGTTATTGGAAGCTCTGTACTTTCTCTACCGGTTGTTGAGAAATATTTATGATAGTAGATGACGTGGTTCCTAGGCTGATCATCTTTGTTTTGCCGGAGTTGATTTTCAGCCCTACGATTTCTGCTTCTCTCTCCACCCCTGTTGTCATTTGGTGGAGATCCATGATCCTATGAGAGAGCAAGCATACGTCGCGTCGTCCGCATAGTCAAGATGTTTCAGGTGAGACGTCAGAGTCCATCGAATTCCTCCGTTTCCCGTCAAGGCCGCTCGCAGGACATCGCTTTGGCTTTCGTAGCAATAGGTCCACAGGTGATTTGATGGTTTATCTAACCGAAAAGTGGAACAAATCTTTACATTGTTTCGGAGAAAGTAAGATTATTGCACTTGATATTTCAAAGGCATTTGATAAAGTCTGGCATCTTGCTCTTTTATCGAAAATGCGTGCTTTCGGCATCGACGAATCCCTACTTCTTTGGATTAGAAATTTTCTTTCGAACCGTTCAATGCAAGTTATACTAGACGGATTCAAGTCTGAAACCCACAATATAAATGCTGGTGTGCCCCAGGGCTCCGTTTTGTCCCCAACCCTCTTCCTCATTTTTATTAATGATCTCCTGTCTGTAACTTCTAATCCAATTAATTGTTTCGCTGACGATAGTACTCTTAGCTTTTCATATTCGTTTTCAGACTCACATCCCTCCTCTTCGGATGTGGAACTGCAACGACAAAATATGATAAGCACATTAAATTACGACCTAAACAGAATTGTGCAATGGGGAATAAGAAACCGTGTCGAATTTAATGCTTCGAAAACCCAATGCTGTCTTATATCGTTAAAGCGAGATATACCCCCCTTGCCACTATCTATGAGTGGCACTTGCATCAATGAAACTGAACATCTCGATATTCTCGGTATGTGCATCACGAACCACCTCTTGTGGAACACTCACATACGCGATGTTGCCAAAAATGCCGCAAGATGTTTGGGTTTTCTGAGACGGTGCAAGAAATTTTTCTCTCCTTCTGATCTGGCTACAATCTATAAAACCTATATACGTCCAAAACTTGAGTATAATTCCCATCTATGGGCTGGTGCTCCAGTAACTTATTTAAGTCTCTTGGACAGTATTCAAAGAAGAGCTTTTAAAATGATTGGTGATAATAACATCATTGACTCATTTACGTCACTCCAACATCGTCGTAATGTTTCTTGCCTCACCCTTTTTTACCGTTATTTTAACGGACTATGCTCTAGTGAAATAGCCAGCTGCATTCCTCCCCTTAAACAATTTAACCGTAATACTCGCACTTCTAGGCAGGGCCGCCGCTACCATATGTGCAAAATGTGCGGCGCACAAGGGCGCCAACGTCTAGGGGCGGAAAATTAAGAGATCGATCGAACTCAACCAATGCAGCATACTCCAAAAGTTTTCCTTAAGCTATTGGAACTTGTTTACATTTGACCTTTCACTACGGCGTAGTTCCCACGCACAATCTACTACAAATCTGTATTCATATTTTGTTTGTGACTGTCGCCTCTCACACCAAATAACCTCTTCGATTGCAGTCATAGTCTAAACTACTCTACGCCATGTCGCTTTAGATTGACACTTGGGAAATAGCTTTCCACGCAACCTTCATCTCAGACCTATAAACTCGAAAAGAATTTTGATTTTTTTAGATTTACAGCCCATGTATTTCTCATAAAATAAAACGAAAACAGTGTCTCGAAAACATTAATTTTACTAATTACTCGTATTTTTCTATGAATGGGTATCAATATTCTGATTGCAATGATATAGCTAAATACGAGTATCTTAAATCTAAGTTGGTAACTTAAGAACGAAATTAATCGAAGATGATTTGAAACCGATGGAAAATGTAAACGCATCTTTACAACGGAAACCAAAAAAAAAACCAACGGTAAAAAAAATGTGTTGTGTCTCTAAATATTTATGTTTCTTTTTAAATAAGGGTTTATGAATAGTTTTTAATTAATTTTGGAACTGAATTGATAAATAATTCAAATGTCAACGGATTGAACAAAATCAGAATAACCCAGAAATTTAGCGTTTCATTGGTTGTTCGAATTTAAGCTTTCAACTGATATTCAGAGTTCAGACTCTATTTATATTAAAATATAGTTCCCACACAAGCCACAAAATGTTAAATTTCATTAAAGCATACCTAAGATGTCAAGGAATTATATATAATACTTTCAGATCCGGAAGTAAATGATTAAGTGTTTCAAAAAGAAAGTAAACAAAAACTTTTAAAAATATCAAAAACTACTTTGTCTTCTTTCTGCCAAGCTATAAACTATTGGTTTTTACCAAAGGATACCAAATAGTGCTAGGAACTCGAATATTTTCATTTTATATGAAAATGGTTTTTTTGAAGAAAATTATTCGCAATCACCATATTTTTTGTTTCCTCTTAAAATAAAATGCACGACTGTGGGTCGCACGAACTTGCTCTTATGTAAAAGACTAAGAATTTCGAAAATGAATGCTATTAGAGAAAAACTGATCGTAAACATAAAGTTCATTTATTTAATGACTAAAACAACTCTTTTAGTGGTAGCTGGAGCTAAGAACATAATGCCATGTGATGCAAGCAAATATTAGTTCATGCAAGAACAAAATTTATAACAAAGTTATAAGTTACAAGTCAAATAATCTTTTATATACACATTTTTAAAACATCTTTTTTTTATTGCTTTACGACAAAAAAATTATTTTCCAAAAAAAATATTTAGCCCTTTTTTGAGATATAGAATTTTCTAAAAAAAAATATAAAAAATGTTATTAAAATCCGTTCAGCCGGTAATGAGAAATTCAAAAATCGTCAAAATGGTTCTATTTTCGGTACAGTCAGTAATATATTGATTTCAATTTTTTTTTGCTTAATTAACGTAAAAATCTATCAAAATTTTCGGAGACATTTTCGAGAAAAACACGATTTTCGAAAACTTTTATTTATCAAGTTACAAAAAAATCAAGCATGGGGTTTTCGAAATATTGAGTTTCGAAAAAAAATTGAAATCCAAAAAAAAAAGTTTTGAAAATTTTAATGCACAGGAATATTTCAAATTTTGGGGCGCTTTAGCATAAAACAAATTATCAAAATCGGTTGTACCGATTATTCAATTTTTTTAATTTTTGTTTAAATCTGTTGGACATTGTTTTTAAAAAAAATTTATAAAATGTCGAAAAAATTGTATTGCAGGTTTTGGTCTTAAAAAAAGAAGAAAAATAAACGTGTGGGGACAAAATTTCGAGACCCACTTTTTTCGTCTTCGCTATCATCGTAATGTCAACTTTGATCAAAACCTCGAGTTCGAGTTTTTACGAATGTAAAAAGAGTAAATAATCTGAAAAGGATGCAAAAACTGTACATATGTATATGCTATAATGACTACGTTCATTGTATAAGAATTTGGTGTAGCTCGGAACGCGACAAGAACAATGCATGTTTGCTAAAATTTTTCAACTGCGAAATGGAGAATAAATAAAACTTTCACTTATTCAACGTAAATACCCCCGTGCACCCAAGTCATGGGGCGGCAGTTTAAGGTTCTTGCACAAGGGCGCACGAACATCCAGCGGCGGCACTGCTTCTAGGAATGCCCATCAGTTTACCCTTGAGCCCAACTTCGGCCGTACTGTGAAGTACAGAGATTCGTTCTTCAGCCGTACTACGCGAATGTGGAATTCTTTGCCACGCTCTGTCTTTCCCAGTCATTGCAATGTTCAAGAATTCAAAACCAATGTACACCGACACCTCCTTTCTAACCGTTCCCTTTTTTCTTAATGCTCACACTGTGTCTCTGGCATATTAAGGGTATACAAACCCCTTGTGTGCGCCGATTATAAAAAAAAAAAAAAAAAAAAAAATCGCTTATCACCAACAGAAACAATATTGGTGACAGAATGCAGCCCTGTCTGACTCCACTTTGGACTTCAAACTCTTCTGACAGCCTCCCTTCGTGCAAAACGTGACATTTGGATCCATCATAAGTTGCCTTATTTGAAATTTTTAAAAGTAACAGAAATAAAAAAATTTTGAGAAAAAAAAAAACAAACATGGGGGAGGTTCGGTGATGGTGTGGAGATGTATGGCGGCATCAGGAGTCGGGAATCTTGTCTTCATTGAAAGTACAATGAAGAAGGAAGACTACGAGTACCTTGACATCCTAAGGAATAACCTGCAACCGAGCGTAAACAAATTAGGTATGCTTAGCAATTGGATCTTTCAGCGAAACAATGATCCTAAGCATACCTAGCGGCTTGTTAAAGAGTGGTTGCTGTACAGGACTCCAAAACAGCTTGATCATCCTCCACAATCACCGGACCTCAACCCCATAGAACATTTATGGGATCATTTGGACCAGCAAATACGGAAAAGGACCATAAAGAGCAAAGATGACCTAAAAAAGGCCTTAATTGAAGAATGGTCCCAAATATCTTCCGATGTTACCAATAACCTTGTGATATCTATGCCCCGCTGACTTAAAGAAGTTATAAAGTCTAAAGGTGGTCAAACTAAATACTAAATTTTTATTTATAATATTATTTATTTAAAATTTTTTCTTTGGTTTTAATTTATTGCTAATGAATAAAGCTTTTTTTTGTGTATTATTGGAATCCAATGTTTGTTTACTTTTTGGTTTAAATCCTATATAACTCCAGAAATCATATGGGTGTTTACTCACTTTTGACACTCACAGTATGTTTAATTCTAAAATTTAATGTATAGCGCCATTTTCATTTCAATAATTTAAAGTTCTATCACCAGCACAACTGCTATTTTTTTACTGGCTTCTTTTTCGCCAGCAATCAAATTGTTGTTGTTTGTCGATGGAAATTTTGCTGCGCTAGCTATGCAGCAGTGAATAAAACACGCCTAAAAAAGGTCTGTATGTTTGTCCCCGGGTACGTTACTAGTACATGGACGTACATATTATGTATGTATGATGTTTATTTGCTTTTTAACCTTTTCATCCTTAATGGAAAATTATGTTGGAAAAAGTCAAAGGAGCAAAGGAATCAAAACAAAATTATCAATTGAGATTAACGACATTATATCAAGCATTATTTGATTATTTATTTAATACTTGGATTTAAGATATCATCACACGATACTAAAAAGCAGCTCAAAATACATGTGTCGTCTTGTTGTTTTGAAGTATTAAGAGTAACAAAAGAAAATAGAATACCCTCTCTTTTAAAGACTTAATTGTTGTTCAATTTATGGAAAACAGAAAATTTGTATTATCACTGAAAAATGTGTACCGTTATTCAAATTTAAAGAAAGCACTTTTATTATATTGATTTGTTGTAAGAAAAAATTGTTCTAGTGTGTATTTTTTTTAAATAAATACGTTTTTGTCATTTTCAGCTTCAATTACTTTCAATTTTTTTCTTAACTTCAAATGTGTTTTCGTAATTTGTATGTTTATTATTATTTATAAAAACAAAAGAAGTCAGTAACGTAGCGGATGGTTAATCAATGAAGCTTTGTTCCACACAAGCTTTCACTCGCTTTTCATATTCTCGGCGATTTTCTTTATAAAGTTGAGCAGCTGTTGAGTTTGCTGGCGAATTTGGATTGGGATCACTCAATAAAGACTAGATAAATAAAATTATTAAAAATTATTAAAAAAAAAAAACATATTTATATACCTGAATAGATGTAAGAATTGCTGAAACATCGTAAGTGGGACTCCATCTGTTTTGTAAAATATCTAAACAAATTCCACCATCGGCGTATACATTAGGGTGAAAAACTTTTGACACAAATCTAACTGTCGGGGGCTTATTCGGATATTCTTCCGTAAATTCTATAGTTAGTTTAAATGTTCCATCTTCAAAAGGAGTATCATGAGGACCAAAAATCACAGCATTCCAGATCATAATGTTATTATCTGTTGGAGCTCCAGAAACTCCAGTTGGTGGGTCCTCTTGAAGCCTAAATAAATATATAGTATTATTATAATTTATAAACAAGTAATTCAAATAACATGAAAATATATTTTTTTAAACTAAAGTTATGACTTAGTTAAGGTTAATCAATATAATGTACACCACCAAGCAGCTCGAAGAAGTATAAATGCTTTTCCTACTAATATTATTCAAAATATGTTTGTTGAAGCCGGACTCCTAAGCATTGAGGAAGGAAAGAACACAGTCAGGTTTAAGTTCTGTGTCAAACTTATATTTTCCAGAAAATCAATATCGATAGCGATGAAAAATTCAAGTCGCGATGCTATAGATGCATCTTCTTTATCCTTCGTGGTTTACAGGAGAATAAAGAACATAATATCGTAAGTTATTTATTTTATTTAGGATTGGAAACAAGAAATAATGTTATTGTTTCTGCTGTTTTTCAGGAACAGAAGAAGGTAAGAATTCAACATTATTTGTCATATTTTTTCAAAATTATTTTTCATATAAATATATAATATATAGTCAAGCTAAAACCTTCTAGGCAGAATACCAAGGGGCTTCAAACTTCTTAGCAAAGTACCAGCGGCGGCGACTCGACGTCTGAGCCACAAACATCTGTCGAGGGTGCCATTCGGGATCCCAAACTCTATCACTCCCTTTTACTCCATAAACGAATCTTTCAGAGATGTTCTGAAAGTTAATACCTTAGCTGCAGTCATTGTAAGAAGGTATAAAGATGGTATAGATCATGCGATCTGTACAAGCTGGCTGTAAGCAGACTAGAAGTCTGGTTAGGTGCGAAGCTAGAAGTTATTGCTGAGGAGGACATTCAACGCAGACCACTTAGATTCGGTCTGAACCCTCGTATGCAGCCAATCATTCCTTCGAAATCTTTGCCAAACCAGTTGGCCCAAATGCTGAGAAACACTTAAAAATTAGTGAAACCTGAAATTTTAACTGTTTCAGCTAATATTGACGATCTTGACAGCAAAGTCAATGATCTCACATTAGCCCTTCATAACTTACTGGCCGTTTCCTATAAGGTTACTCATAAGTTATAAAAAATAAATAGGTATCTTTATCCCCATCTTACTCACCGGCTATATATGTATGTACATAAGACCGATTCTTACAAATGGTGTATTAGTATGTCGAACCGCTCTATATTAAGCGATAAATTAAAATCATTTTTTTTATTTTCTCAAAATAGGTACAATTGATTTTGATAATTTGTTTATGCTAAAGCTCCCCAAAAAATTGGATAGTATTCTGTATTCAAATTTTCAAAAAAAAATGTTTAGATTAAAATTAAAGTTTTAGTATAAAACTTGATTAAAAAGACGATTTTGCAAATTTTATTCGAATCATCATACTTTCTCTACCCTTTTATTAAAATTAAAATTATCAAATACCTATTTTATTTTAAGTATCGTGCTAACTCTTTGACATTTACAAACATCAAAACAGATCTGTTTACTTAGTTATTTGCATGTACTGCCATTACTTACTTACGTACTTCATAAGCAATATATTAAAAAAAAACAGCCTTATCACGATGCTAGTTTGAAAATGTTTAAAATTAAGAAAGAGTTATTAGTCTACCTAAAAGTTAGCAAGTTGTTAAGTAGTATCATACCAATACCTTAATACTAAGGTGTTAAAAATTTTGCGCCATTAGAATTTTAGAATTTTGATACAATTTTTTTCTTTTAAATAATTTTTACGATCCATAATTCAATAAAAAAAAGGATCGAAATTAAGATATTATTGAATTTCTCACTATACTAAGATATAACGGATATTAATGAATTTTTTTGGTTGAAATTTAAGTTTTCTAGCTTATCTGTTTAAGTTTTTAGCTCTAACTACTAAGAGTTTAAAAAATGAATTTTATGCTTTTTGTAATAACATTCATTTTTATTTTTGAGATTACCTAACATCTTATTGAACCAGACAAGATTTTAATTCTTTTTTAAATTCATTAATTTTTTATCTCTATATATTATGTAATATTAGGAAAACTAGTAAAAGTTGTTTGACCATGAATTATAAAATGAAATGAAATTGTACACTTTGTGGTATGGATACCAGTGTAAAGTGCATTTTTGTAAGGTATTGTTTTTATTTAAATGAGAACCACGTCGAAGAGATTGCCGTGAGAGTGAGAGAACAAAAAATGAAAAATTGAAAAAGAAAGAGAAATTTACACCAGGTAGAATTTTAAAGATTGGGATTTAAGAGTAGCAGTACGAATATAAAAATGAGATATAGCTTGAACCAATTCAGTTGGCCAACGGTCGGTTGCGCAGAGAGAGGATTTAAGAGAACAAAAATGGTGCGCATGATATTTATATATATATGATTTTATATATATTAGTAAAGATTTTTCCTTAAATCTTACAGTGCCTAACTCAACTTTGCTTTGACAAATAGTTTAGGGATTATTGTTTATTTCTATGTTTTATGATTTGTGGCTTAGCAACAGAAAGGTTCCGGGGGCGTTATGTTTATATTTATTTTATGGTGTTAGTGTTTATTTGATATATGTATTTATTATTTTTTGACCTGTGGGGTTTTGGTATTAATTGTAGATTAGTTTTAATTAGTTAGATTAGTGTTTACGAGTTTGAATAATTTTTACCTACGAGTTTTTAAGAATTTATTTCACCTTAAAATAATTATTATAAATGTGTACTTCAGAAATAAGTATAAAACATAATAATAAAATAATAACAATATAAATAAGAATAATATAATTTAAATAATAAATGTTCATTAACATATACTTAGTTTTAAGAACTAATGTCGCTTTCATAGTCGGTTAAAGAATCGTCACCTGGATTAATTATAATTGAATCCGAAATTGTGTCCCACGTCAGGTCGTGAGAAAAGTATTCTTCCTCAGTTCTTATGGATTTTTCACACACTTTTCGCCAGTCTTCAGCCGTTATTTTTTAAAATTATTCCTCTGCTAATTTTTGAACATCCAATAAATTGAATGTTGTGTTTCGTGAACCTACTCTTGCCTTGACAGTTGCCCAAATATTTTCAATGGGATTGAGATCTGGATGATAGGGTGGTAAACGTAGAACCTCATGTCCCATGCCGTGAATGATATCGTCAATCTTATGCTTTGGGTTGTGTGTAGCTCAGTGTCCTTTTATTAGCCCATACAGTTCAAGTTTCAACATCTGTATGCGGACTATTGTTCTCGGTTAGCCATTATATCATCTCGGATTTCTTGCTAGCAGAAGTAATTTGTTTTTCTTCTAATTTATTGTGGTACGAGGCGTTGTCCATTACAATAACTGAAGGTTCCTCCAAGTTATTCAAAACTTGTTCTTGGATCCATTGGCAGAAATTTTCGAAGTTTTTCACGAAACCTTTTTCACCACCTGCATGCGCCATTATCAGCCTCTTTCCCATTGAAATTGGCGTCTTCAACCCACTGCTACTGTCATCAGTCCAGGCCCGTGGCCTTGTATGTGAGCTACGAATATAGATATCATATCCTTTTGTTCTATATTCCCGGATTTTTCTCAGATACTTCACTCGCATGAGTTTAATATCTTTTCTTTCCCAGAGAAGTTTCCGTTTGTTTTGAGTTTTTTTTGTAGCTAAATCCGTTTCTTCTTAGAATCCTGTTGAGAGACGTAATACTTAAGTTAAACTCCGGATCTTCCTGTACTCGTTGTCTCAACATTTTTAAGGATATCATCATTCCTGGTGGTAGTTGTGCATTATACGCCGAATAGCTGCGATGTCACATTCGTCTAGTCCAGTTTTCCTCTTCGTATGCTGCACTTTTTTATTTGGTGACTGCACAGCTTCTGTCTCTACGTATTCCTTAATAATACTTCTGATTCCAGTAGTTTCCACTGTTTGCGTTGTTGCGTAACTCACAGGACTTTTAAGAAACGAATTCTTTGCTTCTTCCAGTTTGTCATTATATATCTTAACAACTATCTTACGGGCCTGGCTTCCAATAGGTTTTCCTTTTCTAAATGGATCCATTAAAATTTGTTTTAAATGTAATTCAATGTATTATTCTTGGTTGTTTTTTTAAACTGAATTGCAAACCAAAGCAAATATCATTTAAATACGTTAATTCCCTCTGATGCAAAAATTCATTCTTAAAAACTCGTAGGTAAAAATTGTTCAAACTCGTAAACACTAATCTAACTAATTAACACTAATCTACAATTAATCCCAACCCCACAGGTCAAAAAAAAAGTATATCAAATATACACTAACGCCATAAAATAAATATAAACACAACGCCCCCGGAACCCCGGAACTAAGCCACAAATCATAAAACATAGAAATAAACAATAATCCCTAAACTTTTTGTCAATTAATCCTATGTCGCAGCTCGCAGGTAGTTTTTTTTGTCTAACCCAATTGCATTTTACAATAGACTTATTTTTTTATTATAGGTGCACTGAAATTTGTCCCAATAATAAAAACAAAAATTATTAATTTTATTTTTTCGAAGTAAAGTTTACACCTGCGATCATACTGAAGCACTAAGGAGGGTGAGTTTTGTTTATAGCTTCGCTCACAGTAAAATAGAAATGAATTTCCAGCAATGGACTTTCTTTGAATAAGATATGATCATGGTTTATTTTTCTTTCATAGCTTGATGTCTAAAAAACTATTTAATCTCTGGTGAGATAAAAAGAAAAGATTTTTAGGTGTAAACTTTACTTTGAAAAGATAAAATTAATAATTTTTGTTTTTATTATTGGGACAAATTTCAGTGCACCTATAATAAAAAAAATATGTATATTGCAAAATGCAATTGAGTTAGACATAAAAAACTACCTGCGAGCATAGGATTAATTGACAAAAAGTTTTGGGATTATTGTTTATTTCTATGTTTTATGATTTGTGGCTCAGCAACAGAAAGGTTCCGGCTATTTATTAACGTACAGTTTTTTTTCAATCGAAATTTAAGGCACTCGGTTGGAGAAAAGACGTCCGATCACAGCTGATAGCAAATCGCAACTCTCAGCAGGAAGATTTTTTTTTATAATTCACACGCGCTCAAGCGACTATAAAACGAATCTCTATTTAACGGTACCACCAAAGTTAGGCTCCAGGGTGAACTGATGAGCATTCCTAGCGAAGCGGGTATCACGGGTGAACTGATAAAGAGGAGAAATGCATGCGAGCATTGCTTATGAAAGAAGCGATAAAACCAGGAAACACGTAAAACATTCTGACGGTGTTCAAGAGATGGTAATGAATCCATGATAGCTCTGTTTCCTATCAGTTTTAATGCTCTGTTATGAATTCTATCCAATAAGTGAAGAAAAGTTTGTGCTGCGCCTGCCCGAAGGTGTGATTTATACTCGAATCTTGGAGGTATAAACGCCTTAAAATTCTTACATCGATATAGAAATACTAAGCATTTAGCAGCAATGAAGTTGATTACAAGTTTCAGAGAAGAGATCATTTATAAAAAATGAGGATCCTTGGGGAACACCAGCATTTATTTTGTGAAGAGCAGACTTGAAACCGTTTAATACATGTATTGAACGATTTAGAAGGTCATTAAGAAGCTTTCGATTTTCGAGATATTTCTTGAGCTGATGATTTATCAGCGATTCCATGACCTGGGAAAGAAGGGACGTAAGTGCAATTGGCCGATAGGAGGAGGGGGAAGAGGGGCAACGTATAGCTAGCAGCAAAATGAGCTGCAAGTACATTTGCCTTATCTAAAGATCTAGTTATTGGTATGCCATTATAGATGACTGTTGGAACCTAAGACGAAGTTGAATTTTTTACATTCTTAACAAATGACCAGAAATTTCTACTGCCTTTGGAACATTGCAGGACTTTCGCCTTAATTTCTGGTCATGAAAGGATTTGGTTCTTTTTATAACAGCGTTGCATTGGTTTCTGACTTGTTTATCCTTTTTCCGATTTTCCTCGGTTGGGTTGGCTTTGTAACACAACACAAAAATCACAAACACACACAACACAACGATCTAAGTTCAACTGTGAAGTTTAGGTCCAATGGATTAAATTTAGAATACAAACCTTTCTAGATGTTATACCTATAGAACAACAAACACAATTGAATATTACATCAGATGTCACTTAACTATTCATTACAAGAATCATGTGATAAGCATCGCAAGACACATGCAATGGGTAGCAAGCGACAGTTACTGGAAAGCAAGTGGATTAGTGGGAGATTGAGAGAGCGCGCCGTTTGTATGGGAGAGCGGAAAAAAATCTCTAAAATCTGAACTACTCAACGGATTTAAATGAAATTTGGCACACATGTTAAGATCTATCTTATAAATATTTGGTTAAGAAATAATTATTAGAAAAAAAGTTATTGACATTTTTCTAAAATTTGTGCGTTTGGATTGTATGGGAGAGCGGAAACAAGTCTGTAAAATCTGAACTACTTAACGGATTGAAATGGAATATGACACATATGTTTAGATCTATCTTATACATACATATGTGGTCCAAATTTGGTTAAGAAATTATTATTAGAAAAAAGTTATTGACATTTTTCTAAAATTTATGGGTTTTTGATGTTGTACTGAAATATATTTTTTTTGTTCCTTTTAGTAAAATATTTTTTTTTTTTGAATAAAGTAGAACAAACTATGTTTGTATATTATAAACATAAACAAAAATTCTTCAAAAATAATATTAAAAACATAAATAAAACATTTGCAATAAATTAATAAATAGTATAAAAAAGTAGAAGCAGCTATTTAACTATGAGGTATTTTCTTTTTTGCCTGTGGCCTCAATCCTGTTATTAGTGGATCTGAGGATATGAGGCTACGGTGAATAACATCTTCATTCGTCGCAATCCGACTGCATTTCCTCGAATTAAAACTGCGATAGATTTTATAGCCCTTATTTCGGCATTCTTGAACTTCCTCGGAGAGTGATCCAACAGGAAATGCACAATTTTTTATGATTTCTTCTCCATGGATCAAAACCTGGTGTACGATCGCTGGCATATGGTACCATTTATAATTCTCTACAAAAAGTTGTGCAGTTTCCCATGCGTTTTCTGCATATTTTTTGAAATCTATTTTTTCATTCGATGTAATAACTTCAAGAATAACAGAAAACCGCCGAATTAGGTCTTCATTGACTCCAGTGATTTATGAAGTCATGGTTGTATTGACAAAGAGCCTCCTGGATGTGTTGCCGTCTTTACTTGTCCCCGTACCTTGTTTGACAACATCAACAATGAAGCCCAGTTTCTGACGAAACTCCTGCTGAATTTTTTCCTCTGAGCATCTCTAATTTGGCGGGTCTCATTGTTAGTTCTCCATGCTTTAAATGGCAAATTGTAGGCCACATGTAGGATACACTCCATAAACTTTGTACGAGCGTAGAGAGGAGACATTCCCAACTTCAAAGCTTCCATGTTTGCAGGTTTGTTTCTTTTTTGTGTCAGGTTATTCATTCCCGAAGTTGTAGTTCCACATATTTATGAAACAAGAAGAAGCTGCAGGAGTACCTGTTACAGATTGGGCTGTCTTCTCGTCCAGCATTGTGAACTGACGGTTTCCCATTTGAACTACATATCGTCTGAGATAAATTACTGATTTCCATGTCAATTCTTTCTTTCTCGTGTCGTATGATTTCTGCAGTTTCTTTAACAAATGAAAATTGTATGGCTCTGCAATATCTTGTAGAGGATGGTCGATCGTTATTCACACAATAATATCCTTATTATCCCTCATAGTCATTTCAATTGGTACCAAAGATGTCATAAACATATTAGCGTCCGAAGTTTCTTCATGGTAAAATTTTGACTGTACTGGGTTTGTCCTGAGGCACCATCACATCCCCATTTGGTGTATAGTGTTAAAGACTCTCCTTCAATTCTGGTCATCTCTTCTGCTGTCTTTCTTTCTAATAACCTTGTTGCAGTATGGCATAGCATTTTTTGTAGTTTCACACTTGCTGAGCTTTCTGTAATGTTTATCTCTAAAGGATAGCACCTTTTTTTGCCTCCAGAAATTTATCATAAGGTGGAAAAACATCATGCTCCTTCAATTGCGATTGAATCCATTTTAATGGAGGGAAATTATCGCTCGAACAATTCAAAAACAGCCGCTAATTAAACTAACTTTTTGTTTTTATTTATATTTCACTTCACTTTTGCTTATTGGCTGATAAGAGTTATAATTTTTCTTACACACCTTGCACAAATGCACAATCAGTCAATAATGACTTATTTTGTTTTTAATTCTTTATATATATAGTTTTAAGTAAGAACTTAAACATTCTTATGTGACATTACCTACTAATTCTTAAAGGTCATAAAAAATTGTGCAATACAAAACAAAAACAAAGCAATAAAACTTTAAACAACAATAAAAACTGTTAGTTTTGGATTCATGCCGGAAACGGAACAGGTAGAGAAATACTCATGTACAGAAAAAGAAAACCCTTTTTTTTATTTTTAACAGCCTTTACTTTTTGCGTGAAATTTTGCAAAGGAAATTGAGTTGAAAGTGAAAAAATTTTCGAGGCAGAAATAAATTGTTTTGCAAAAAATCGAATTTCGCAGACCTTGGTCAAGGTATGAATTTTATTTTATTTTTAAAATAAAAGTATTATTATTTTTTCTAAAAATAATGGGTTTAAACAGCTCGTTCTGGTAATTAGAACCGAAGAAATTATAACTATTTGATATACACCACCCTCAAAACCGAGTTTTTTTTTAAACCGATTCAATAAGACAAATTTGAAAATAACTTCCAGATTCGCAGGCATTCGCAGCTGATTTTGTCTGTGTTGTTACTGGTATAGAGCACACATTGGCGTACTTCACTACGTGTAGGCAAGTATAGCTAAAATTGAAACTCAAAAAGTTTTCATCAAAACCATTTTTGGTTAGTAACCATACAGTGAATCACAAAATTGATCACGCTTTTCTATGAAAAATGGAAATATTTTGTTTCAAGTCTAAAAAGTAAATGAAAAACTTCAAATTTCTTATGAATATTTTATTTCAAATATTAGAAATCTTAATATAACTTAATAATTGCATTTTCTTTTTAAAAACATTAAATATAAAAAAAAGAAATGTTCAAGGCTTGATCCATTTTAAGTGTTTTCTTTTTCAAAAGTGTTGGATAGCTAATATTTTGTGTTTCCCCCTCGAGCATCAATTACCGCTTGTATTCGATTAGGCATACGGTCAACCAAATTCTTACATATTCCTGAGCTTATATTTTCCCACGCTGTTTTTATTTTTGGCCAGAGTTCTGTTAAATTTGCAGTTTCTCCTGCAATGGACCTTTTTAACACACCCCACAAGTGTTCGATGGGGTTAAAATCTGGGGATTGTGGTGGCCATGTCAACATTGTGTAGCCGTGGTCTGTTAACCATTTTTGGGTGCTCTTGGCAGTACATATGCTTCGGATCATTGTCTTTCTAGAAGACAATGTCCGAAGCTTCAACACCAAATTTTACCAGCGATTCATTCAAATAACAATTCAAAATCTCAATATAAGATGATGACGTCATACGTCCTTGAATATTGTGTATACTTCCCACTCCTCGCGCTATCATATATCCCCAGATCATAATAATGGATCCCCCACCGAACTTCAGACTAGGTTTAACGTGACGAGGTTGTAACTTTTCTCCTGTCGTTTTGCATACCTATTCTCTTCCATCCGAGCCCAAACGGTTAATTTTGCTCTCATCGGGCCAAACCACTCTCGCCCAGTCATCAGCTTCCAAAAAGAATATTTTCTTGCGAATTCCAGTCTAAATTTTAAGTGTCGTGTAGTTAGAAGGGTTTTTTTTACTTTGGCTCTTCCTCTTAAACCAGCGGATCTTAGTGTCCTGCGAACTGTTTCCGCTGAAATGCGAATGTTTTGGTCTTGGTCCAAAGCTCGCTTGATTTGAACAGCATTTTGAAATTTGTTCATTCTTAAATCTCGAACAATTTTCCGTTCTTCGACCGAAGACAAGAGCTTCGTAGTTACTTACAGCTCTAAATAGAGGTCAATTTTGCGGAATTTTTGGCGTTGGTTTTGGATTTTTTTAAAATGACTTGGTTCGGTACAGCTGTGAGCCCTCCAATTAACACAACTAAGCACTGAATATTGATGAGCTCTTACTTCACTTTTTTTTATTAAATTAAGATCAATAAATAAGAAATGGCGACTTTACGATCCAACCCACAAAAAAGATCACGATGCAACTCCGAATGCAGTCATATAGTAAAATTTACTTTTGAGTAGAGGAGAATAAAAACCGTTATAAACTGTTAAAAGAGAAAATTATCTAAGGAATATAATACCTTAAAATAAGAAAACAATTAAAATGAGAGCAATTAAAGAGAATTTGTTTATGGAACATGTGACCAATTTTGTGATTCACTGTAGGTATCTGACGCTTCTTATAGAAAGCTTCTTTTATAATTCATCATTTTTTTGTTGTAGATAACCAAGAATAGATCAACAAAGTGGTATAAAAATTTTAAGAATTTAATTTAAGGAACTTCGGTAAAAGACATCTAAAATTTTGTTGAAAATACGGTTCGCAACTTGAATCAATTTTTCTTTGACTTTAAGGGCTTGTAAATATGTACATATATAAAATATATATATAAAAAAATATTCTGAAATCATATGCTCCGGATATATAAAAGTACTTACATAGACATAAAACTTAAAAGGCTACTCATTACTTTCTTAAATTTAATTTTTTTCGCTCTCAAACCAATGTGCGCCGTTAACTGTTGTAATAAATATTTTATAAATGGAGCTATGACCATTCTAAAAAGTCTGAGATGTTCTGTTCCAGTTCTAGGAACTGTAACATCATTCGCTGATCTTCACTCTGAAGCATTTCTTCTTCTTCTTGTATTGTGACCACCCTGCCCGATAGAATAACTTTAATACCTTGTAAACATATAGGTTTCTAATCGGTAATATATTCAGAGATTCATACAAGGAAAAGAATGGCTCCCATCTGGTTTTGTGAAGCATAACTTTAACAGTCTTCTTCTGGGCTGTAACTAATGGCTGCATATTGCTGACATATGCACTTCCCCAGCAGGAAATACCATATTCTAAGCGAGAGTTGGCTAATGCGTAGTAAACGGATATTAGTAGATTAGGTGGCACTATTTTAAGAGAAAGAATTTGTTCAATGCAATGTACATATTTTTTTCGACATTCGTAATGTGTCCTTTCCAGTTCAGTTTTGAGTCTAGGGTTATACCTAGGTATCTGAATTGCGTGACGCATTCAAGTGGCACGCAGGCATTGGTGCAACTTGATTCATGAAGCCCAACATTTTCAATAAAACGCTCTTTTGACAAGGAAAAGCACATTATCTTAGATTTGGTACTAAGCACCATCTGATGACAGTTAAACCAATTATCCAAAACAGATAAATCAGTATTTATTGAAGTCTTTATATATTCAACAAAAGGAGCAGCATACGAGAGAGCTAAGTTATCGGCAAAATCAACCACATTTCCATTAAGAGGCAACTGAAAACTAAATTAATGTAGACAATGAAAAGTTGAGGCCCGAGACCTGATCCCTGAGAGACACCTGCAATTGCACTAAGCATCAGATCACTCACAGTTGTGAGTGCTGCGATCTATTTTCAAAATAAGACGAAAACCAATTTAGAATATTACTTCTGAAAACACATGTGAAGATTAATTTTAAGAAAAGTTTATGATTGACTAAATAAAATGCTTTCATCAAAGCATCAAGAAACAGAGCACCACCTTTTTTTGTATATAGCATCTTCGGTAGACTCACCCATCCAAATGAGTAAGAACTGTGAATCTTAAACTTATCAAAAAATCTGACCATTCTCTTAGTTATGATTTTTTCAAAAATTTTGGAGAAAACTGATAGCAAGGAAATTGGTCTATAGTTATTAGGATCTTTTGTATTACCTTATTTGTGTATTGGGATAATAATCGGAGTTTTTAGATATCCAGGAAAAATCCCACTTTCAAAGCTTAAATTGATAAGATATTTTAAAGGCCTAGTTAAAAAACTATGTAATTTTTTGATAACTATTCTACTTAAGCCATCTATTCCATAGAAACTCTTAGATTTCAATTTAGCAATCGTATGCGATACTTCATCTTCGGTCACTAGACCAAAAAAGGTTACTACTACCCTTAAAATGATTTACACAGTACGAGCATTAGGAAAACAAGGAAGGGTTTAAAAGGAGATACCGATGCACATTAGTTTTATATTTTTGAACATTAGATTGGGAAGGAAAAATAGATCTGGGTAGAGCATTCCACATTCTTGTAGTCCGTCTAAAGAAAGAATTTCTGTACGCCCGAAGGTGGACTCAAGGGTTAACAGATTAGCATTCCTAAAAGCGCGGGTATTACGGTTAAATTATTTAAGTTTCCTCAATGCAAGTGCCACTCATGGATAGCGGCAAAAGGGGAGGATTTCGCTTTAACGATAGAAGACAGCATTTGGTTTTTGAAGCATTAAATTCTACACGGTTTTTTATTCCCCATTGGACAATGCTGTCAAGATTAGAATTTAATGAGCTAATCATACGCTGCCGTTCAAGTTCCACTTCCGAAGAACAAGGAAATGAATCTTCAAACGAATATGAAAAGCTGAGGGTACTATCATCAGCAAAACAATTTAGTGGATTAGAAGTTTCAGATAGGAGATCGTTGATAAACATTAGGGGGTGGCCGTGGCGCGATGGATGTGTGCTCGCCTGTGAACCTCATAAGCACAGGTTCGATCCCTGCCGTCGTCTATGTCGTTTTAATTCCATTAAAAACCTTCTAAAATTGTCATCAATGGGTTGCTGGTTTACTCATTGCATGTTGTTCAGGCATAACACTAACAACATGTAATTGAGTTAAACTAGTATGCCCAACAAGGATGAACACGAATAAAATAATGTGAATTATAAGCGACTTAGAAATAAGACACGGCATTCTCCGCTTTAGTTCAGCCGCCATCCCTGGAGATAAAATATCTGAGACAACAACCTTCAGTCTCAGAACATCGTGCCACACATCTTTCCTATCCTTCTTTCTCTTCCGTAACTTCACGCTCGCGCTGTGTTGAAACATTTAAAGGGTAATCATAATCCCTTGAGCGCGGGTAGATTTATAAAAAAAAAAAAAATAAGGAAAACGGAGCCCTGAGGTACACCAGCATTTATTTTATGCTACGAAAGCCATACTGTCGGTCATTAAGAAGCTTTCGTTCTTCGAGATATTTCTTGAGCTGATTATTTATCAGTGTTTCCATGACCTTGGAAAGATGGGACGTAAGTGCAATTTGACGATAGTTAAAGGGGGAAGAAGATTCACCTTTTTTAGGGACAGGCTGGACAAATGCTGTTTTCCATCTACTCGGAAAGAGTCCAGAGGAATAGGATAGATAGAAAAGCTTAGGCAGTGGTTTTGCCAGCGTTGAAGAACACCTCTTCAGAACAATAGCAGGGATACTATCCGGGCCAGCGGATTTATGTATGTCAAGATCTTTCAGGACTCTTGCAACTGTACGAGTACGAAAAAAGATTCGTCCCATGGAAAAGTTTGTGTTCTGAAGTACAGGATGAGTCATAACACTCTCTGGCAGCGTCGAATTAGCAGCAAAGTGTGCTGCAAGCAAATTGGCTTTATCAAGTGAGCTGACATAGGGAGTGTCATTGATAACGAGCGTTGGGACCGAGGACGAAGTAGTATTTCGAATATTTTTTACAAATGACCAGAAATTTTTACTACCCTTGGGACATTGTAGTATTTTTTGCTTAATTTGTTGGTCATGTAAAAACTTGGTCTGTCGAATATGATCATTACAGATCTTTCTAGCTTGTTTGAACTTATTCCGTTTTCCTCAGTAGGGTTGGCCCTATAACATCGGAAACTTACTTCTCTGACCCTGATAACCTCTTTACAGTTCAAATCAAACCATGAATTTTCTTTCGGTTTAATAGATTTTTCCCTTTGAGGGATATAATCTCTCATTCCGATGAGAATTAAATTTGTAATCATATCTGCACTGGAGTCCACGTCACTATCGAGGAAGCATAGTGACCAGTTAAAGTTACTGAAGAAATCATTGCGACAAGCTGACAAGCCCTGAAGTTTAGCAGAAACTTCATCTTTAAGTGACCTTTTTGGTGGCGAAGCTCGACCGGAAGCTATATTCTGGCACCACGGGAGATAGTGCCCAGGAGTCTGAGGGCTATAGCGTACGTCTTCTGGCTCTCCTATTTTATCTTCGGATAGAGAGGTGCAGCTGTCGCGTGCGTGCTCTCTTTCTCAAACTATCTATGAGGTAGGCCCCTAGGTTTCCAGGCGTGCCTGGATTCAAGAGGTGTTAGATAGACCTCGCCTCCTAAGCAAGAAGTGTGTTCATGCCTGCAGCATTTTGATTTGATTCTTTATTTAGCTTCAGCTATTTATTACAATGTTTATTTAAACTAATTAAAAGAAAAAAAAAATAAATAAATAATAATAATAACCTATTGATTAATTTAATTATAATTTGATTTTACATATAAGATTAACTTCTTTTTAAATAATATCACATTATTTTCTGATTTTATATAATTTGGTAAATTATTGAACAATTGAAAACCTTTGTGGAATAATATATTTTGAGATCTGTTTGTTGAAAAGAAGGGTAGCCTAAAATTACCTCTGTTTCTTAACTGATACGGCTGTACATCGGATACATATACTATTCTATTAAACAGATAATTAGGTATCATATTATTTTTAATTTTAAATATGTAAATAAGCACATTCATTATTGTTCTTTGATTTATATTAAGCCACTGTAGAGCATTTAGCATTAATTGAATGGGTGTTAACATATTGCACTTTAGAATACATCTCATTCCTCGATTTTGTAATTTTTGTAATCTATCAGTCATTCTATTAGTTCCTAAAAAAAGTATTGTTGAACAATATTCAAAATGAGGTTTAATCATTACATTAAAGATTTTTATTGCACAACTCGGCGATAATCTATCTCTTATTCTTTGAAAAAATCCAATTTTCTTTGCAATTTTATTACATATATAGTTAATGTGCTTTTCAAAACTTAATTCTTTATCTAAAATTACACCTAGGTACTTAATTTCATCAACTTTTTCAATATTATTTCCATTAATTACAATATTTTCTGATGAATCTCCATTAATTATGATTGCTTTCGTTTTAGCGATATTAATTTTTAATTTATTCATTTTAAAATATACTTCTAGATTTTTTAAATCTGTATTAAGTTGATTAATGCACTCCTGCGCCGACCTTCCAGTTACATATATCAAGGTATCATCCGCGAAAAGTCTAGCTTTGGCATAATGAAGGACATTTTCCAGATAATTAATATAAATAATGAAAAGTAGCGTTCCCAATACTGCTCCTTGCGGTACACCCAGTCTCACCTCCATACTTTGAGAAAATTCGTTTGCCACTTTTGTTCTCTGTGTTCTTTTTGTCAGATAACTTCTGAACCATTCGAGTTCTACTCCCTTTATACCATATCTGTTCAGCTTCTGCACCAGTATTTCTCGATCTATGGTCTCAAATGCCCTTTGAAGGTCTAAAAAGACTGCAACTATAACATTTTTTTCATGCATATCTGTTTTCCATTGTGTGACAACCAGATTTAAAAGTGATTCACAGCTGTGTTGTTGTCGGAAGCCTGACTGGTAGTCACTCAAATAATGGTAAGTTTCCATATAACTTTGCAGTTGCTTATGTACAATTTTTTCCAGGATCTTACTTTCTGTCATAAGCATGTTTACAGGACGAAATTCTGCTGGATTTACTGCTTTTCTTACTTTTTCAATTGGGACTACTGTAGATTCCTTCCAGTGTTGAGGAAAAATTCCTGTTCTTAATGAATTGTTGATGATGTTTAAAAAACAAGGTCCCACAATGTCGAACGCAGACAATAACATTCGAGTTGACAAACCATTGAAATCTTTTTTAGCGTTCATGCTCTTCATAGTATGTTTTAATTCACTCATGTTACTTAATTTAAATTTAAAGGTATTTTCACTATCTATATTTACTAAGTTTTTATACTGCTCAAACGGTATTTTATCATTTAATTCTTCGACACTCTTCACAAAAAAACTGTTCAGTTTGTCAGCTATCTCCCTTTTATTCCTTATCGTTCTATTGTCACATATAATTTCCTCTATTTCACTTGTTCCTTCCTTAAGCACTAGCGATTTTATCGTTCTCCACATCGTTTTTTGGTCTGTTGCTTGATCAATTTTTCTAGCAATGAAATTATTCTTGGCTAATTCTAGATCACTAACGTATTTGTTTCTATATTGCCTATATAAATTCCAGTCACTACTGTTATTTGTCCAAATAGCTCTTCGATGAAGTTGTATTTTTGTTAATTTCATATTGAATAAATATTGATTAAACCAACCGATATTGCCATTAGTTCCACTAATTGTTCTTGAGATCATCATCTTACCCATAGTTTCTTTTAATATTACACTGAAAGTTTTTGATGACTCATCTACACCATTGAAGTTCAAATTTGTTATTTCATGATTTATTAGTTCCCTTCGAAAAACGTTCTCATTAAATGATAATAATTTTATGATGTGCTTCGTGCATCTTTTGTTGACAAAACTTAATTTTAAATTTATTTCTAATGTTTCGTGGTCACTGATTTTGTATTCCTTTATCACTTTAGCTTGTATCTTTTCATAGTTTGTTAAAACATAGTCTATTAAGGTAGACGAGTTTTGGGTAATTCTAGTAGGTTCTGTTACTATTTGTTTAAAAGAAATGTCCGAAATGTATTCATAAATGCGTTTCTTGTACGTATTGTTCGAAAACCAATCTATATTAAAATCTCCCATTATTATGACATCTCTATATACAGAACTAATCTCCTCCATTTGATCTCTAAAAAAATCACAAAAAATGCTTTCTGGGGAATTTTGTTTGTGCGGAGATCTATAAACAGCCACTAAAATCATAGTTATATTGTCTTTATACACTTTTATCACTAACCACCAAATCATTTTACCCATTGCTATTTTAGCGATTTCTTCGACCTGCCACTCTGGTTTAACAAAAAAAAAGCACTCCGCCCGTGAGACTGGAAATACTATCACATCTTACTATTTTGTAGTTTTTTTTGTCACAACTTTGCGACCGAGATGGCTTCGGCTATGTCGGGGTGAATGGTCAGGACACAATCTGACTCCGATGGAGGTAGGCCTCCCGTGGGGTAGAGTCGGTAATCGGCAGGTACTCACGTAAAACCAAAAGACGATTCTTCCTTCGGGTGTTGTCTGACTAGAAAGCGAAGCCAACTGGAATTGTGTAAATTGATATCGCCCGCAATGACGATTTCAGTGTGAGGATAATAGGAAATAATTCGTTGGATGGAATCGGACAGAGCATCAAATTCGTTATAGTTGAATTTATGTCTAGGTTTGGACTTCGATAAATGAAACAGGTATGTATGATGTGCTTATGTACCGTGAATTTTAACCATATAAAATTGAAATTCGTATTTAAGCATTTACCATATCGGGGTTGAAGTTGATACGCAACATCATTTGTAATAAAAATTCCGAGACCGTGGTGTGGCAAGAATAATGACACTAAGCCATACCCATGCAGAGAAAATTCCGAATGATCGGTATTCTCACCTACCTGAGTTTCACTTAGTGCCAAAACAGCTGGCTTGTTCTTTACAGTATAAACGTACGTTGCACAGAAGTCCTTTCGCAAGCCCCGAATGTTGCTAAAATCAACACAAAAAAAATGACGACAAAACTATAGAATCATTGGGATATTCTTGATAATCATTTTCAATATTTGACAAAATTGGTGTGTGACTTTCGGCTACATCTTTGAAGAAGACATTAAAATTATTTACTATTTCGTTTTTCCGTATTTTCTGGAAATTCTATGCATTTAAGGCCATTGTCACCATTTTTCTCTCTAGAAGATTGTTAATGATGTTCCATTGTTGTTTTAGATTAAACTTATTATCATTGAACTTTTGTTTAAAGTACGTCTCTTTTTGTTTACAGATTTCATCGTGCACATTTTTCATGTGTAATTTGACATGTGTAATTTGCCTTTGTTTTTATTATAGAACCTTGACCTCCATGCCAGCAGCCTGGCGCATCATAATTTTTCTATATCTCATCCAAAGAAATTTGTTTTTGCAATTTTCTCCTCCCTCATCAGCATCTTTGTATTTTGTGACAGCCAGTCGTTAATGTAGATTTTGCCTTTACATGTAGAGAAGATTGTTTCAGCTTTGATCGGTAGTTTTCTAGCGTATAAAGCTGCCAAGATTTCCGGCTTCACACTTTTGCTTCGAAGCTGCGCAATTACTGTACCAGATCTTATTATTTCTGTGGCACGCAGTTGCATATCGACGCCTTTGTTTAGGATTTGGATCACGATACACATTTTCGTTCTCAAAAATAGGAACCTCACGCAGTTTAATGTGTTTAGAGTGGCATTTACAGGGTGTCCAGTAATTCGTAATACTTTGGGATGTGATTCTTGATCATATTCTAAGAAAAAAATTGTTCTACAGTAAAGTCTGATTTTCAACTTTGACATCACTCTTTGACGATTTAAAAAAAGTCTAACTTTGGTGTACCCTGACCCAGGTTAAGGCCAATTTCTCTGTCAGTACTAATGGTAAGAACCTCATTTTGAACTTTTTTTTAGCAAAAATACCTTTAAAACTACTCAATTTTAAATGGTGTTCAATTTTTCTTGCCCGAGTAAAATTTTGACTTTGAGGTCAATTTTTTTCCCAAAAATGCGTGATAAACATAGTTTTCTTATTTATACCTGAAGAACAAAACAATAATAAAAAAAAATTCATCAATAACTGCACCCAAAACCCATACATTTTATGATACTTGGGAAAATCTAAATTTTTTTTTTTTTTTTATAATCTACCCGCGCTCAAGGGATTAGATTACCCTTTAAATGTTTCAACACAGCGCGGGCGTAAAGTTAAGAAGAGAAAGAAGGATAGGAAAGATATCTGGCACGATGTTCTGAGACTGAAGGTTGTTGTCTCAGATATTTTATCTCCAGGGATGGCGGCTGAACTAAAGCGGAGAATGCCGTGTCTTATTTCTATGTCGCTTATAATTCACATGATTTTATTCGTGTTCATCCTTGTTGGGCATGCTAGTTTAACTCAATTACATGTTGTTAGTGTTATGCCTGAACAACATGTAATGAGTAAACCAGCAACCCATTGATGACAATTTTTAGAAGGTTTTTAATGGAATAAAAACGACATAGACGACGGCAGGGATCGAACCTGTGGTCATGAGGTTCACAGGCGAGTACACATCCATCGCGCCACGGCCACCCCCAAAATAGATAAAATTAAAAAAAAAAAGGATTTTTTGCCCTGAGGTGTAAAGGGTTTGAATAAAATAATAATTTGTGTAGTTTTAAGTAATTTTTTATTTTATGTACACAAATACAGTCATAATAAGTGCTGAAAGTGTCCTCCTGCGTTTTGAATAAAATCTAGAGCCCGTTTTTGGATTTCATTTTGAATGTTTATTCTCGATAACTCTTGCCTTACTTTTAGTGATCCTTCGGAAATACGTTGTTTTAATTCAGTTAAAGTTGTTTTTTCAGATGAGTAAACGATTAGTTATAATTTTCCTTTGGTAAGGGATTAAAAAGCTGAGTTTTTCGTGTTATAGCTTACACGGGAGATTTCAAACTGAACACCCGAAGTGTGTGTAGCAAAGTATCTTGCCAAAAGTCGCACCCAAGCGACTTCACACAGAGTAATCAAAAATACATCAATCGATATCGCGTCCACGCAACTATCGAAAAGAGGCAAATCAATTCCTCGATGAATGAAATATGATGCTAGCATAATTTGAGTGGAGCACAAGATCTACCATGAGAATCTTGGACCGTGGTCTTTCACACCCAAATGCATACGTCAGCGAAAGTTTTTGTTTGAGATTCGAATATTAAGCCAATCCCGACTATCGCTTAGAGATACGATAGAAGTATTGTATGCTGATGATATAAATATATATATCGCTACAAGGGTTCGTTTTGAGATGCGAACACTTGAAGATCATTATATTTATGCAGCGTCGTATTAAAAATAAATACGAAAGAAAACGGATATGTGGTAATTGAGATGAGTGCATTAATAATAAATATTAATGCATCCATCCATAAGGAACCAAAACCAGGATGAAGGGAATGTAGAGTCTTAGCAAACTACACTTGCTAGCTTTTATTTCCATGAGCTTAAGGTGAATGCCCTCTAAACTTAAATCATCTGCAACCAGACTATCATTGTTAACTGAAGATGATATCGATAGTCGGCTCGAGTTCTTTTTTTTTGACACAGATCTTACAATTCCACATTTTTTTCGATTTGGTTATGTGATCCACATCTGAAGGTTAAGTGTAGCACACTTCGAGTGATATAATGAGACGCACTTACTGCAATTAATATAATATGAAGGTTTTTATAATACAAATTCTATATACTACTGAAATAAATCAGCCAAGTAGAAGACTTAGCACTATTAATGGACTTGTTGAATTATTGATTCAAAATAGCTTTTTTGGCCTTTAGTCCACAAAAATTGGCCAAAAAAGCTATTTTGAATCAATATGTCGTTTTAATTCCATTAAAAAACCTTCTAAAATTGTCATCAATGGGTTGCTGGTTTACTCATTACATGTTGTTCAGGCATAACACTAACAACATGTAATTGAGTTAAACTAGCATGCCCAACAAGGATGAACACGAATAAAATAATGTGAATTATAAGCGACATAGAATAAGACACGGCATTCTCCGCTTTAGTTCAGCCACCATCCCTGGAGATAAAATATCTGAGACAACAGCCTTCAGTCTCAGAACATCGTGCCACATACATATATCTTTCCTATCCTTCTTTCTCTTCCTTAACTTCACGCCCACGCTGTGTTCAAACATTTAAAGGGTAATCATAATCATAATCCCTTGAGCGGGTGTAGATTATATAAAAAAAAAAATAATTCAACAAGTCCATTAATAGTGCTAAGTCTTCTACTTGGCTGATTTATTTCAGTAGTATATAGAATTTGTATTATAAAAACCTTCATATAGAATCAATGCCAGGCCACGGGCAAAAACTTCCAACGTTAATGATTACGATTTTAATCTTGGTTGGATATAGTTCACATTGGATTTTTGTCAAAAAATCGATGTAAGATGAACTGAATTTAACAAAAATTGTGTATTGACAAGGTCCTCACAGTCAACTGATGAGTCCATGTGAGATCACCCGGACGAAACGCCAATTTTTGTGGACTAAAGGCCAAAAAAGCTATTTTGAATTAATATAATAGACATCTCTGCCAATTTTTAATGAACAAATTTTGCAACTCATTTTATTTAATCTAACTTTTAAATTATATTATTAATTTATATAATACATACATGCATAATTATCCAAGCATCCCGAGATGTAGATTTTAATGAGTCAAGACCCCTTATAACCTCATGAGATTGACGAAATATTTTTCGAAGAAAAGTAGAATTCGCAGATTTTGTCGATGATAACGAAAAATACGTTTCAATGAAAGGTTGGACAATTAAATTGGTTTTCTCTTAACGCTCTTTCAATTTTTCCCAGGCTTCGACATAATTTTCTCGGTTCACGGTGCTTGCCTAGAACTGATTTCAAATACGGGAACTTTTAAAACTTGGAACCCCAAGTTGTGGCAGATGGACAGATTTTGGCGGTTTTGTCGCCTCAATTTCACGTAAAAAAAACTGGAGGAAAATCAGAAACAGGAGTTTTTGTACGAATTGACCCGATTATTTCCTGGGATTTCAAATATTTACTTTTTTCCTCTGCGTATTTTAGTTCTGGGTCTATGATCTTCAATAAATTCATACATTCAGAAAATCTGAGAACGAATCTAATTTAGAGTAATCAAGTTATCTGATTCTTTTCCACTTCTCATACTACATTTCAGCAATTAAAATTGAAGCAACTTAACTAAAATCCTTATCAAAACTCATAACTTTTTCACTAAGCTTTTAAAAGTTAAGAATATTTGTTAAAAATGTATTAAATTTGCAACGGAAACAATATGTGCTATTTAAATTGTCCTCACCTGAGTGCAACTTGTGTACCATTTGACTTACATTTGACTTTTTTATAAAATAGTTTCTGGAGAAGTCCCGTTATTTTATATTCAAAATCCAGATACTCAACATTCAAAATCTGCAACAAAAATGGTCTTACAGTACCGGATTTCAAAATGCACTTATGTTTTAAGGCCAAGAAAAATGTTTAACAGAAGTGTGCTATTTATTTTGTCGCCACTGTATTATTTTCGTGAAAAAATGTTCTCGAAAATTAGTGATATTTTGAGTGTCTCCAATGTACCCCCTTTGAGGATTGCCAAAATATCTTAGACGAATGAAAGCAAAATTTGGCAGCTCTGATTGTCATGAATATAAGCGATGTCCACTAAATACTAAAAACGTGCCTTAAGATGCGAAAAACCGTCAAATATAGTTTTTATTCGCTTCATGTTAAGATAAGATTGTGAGAGTTCCAAGAACTGGGAATGTCACAATAAACGAATTCTCCCAAGAGAACTGATGAATCAATGCAACCAACTAGGGCTTAGTGTAGAAACAAAACATCGGTAATTTTTTGGAGTTTTCCACAGAAATCTTGTTCCAAAGAAGAAGACGACCACTATTAGATGATTTAAGTCATTTTAGTTTATGAATTGAACATAGATGACGAAGTAAAAAAGATTTGTCGGAGAGCGGTTTATCTAATTTTAAGGTTGAAAAAATACATTTTATTTCGGTTAAGAACGGAAAGGCAAGATTGAAATTGTCTATAGATAATATCAATTCGACAGTGTCAGAGAGGAAGACGGTATTATTTTCTCATGCATATAATTTGAAAGGATCGGACGGTTGCCGGCGTGTCAGTTAGCCAATCAACAAAACACTGAATTTCCCGCTAATAAAGGGAACTGTAAAACACGAATGACATGATGTTATGGTCTGGGAAAGCTTCTCTGGCAATGGAATGAGTCCAAATTGTCCACGAAAGTTGCAAACAAAGTATAACGAACTCTTTGTCCAAGTAAATCTTTAAATCTTATGACTAGGAGGTAAAAAATTAAGGTTTCTTTTTATTGTAAAATGGATATTACAGCATTGTTATTTCTGTATTTAATTTTTAGGTGCATAATATTGCTTTTGTTTCTTTACTTTTATTTTGACAATCCAATAAACATTTAATAATATAAATATAATAACATATATTTTTAAATTTATGCATTTACACCCGTTTTCTTTATTAATAAGTTGCTTTTGTTTTGACCAACACTGTTTATCACGTCGAACATATGTATATTGTATTTTCTGCCCTACAAATATGTACATACGTATTTCACACCTATGTATATCTCACTTGTGGACCATATTTATATCGAAAGTTTGTCAGTCCTAGATAAATAAAAATATCGTCTCAATTTAAAACCACGCTTACCTTAGTTTGTCACAAAGTCAAACCAACGCACGCATTAGAACAATTTAATATCGAATAGGTATTTTCTGATTGCACCTCATCAAAGCGTTCCCACGTATTTTCACACAAAAGAAAATATAAATAAAATTTAATCATTTGATTTTTCACTTTTTGTATAAAATCCATACATGTGCATAGGAAGGTACCATTGAGGAAATTAATTGGCAAATAAAAGTAAAAATAATAAATCGTGCTAAGTTATTAAAAAAAATATTAAAAATTCATTAATACAGCTAGGTGCAGTATTAACATAATCTTAAATCGTTAATGAAAAGTGGTAATCCTGTTATATTTGGGAATATTATGAACATATCATAAGGTCATGTGAATTTTATTTTGTTTTACACATACAATTTATTACTATTCATATATTACATAAAAAACTACAAATTAGCTTAATATAAGATTTTTTATATGTAATTTCCATTAAATATATACTTCAAACAATAGTTATTGGGTTGTGTATATGAATATGAACGTCGCCTTTTAGCTAAGATTTTATCATTTGCTGTTATTTTTGAATGATATGGAGAAAACTTTCACATAAGTCTTAATAAATCGATTTACCTTTTAAAATCTCGCATTAGACGTCTACGAGCAGGTGTGGACATTTTCGAAGTTTTTAATTTTAATTTTTTCACAAAAAACTTTTCACAAAACTTGTAGAAGTTTTTTTTTTCTGACTTATTGAAATGATTTCTTCTTTTTCTTGGATATGTTATGTCAATCAGTTGTCAAATAAAAATTCTTCTAAAATAGGTCTGTTTAATAACTTGAAATTTCTTATACATTTTCACGAGCAATATTGCTAGGTAGACATAATTTTTTCTATTTATTTCTTGTCTTCGTAGTAGAAATAAATGCAGATATAAATTTTGACGTTTCATGAATTCTGACTTCAATAGACACAAATTTCTCACAAGACGTGGAGTCTTGACACCAATTCCCACATTTTGATGTAACATTCCTTCATTTCATTGACGAACTCATGTTATGTTTTCACTTCGTATAGAAATTATGTCCTGTGAAGCCAAGATGTAATTTTACTGTCTGTTGAAGTACATATATAGTGTTGTTTGTTTGTTTGCAGGCCAAAATTAACATTAAAAGAATTAAACATTAAAGATAGTAAGTATTTTGATTAATTTTTTTTTAATTAGTTAGGGCATTCAGAGACTTTTTATGCTTGTGGGACTACTCAATTATGTCTTGGAGCAAATGTGCTTCAAAGTCCTTTTGTATTCTTCAAATGACGTGACTTACCTGGGAGATTATGGCGAGGAATCACGACATAATTTGCCCACAGAGTTAAAGAAATATAAACTTCAGATATAGTGTCTGATATAATGTCAGAAATAAATATTGCTAATGGAGGTGCGGCGTAAAGCCGTGCTTTATTGGTTAGTGAATACGCTACATCCCAAAATTTAACATGGAAAACAACAACAAACGATAAGTGAATAAAAATAAGCTAGTAATCGAAAAGAAAATTTAGAGCGGTATTCACCGAAGGCTCATAAATGGCTCTTAGGCCAGGCGCGCACATTCAATTTTTAGTTTCGCAACTGTTTGGTTGCTAAAATGAAACATATGGGCTTATATGGGACACCGCGCACTTAAAGCAACTCGATTCGAGCAATTAAAAAGTTTGTGTTTTGACACAAACTAAACGATTGCCCTCGCAACAGTTGAGGTGTTTTCTATAAGCGCAAGAGAGAAAAGAGTGTGAGAATAAGTAAAGAGTTGCCCTTGCCAGTGCGCGGTTCTCTTTCAACTGGTGATTAAACTATTTGATTTCGATCACAGTTGCCAGTGCGCGACTAGCCTTAAGTTTAAGGGCGGAATTCACCGAACGCTCATAACTTAAGAGCCTCACAAATCCATTCACCAAGCAATAATAAGGGTATTCATGTAACGAGATAATTTTCCGCTTTTTAGAAAGATATAACTTTCCGCAGCATGTTTTCATGAACACCCCCTAAGGCTAGCCGCGCACTAGCAACTTTTAGTTGCGAAACTGTTTGGTTACTTATAGAAAACAGATGAACTGTTTGGTTGAATATCGGTGAATTTGCAGATAATTATATGTTCAATAAAATGGCGAACTTATTTTAGGCAATCGTTTAGTTTGTGTCAAAACACAAACTTTTTAGTTGCTCGAACCAAGCAGTTTCGCAACTAAAAATTGCTAGTGCGCGGCTAGCCTAATACTACGTTTTCACCAAAGGTAAATCCGGGATTTAAGTGGATTTACCATAAATCTCCTTTAAATCTCGTAGATTTACCATACAAATATAAATCACCTCAAATGAAGATTTAAAATAAATCTCCTTGAAATCTTCTCACAATCAGAAGATTTGCAAAACAAACAAACCTTATTTTGTAGAACGCACCTATGAACACACCTTTCTTCATTGAGAATCAACACAAAATAGAAATATCTGTTTTTTCCTGTTTACTATCCAATTGCATTTTTTTTTTTCTCTTGTCCAAATTGACAATTGAATGACAAGACAGAGTGAAAATGTCAAATAAATCTCAGTTTCTTTGGTGAAAACACTTCAAGATTTATTTTAAATCTCTAGCGGATTTACTCTTGGTGAAAACGTAGTGTAAGAAATACTTGCGTAAATGTGGGAAATATTTTCTGAAATGTCAAATTAAAAGTCAGAATCCATACTTCTTTAGGTTACTAGGTTTATTTCTGCACTTTCCGCAGCAAATTTGTGAGATAATTTTATGAGATTTGCAGAAACTTTTTCCCATACAAATTTTGACAGCTCGTTTCTGCGGAGATAAAATTATCTGGTTTACGAGGTTTACGAGGGTTTTCCACGCTTACATGAATACCCTTATAGCCTTTTCACACCGAGCCGAAAACCCGGTTTTCGGCTAAAAGTTTTCGAAACCTCAAAAAGTGTTCACACCAAATATTAGCCGTGTTTTTTTGGAAAAGTTATCCGTAGTACAGTAGGATTTTATATGAAAATCAAATACAACATCCGCAGTAGGATCACTGCCGATACTCTAATAAACGTCAAATCTCTAACCGCAGCAGGATTTCACTTCTCCTTTTATCGGCAGTGATCCTACTGCGGATGTTATCGGCAGTGATCCTACTGCGGATAATGTTATTCATATAAAATCCTACTGTACTACGGATAACTTTTCCAAAAAAACACGGCTATTTACAAGTTTTCGTTTGTCCTTTGAATTATTTTGACACTTACTGTCGTACATTTTTCTTCTCAGTAGCTGTCAGATGTTTTTTTTTTATGTCTGATTGGTATTTGAATGTTTTCATTTCATTTCAATTGAGCTTTGAATTTTTCATTAGGTCTGTTTGTTTACATCATCTCTGAATTTCAACTGGTTTTCGAGAGGTTTTATCAAAAACTTGTCAAAAACGAAAACTTGTAGTTCACAAAAATGTATGGGAAAACTTGTGTTTTCGATGCAGGTTTTCGACGAAAACCGATTTTTTGGCGAAAACCGTGTTTTCGGCTCGGTGTGAAAAGGCTATTAATATTGAATATTTATGAGCGCTCGTAAAAATTATGAGTGCTCCCGATCACTCATAAGTTACGAGTGCTCTCTTCGAAAACTTGTTCGAAAACATTTGAAACAAACTGACTTTTTTTTAAATTGTCACTGTCGGAATTTGATTTCTGAATTTAATTTGTATTATTTTTTTATTGCGGAATGTTTCGAAAGCTCAGAAATTTTAATGAAACAAAAGGATAACGCTCAAAAATTTATAATTTATTTTCTTTATTTTTTAAGTGATGCCTTGCTTTGGGTCCGGTAGTGTGTTGTTGTTGAAGCTCTTGCTCTGTGCTGCAATCCTAAATTCCATGCGAAGCAATTCGTATTTTTCTGTCGCAACAACCGTTCATCAGGTGGTGATGATCACATGCTCTGTATACGAAAGGGTTGGCTTATGCGCGCAGGCTCTTTTCGGTTGCAACCTACGCTACTCAGGTGGCGATCATGGTGTTCATCGTCATAATAGTGCTTGGCTTCTGCAACAGATGTCATTCGATTGGTGCTTGCAAGGTAATGTTGCCTAAGAAAGCTGTTGCTACAGGCGATTTGCGGCTGAACGGAGCTTCGTAGACCCCTCCAAGTTGACATCTTCTAACGTGATTTCTGGCTAAACTAGGCATCTTAGAGGATAAAAAATTGCACATTCGTGATTTAGGGAGAGTCACCTTTCAATCCATGTATCGCATGAAACGAAAAACAAATTTTTATCTTTAAACGTGATTTCCGGCTAAACGGAGCTTCGTAGACCCCTCAAAGTTGACATCTTCTAACGTGATTTCTGGCTAAACTATTCATCTTAAAGAATTAAAAATTGCATATTCGTGATCTAGGGAGTGCCACCAAAATTTCTGTTGCCCTGGACTTTATTAGATTATCGTTGTTCCACGTACGACCAACAACGAAAAAAGTACACAGAGCCCAACACCGAAAGTCTAAGGCTGGTATTCACCGAGCGCTCTTAAACGGCTCTTAACTTTACGAGGCTCTTAACTTGACATTTCTCTGGGGTATTCACCAACCACTCATAAGTGTTTTATGAGAGCCACTCTCTCTTGTTCAGGCATACCCAAACTGTGAAATGTTGTGGAATGTTGGTCTTGACAGCAAATGGATACTTTTCTACTTGGCATCGCTCACATGGATTCGAGTCAAATGCGTGCGTGGCACACGTGTAAGCGAACAAACTTTCGAAGAGAGCGCTCGTAAGTTAGGAGTGGTCGGGACCACTCCTTACTTTTAAGAGCACTCGTAGATCTTCACTAATATTGCTTGGTGAATAGGTTTATGAGCTTCTTAAGTTATGAGCGCTCGGTGAATACCAGCCTAAAAGCAGCTTTATATCTCACATTTGACTTCTCGGGCTCTCGGCTGTCAATCTTGTTTGAACTTACAGTTTGAACATTCCTGGTTGAGAGAGAGGCTCTCATTTTCGAACTTCGAAAAAAACTTATGAGAGGTTGGTGAATAGCACAAATAATTTCCAATTTATGAGCCTCTTAAACTTAAGAGCCATTTATGAGCCTTCGGTGAATACCGCCCTAAGAGGCTCATAAATTGGAAATAATTTGTGCTATTCACAAATCACAAACCTCTCATAAGTTTTTTTCGAAGTTCGAAAATGAGAGCCTCTCTCTCTCAACCAGGAATGTTCAAACTGTGAATTCAAACAAGATTGACAGCCGAGAGCCCGAGAAGTCAAATGTGAGATATGAAGCTGCTATTAGACTTTCGGTGTTGTGCTCTGTGTACGTAAATGAGAGCCTCTCTCTCAACCAGGAGTGTTCAAACTGTGAATTCAAACAAGATTGACAGCCGAGAGCCCGAGAAGTCAAATTTGAGATATAAAGCTGCTTTTAGACTTCCGGTGTTGGGTTTTGTATACGTTTTTCGTTGTTGGTCGTACGTGTGTCCAATAAAACTCTAAACAATTAACTTTTATTATAATTCTTCATCGTTTTATTTCGATAGCCGAGAACAGAATATCAAATCAGAGACCACTCATATCAGAGACCAGACTAGACTCCTCGTTATTTTAAAAAGAGTTTGACATATATATTTCTCGCTGAAGGCGACATCTCGTTGTGATTATAAAATATAAATCTAATGGCCAGTACACATGGCAGTAGTGCCATGTTCATAAAAGTGACTTGACACGTGGAACAACGAGAATCTAATAAAGTCAGGGCAACAGAAATTTTGGTGGCACTCCCTAGATCACGAATATGCAATTTTTAATTCTTTAAGATGAATAGTTTAGCCAGAAATCACGTTAGAAGATGTCAACTTTGAGGGGTCTACGAAGCTCCGTTTAGCCGGAAATCACGTTTAAAGATAAAAATTTGTTTTTCGTTTCATGCGATACATGGATTGAAAGGTGGCTCTCCCTAGATCACGAATATGCAATTTTTAATCCTGCAAGATGCCTAGTTTAGCCAGAAATCACGTTAGAAGATGTCAACTTGGAGGGGTCTACGAAGCTCTGTTCACGAACAGAAAGAATAAAAACCTTATGCACATTATAATCAAAATGCATACTGAATCTAATCGCGACCTACCTCAAAATGAGTGTAGGTTTTATATATCATAAAAAATATGCGCATACATTCAGCAACAGCAAAGTAAAGTTCATTAAATGACAAGAATGCCGGATGCTCGAAACATAATGCCCAACCAAAAGAAAATTCACCTTGAACTGCCACTGCAGGTTAACAAACTAATGGTGTAGTACTGGCATGTGTTTCGCGTATACGACATTCGAACCGTCAATTAATGCATTTTGTCAAACAAGCATAATTTGTATGAGTATCATTTGTAAAATAATTATTGTTAACGTAAGATATTATTAAGTATAAATATTCCCGATTTTGGGACAATAAAATATTCCAACAAAAATCGCCAGACTACTTTTTGTTATTTTGTGTTAGCTATCCCCCCACCAGTAGTAAGGTGGCTAATATTAAAAGGAATCAAGTAAATTAGTTGTGAATTGGTACATGAACCGATTTCACCTTCATTATTAAAATAGTCACGGCTGGCTATTATTCATTATTCGTAGAGACAAAAGAGTCTCTCCGTCAACATTCGATGACCCCGACGTGATTGTGATTGCTTCCCCCCACCAGAGGTAAGGGGCAACACATAGGTGCCGTGAAATAAGGCCAAGTGAAATAAGGCCAACTTTCAAAAATTGGCCTTATTGCACTTTGATAAAGTGAAATAAGGCCAATTTTCAGTAGTTGGCCTTATTTCACTTTGACAAAGTGAAATAAGGCCAAATGATTTTGAGAAATAAGACCAAATTGGTCTTATTTCACTTTTTGAAAGCGAAATAAGAGCAACTGAATGTGGTGCCGTGACATTAGGCCAAGTGACATAAGACCAAGTTTGAACACTTGGCCTTTTGTCACTTTACAAAAGCGACATTAGACATTATCAAGGACCGACGACGTTCTGGGTTTTCTTGGACAAGAGTACTTTGGGTGGCCCGCATCCCGGGTTTTCAGGATTTTAACTCCCTTTTCGGGGCTTACATCCGCTCACGCAACACCGTTGCTCCGCTTAGGGTATGTTCAGTCGCCAGGCAGGCGCCTGTAGCAAGGAAAGGATGTACTAAATGTTCCAAGAAACATAACAATTTATTACATTTAGAAACATTAGTACCAAACAAACACAACAAGCCAGTAAAGAATCTCCAGCAAACTCCAGACCAGAGTCGAACCCAGACGCCTGCAGTAAGCGCCGCTAGCCAGCACACTCCGGACCAGAAGCATACCCAGTCACCTGCAGTAAGCTCCACTAGCTATCACACGCCGGATCAGGGGCGTGACTGGACACTCGCACTAAGCGCAGTTAGTCAACATTCATCATACATCCTGTTGGGGACTGTCAGAATCAATTTAGAAGCCAAAACTGGAGAATTTATAGAATGCAGAGCACTATTAGACTCAGGATCCCAAGTAAACTTTATAACGGAGAGGCTAGTCGCAAAACAGGTAACTATGCAGATCCAGGGTATAGGCCGTGCGACTCAAAATTCATATAAAAGAGTCAACATTAATCTAACGGGTGATTTTTTTGAGGTTAGGATTTTCATGCATTAGTATTTGACAGATCACGCGAGTTAAGTATTGGTCCTAAACCATAATTATTTTCAAATTGCTGCCATCGTAAATTATGCATTTTATTGCTTCACAATAAATGACCTAGAATTTACGATTGCGGCAAACCAAAAGAAAACCAATGCATTCAATTGACCTGTTGGGAAACTAAAAGCAAACCACTTGAAAAAGTAAACACAAGCAATATTAATTGTGGGTCATAGTTTCTCACAATCATTCAGCGAATGCATTGGTTCGGTTAAGAATATAAAAAAAAAAATAAAGTAAACAAAAGAATATCGATTCATATGAATATTCGATATCGATATTCTTCTGATAATTTCTGCCTCCTCCGACAACTAGATAGTTTAGTTTTAAAAATTAACTCGAGGAAGTAATACGGTGCAGCCCCGCATCGAGACAGCGGCCGTACCTTCTGAAGTAAAAAATTCTTATATCAATAAACGGGATAAAATAGAAAAAAACAAAAATATATCTTTTATTTTTTTGGAAAAAAAAATCCCGCGAAACGAGAATTTTTCTGGCGCAGTCGGTAGGATTAGGTATAAATACCCTAATCCTTTAAACGAACAATACGAACCAATAAACCGAACTAAGTTATAAAAAAAAAAAAATATATATATTTAAAGTACATATTAAAAAAGTTTTGTCCTTTTTTTTTTTTCTCATCTATAAAGACAGTGAAAGTGAATTCTTATTTTTTTTCTCACTAATAAAGACAGTAAAAATAAAATTAAGAGACAAACAAATATCTACTTACATATATAAATATGGCGGAACAAGACGTTACGAATCGGGAGTTGTTGAATAGCCTAATGGCTATAGTGGAGAGAATCCCACCAGCAAGCCTAGGAAGTAACGTAATGAGAGAAATTCGTTACTTACCTGAGTTCGAAGGTGAGAGCAAAAACCTGACTAACTTCCTAGTCATGGTGGAGAACCACCTCTCCAATTCAGCGGGAGATCGGCAACAAACGTGGAGGATAATCCAGCAGGCCAAGATAAAAGGCAAGGCGATGGATCTCCTCATAGTTAACAACGTCACAACATGGAACGAAGCGAAGGAGCTCCTAAAACAACATTATCGACCCATTGTCAACAGCACCGACCTCACGAGGGAGATTTTAAATATGAAAGTGAGTTCAATATACGACTTAGTTAATAAGTTAGAATATTTCCTAAGTAAAGTTAATACTTTTGTTATTTTTGCTAATAACAAAGAACAAGAAAAAACACTTTTGTACAATATAATTATTAATAAACTTAGGGATATAACCATAGGTAACTTAGCCAGGGAACTTAGAGATAAATTTGATATGCTAGAAATAAAAAGAATTCTCTTCTCGTATATAGGCTACGATAATGGAAATCTAAATATCAATAATAATTATAATCAAGTAAGAAACTCTAGGAATAACTATTTTAACAACCAAAATAGGGACACTAGAAGACAAGATTTTAGTAATAATTCTAGTGAGCAAAGAGTTTCAAGACAGGTTAGGCAAAATGATAATCGGAACGAACCAAGATACTCAACTATTAGTAGACAAAATAATTCAAGGCCACAACCAATGGATACTAATATTGTTATCACAGACCAAGAACCTATTCGACAGGAACTTAATGCAGTAGAACCGCCGGTTTTTCTGAATTGAGCCTCGGATCGATAATGATGGTACCAGTGGAAATAGAAAATCAAAGACATTATATTTTAATTGATACTGGTAGCGCAATGACAATTATAAATACAAACAAACTAGATATGACGAAATATAAAATATTAGATACAAAATTGACTAAAATACAAACTATTAATAGTAGTTCAACACAGAACACAAATATATACCAGATTCCTTTTCCCAAAGAATTTGGATATGCAAATAATACCTATATCAAAGCATATGGTCATAAATTAGAAAACAAAAATTATACCATGTTATTTGGTATGGATGTTTTAGAAAAAATTATTAAGACCATTGATATAGAACAAAGAACCATAACCCTGAAAAATGAAACAATTGTAAAAATCGAAAAATCTTTGGAACACTCTTGTAATTACTTAGAAGAGAACAGTCCTGACTTCGGCAGACTTAATCGCGAAGAACAGACAGCACTGACCTCATTACTAGAAGAATTCAAAGGCATTCAATATAAAGAAGGGGACACATTAACTCACACTTCAGGAATAAAACATGAAATTCATCTTCACGAAGATAAACCATTGCATGCAAAGTTATATAGATTACCAAAAAAACACGAAGAAGAGGTAGCCCGACAGGTTAAAGAGATGGAAAGACAAGGTATAATTAGGAGAAGTATGAGTAGATATGCTTCACCCATAGTTGTAGTGTCCAAGAAACCCGATAAGGATGGACAAGTAAAGTACCGCATATGTGTTGACTATAGGGCTTTAAATGAAATAACGGAGGATGATAGATTCCCGTTACCAAATATTGAAACCTTGTTTGATAAACTAGGGAAAGCAGTATATTTTTCGACCCTTGATCTAGCTAAGGGGTACCACCAAATTATGATGCATCCGAATGACATTGCGAAAACTGCATTCATAACTCCACAAGGACTTTACGAATATGTTCGTATGCCTTTTGGACTTAAAAATGCACCGGCAACGTTTCAACGATTAATGAACCACATACTAAGAGATTATATAAATAAAACTTGTGTCGTATATCTAGACGATATTTTGATATTTTCTGCTTCACTGAAAGAACACATGAAAAATCTAAAAGACATTTTCAAAATCTTAAGGAACAATAATTTAAAATTGCAAGTAGGTAAATGTTCATTCCTTAAGAAAGAAACTGAATTCCTAGGTCATATCCTGACGGAAGAAGGATTAAAGCCTAATCCTAATAAAATAAGTGCGATCAAAAATCTTCCACTTCCTCATACGGAAAAACAACTTAGAAGTTTTCTAGGGGCTTCCGGATACTATCGGAAGTTCATTCAGGATTATGCAAAAATAGCACAACCAATGACTAGATACCTTAAAAAAGGTACGAAATTAAATACTAATGATCCCGAATACGTGAATGCTTTCGAGACTCTTAAATTAAATTTGATAACTTACCCAATTTTAAAATTTCCACAATACGAAAAACCTTTCCATTTATATACAGATGCTAGTAATTTCGCAATAGGAGCTGTTCTAACACAGGACAAACAACCAGTTTGCTATATTTCAAGAACTCTTAACGAGCATGAGAGGAATTATTCCGTTACGGATAAAGAATTCCTAGCAATTGTGTGGAGTGTATCGAAGTTAAGACCATATTTGTGGGGAAACAAATTCAAAATAACCACCGATCACCTCCCTATTAAATATCTGAACAAAAAATATAATGGTGCAGAGTTTTCTCAGCGTAATCAACGGTGGTTACTCAAATTGCAAGAGTTCGACTATGACATTGAATATCTGAAAGGCCCAGAAAATAAAGTTGCTGATTTTCTTAGTAGAATCGAAGGTCAAAACACTGAAGTAAACCAAATTTCAGACAACGCAACAAATCATTCTGCAATTGAAGAACAATTAGATCATATACCCATCAAGGAAGGCATTGTTAATATATACAAGCAACAAATTATTTTATGTTATGACAAAGAATCGAAAATAGAAACGCTTCATGGAAAAAGAATTGTGTATATTAGAGCATCCGACCCTATACAGTCTATAACAGACCAGTTGAAAGAAATCGCTCAAGGAATAATCGGCATATATTCTGAAGTTAGAGAGTCAGACTATAATAAAATTCAACAGATAATCATTAGTTTATATTCAGGAAATACTAAAATTAAATTCATTAAACTAACACGAAGAGTTAGAGACTTAAGGACGGAGGAAGAAGCTAGAAAGCAGATTTCCATGTATCATATAAGAGAAAGTCAACACTCAGGTATAATTGAAACTTATAACACTCTAAAACAACAAATTTATTTTCCCAAATTAACACGAATAATTTCACAAATTATTAATAACTGTGACACATGCCAAACAGCCAAGTATGAACGGAAACCTATTAAAGACAAATTTAAAATAACAGAAACACCCACTAAACCTAATGAAATAATCCACATAGACATTTATCACTTTCACAAACACATATTTCTAACCGTGATTGACAAACTAACTAAAAAAGGATATGTCTATAGATTAGAAAGCAAAAATCATATACATAAAACAGATGCTATCACAGAACACCTTACTAGAGAAGGGACACCCACAAAAATTGTTACAGATAACGAGTTTAATACAATATACATTAGAGATTTTCTTAGGGAACGTCAGGTACAAGTGCATTTTACAAAACCTAATTCACATACAGGAAATGCAGATATAACGGGTGATTTTTTTGAGGTTAGGATTTTCATGCATTAGTATTTGACAGATCACGCGGGATTTCAGACATGGTGTCAAAGAGAAAGATGCTCAGTATGCTTTGACATTTCATCATGAATAGACTTACTAACGAGCAACGCTTGCAAATCATTGAATTTTATTACCAAAATCAGTGTTCGGTTCGAAATGTGTTTCGCGCTTTACGTCCGATTTATGGTCTACATAATCGACCAAGTGAGCAAACAATTAATGCGATTGTGACCAAGTTTCGCACTCAGTTTACTTTATTGGACATTAAACCAACCACACGAATGCGTACAGTGCGTACAGAAGAGAATATTGCGTCTGTTTCTGAGAGTGTTGCTGAAGACCGTGAAATGTCGATTCGTCGCCGTTCGCAGCAATTGGGTTTGTGTTATTCGACCACATGGAAGATTTTACGCAAAGATCTTGGTGTAAAACCGTATAAAATACAGCTCGTGCAAGAACTGAAGCCGAACGATCTGCGACAACGTCGAATTTTCAGTGAATGGGCCCTAGAAAAGTTGGCAGAAAATCCGCTTTCTTATCGACAAATTTTGTTCAGCGATGAGGCTCATTTCTGGTTGAATGGCTACGTAAATAAGCAAAATTGCCGCATTTGGAGTGAAGAGCAACCAGAAGCCGTTCAAGAACTGCCCATGCATCCCGAAAAATGCACTGTTTGGTGTGGTTTGTACGCTGGTGGAATCATTGGACCGTATTTTTTCAAAGATGCTGTTGGACGCAACGTTACGGTGAATGGCGATCGCTATCGTTCAATGCTAACAAACTTTTTGTTGCCAAAAATGGAAGAACTGAACTTGGTTGACATGTGGTTTCAACAAGATGGCGCTACATGCCACACAGCTCGCGATTCTATGGCCATTTTGAGGGAAAACTTCGGAGAACAATTCATCTCAAGGAATGGACCGGTAAGTTGGCCACCAAGATCATGCGATTTGACGCCTTTAGACTATTTTTTGTGGGGCTACGTCAAGTCTAAAGTCTACACAAATAAGCCAGCAACTATTCCAGCTTTGGAAGACAACATTTCCGAAGAAATTCGGGCTATTCCGGCCGAAATGCTCGAAAAAGTTACCCAAAATTGGACTTTCCGAATGGACCACCTAAGACGCAGCCGCGGTCAACATTTAAATGAAATTATCTTCAAAAAGTAAATGTCATGGACCAATCTAACGTTTCAAATAAAGAATCGATGAGATTTTGCAAATTGTATGCGTTTTTTTTTTAAAAAAAGTTCTCAAGCTCTTAAAAAATCACCCTTTAGAAAGATTACACAGCACAATAGCAGAAATTCTACTCTCCATGAAACAGGAAGAGTCAGTTAACGTGAAAATGTTTAAGGCTTTCCAAATTTATAATAAAAGACATCATTCAACAATTAAAATGTCTCCAGAACAAGCAAAAAATGCAGACATAGAAACACTAGTAAGAAAACTAAAGAATAAAAAAGAAAATATTATAAATAAGAAAAACCAGGCAAGAGAGGATTATGTAGAAACAAGACAGGAAGGCTATATAAAAAATTATAAACATGTTAGACACAAGAACGAGCCTAACTTTAGATATAAGAATCTTGATAGAGTACATACCACAAACATTAAACGACCAAGAAAATTCGCAGGTACTTCCGTTGATGCTCCTACTTCTACCTTTGATGCTGATGACCAACCTGGTACAAGCCACATTGGTAATAACGCCAATTGAAAGTAAGAACGGGTTCACAATAATTAACATGGGAGAAGGAGAAATCATCAACTAAACCCAGACTGTTATCCACATCGTCAACACAAATAATTTAATAGACACCATTCAGGAAATAAAAAAATATGAAATTGTAAACCAAGATCAGGAATTAAAAAGAGAATGTTCTACAATATTTACAAAAATATTAAGTATCATGCCCCCCAAGACACGTACAAGACGAGGACTCATAAATATAATAGGAATGGGTCAGAAATGGTTATTTGGTACCATGGACGACGCAAATAGGGAAGAAATAGACGAACATTTAAAAGTGATAGAGACTAACGACAAAAATGCTATTCAGGAACTTAATAAACAGATTAAAATTAATACACAACTAGAAGAAAATATGAAAAACATTAGGGACTTAGTTTTAAAGGACAGACAAGAAATAGAAATGTATCAAAATGAGAGTCAAACGTTGCAAAAATCAATACTGAATCGATTACAACGAACCGAAGTATTAACTAGATTACTGATGTTTGAAAAGCTAATTGACAACCTACTAGATACTATAGCCGCTTCCAAAATGGGGATAACACATCCTAGCTTACTGACTAAAGATGAATTAGTTATGACAGACATGAATTTTAGCAAACTAAAAAAATATTAAAACAGGAGTTATGAAATATACAAATGGAGCCATTATTATAGCCTTGAAAATACCTGAAGAAATAATAAAACTTCCTATTAAAATTATTTTACCTATAACAAATCACGAAAAAGAAGAAATCGATTTAGAACCATTCTTTGTAATTACATTTAAAGGAAAAGAGTACATATTTAATAATGAAAAAAATAATGTCAATGATTTAAGAGAAAGAAACGATTGTATTATTAAAAAGAATTGTCTAATGAAAATAAACAAAAATTTTGAAATCATTAACCTAAACCAGAGAACTTTTATTGTTAAAAATTCTGAAAATGCAACTGTACAAAATAATTGCGATGCCAGAGAACTAGCTTTAACAGGAAATTATATTGTTAATATCCAAAATTGTAATATTAAAATAAATGATGCTATTCTTAAAAATAAAGAAACAAATTATACCTTTCAACTGTATTATGAAGAAATAATTAAAGAAAATGTAACAATGAATACTGTATTTAAGAAATTTGAAAAATGGCAAGAAATTGAAAACAGAAATACAATAGAATTATTAAAATACAACAAAATAAAAACATATGTTATATCTGGTACATCCATTTTTATTATAATAATTGCAATAATTTTTATAGCATATATAGTTTGTAAGAAAGTCGGAGGAACAGGCAAAATAAAAATAAAAATTCAAAATTCAACAAATAAAGAAAGTGAAAAGATTAAAGATCATAGTAATTTCCAGGAGAAAATTGAATCTAAGGAAGGAGGAGTTAAGTATTGGTCCTAAACCATACTTATTTTCAAATTGCTGCCATCGTAAATTATGCATTTTATTGCTTCACAATAAATGACCTAGAATTTACGATTGCGGCAAACCAAAAGAAAACCAATGCATTCAATTGACCTGTTGGGAAACTAAAAGCAAACCACTTGAAAAAGTAAACACAAGCAATATTAATTGTGGGTCATAGTTTCTCACAATCATTATTGCTTGGGTATGCTATATGTTCTTTCTAGGAAGCGAATGCATTGGTTCGGTTAAGAATATAAAAAAAAAAATAAAGTAAACAAAAGAATATCGATTCATATGAATATTCGATATCGATATTCTTCTGATAATTTCTGCCTCCTCCGACAACTAGATAGTTTAGTTTTAAAAATTAACTCGAGGAAGTAATACGGTGCAGCCCCGCATCGAGACAGCGGCCGTACCTTCTGAAGTAAAAAATTCTTATATCAATAAACGGGATAAAATAGAAAAAAACAAAAATATATCTTTTATTTTTTTGGAAAAAAAAATCCCGCGAAACGAGAATTTTTCTCGCGGGATTTCAGACATGGTGTCAAAGAGAAAGATGCTCAGTATGCTTTGACATTTCATCATGAATAGACTTACTAACGAGCAACGCTTGCAAATCATTGAATTTTATTACCAAAATCAGTGTTCGGTTCGAAATGTGTTTCGCGCTTTACGTCCGATTTATGGTCTACATAATCGACCAAGTGAGCAAACAATTAATGCGATTGTGACCAAGTGTCGCACTCAGTTTACTTTATTGGACATTAAACCAACCACACGAATGCGTACAGTGCGTACAGAAGAGAATATTGCGTCTGTTTCTGAGAGTGTTGCTGAAGACCGTGAAATGTCGATTCGTCGCCGTTCGCAGCAATTGGGTTTGTGTTATTCGACCACATGGAAGATTTTACGCAAAGATCTTGGTGTAAAACCGTATAAAATACAGCTCGTGCAAGAACTGAAGCCGAACGATCTGCCACAACGTCGAATTTTCAGTGAATGGGCCCTAGAAAAGTTGGCAGAAAATCCGCTTTTTTATCGACAAATTTTGTTCAGCGATGAGGCTCATTTCTGGTTGAATGGCTACGTAAATAAGCAAAATTGCCGCATTTGGAGTGAAGAGCAACCAGAAGCCGTTCAAGAACTGCCCATGCATCCCGAAAAATGCACTGTTTGGTGTGGTTTGTACGCTGGTGGAATCATTGGACCGTATTTTTTCAAAGATGCTGTTGGACGCAACGTTACGGTGAATGGCGATCGCTATCGTTCAATGCTTGCCAAAAATGGAAGAACTGAACTTGGTTGACATGTGGTTTCAACAAGATGGCGCTACATGCCACACAGCTCGCGATTCTATGGCCATTTTGAGGGAAAACTTCGGAGAACAATTCATCTCAAGGAATGGACCGGTAAGTTGGCCACCAAGATCATGCGATTTGACGCCTTTAGACTATTTTTTGTGGGGCTACGTCAAGTCTAAAGTCTACACAAATAAGCCAGCAACTATTCCAGCTTTGGAAGACAACATTTCCGACGAAATTCGGGCTATTCCGGCCGAAATGCTCGAAAAAGTTACCCAAAATTGGACTTTCCGTATGGACCACCTAAGACGCAGCCGCGGTCAACATTTAAATGAAATTATCTTCAAAAAGTAAATGTCATGGACCAATCTAACGTTTCAAATAAAGAATCGATGAGATTTTGCAAATTTTATGCGTTTTTTTTTAAAAAAAAGTTCTCAAGCTCTTAAAAAATCACCCGTTACAATCCAGAATAAATGGGTTCTCTACTAGGATCGAGGCAATGGTCCTTCCAAAAATTCTATCACAACAACCGACACAATTTATTAATACTTCAAACTGGAACATCCCAAAGAACATCCAGTTGGCTGATCCAAATTTCAACTGTCCCGGTCACATTGACCTTCTCATAGGCGCAGATTTATATCATGAACTACTTTCTATTGGGCAAATAAAATCCAAAGAAGAGATGCCAACACTGCAAAATACAGTTTTCGGTTGGATCGTAACGGGAAGAGTCGGCTGTCATCCCAGTACAGCATTGTCGTGTGGTATGTGCATTTAAGACGAAAATCTTAACGCACTCATTGAAAAATTCTGGTCAATTGAAGACCCAGAGGACAAACAAAGAACAATAACCACTGCAAAAAAAATGGTGTGAAACACATTTTACGAAGACCAGACAGCGAGATGCAAATGGTCGTTTTACCGTAAGATTGCCATTTCTGGATGATCCATCAACATTAGGAGAATCGATGAACATAGCTTTAAGACGACTGTACTCATTAGAAAGGCGTTTAGCTAACAATCCAGAGCTTAAAAACCAGTATCATCAATTCATGGATGAATACATATCACTAGGGCACATGCAAGAAGTATTCTGCAAAATGATGTTGTACTAAAGCTTAAGTGGTTTCACCTTGGTAGTTTTCGACCTTCTATCACCTGCGAAGTGATTGTCAAATATCAATCATTTAGCTACTGCTCCTATATATCCTTCTGTTATTTCATGCTTCAAATTAATAAAACGAGGTGAACTTGAAGAAAATATCAAGTTCATAAATTTTAAAATTGGTGTTCCAGCTGAATACAATGATGCAATGTACCATGAAAATATCTGGTCTATAGGAACGAAGTTCTGTGCCTTTCAATTTAATTTAAAAAACGAAGGAGTACGGCTTCAGGAAGACCTAACATAAGCTCTGAATTTTTTGGCTCCAATGCAAATCCTCCTAAAGATCCTACTGTTGTGTCGCTTCATCACTTGTTTCCTTTTAATTTGGCGATCTACTATCATAATGTGGGTGGAATGAGATCTAAAACAACTGATTTCTATATTGCTATGGCTGGCTCTCCATATTCTCTAATTGCTCTCACTGAAACCTGGCTCACTGAGAATATTCTTTCGCCTGAAATGTTTGATGGTAGATTTGTTGTCTACAGACGGGATCGATGCCTCGCTGCAACTGGTGTTACAAGAGGAGGAGGCGTATTGTTCGCAGTTAGTTCATCTTTTATTAGTAGGCAAATATAATTGTATGATTCATCTGATTTGATTGAACAAATTTGTGTAAGAATTGATTTCTTTCATTCTATTGATAATGTTTATATTAAATTATATTTTTTTGTATCATATATACCACCAAATTCCCCAGTTAGTATTTATACAGCTCATATTTCCAATATAAAACACATAGCTAATGATTTAGATTGCAATTCATTTTTAATTATATTGGGTGATTTTAATCTTTCACATATTATGTGGTCTTACTCTGAAGATGATAAATGTTTAATTGCATATAATATTGTTAAAGATTTTGAAATTGAAGTCGTTGATTCTTTGTCAGTTTTAAACTTAGTTCAGATAAACTCTATACAGAATAATATGGGAAGGTGGCTTGATCTTGTTTATACAAATATTGAGCTTGATGCTTTTGTAACTGAACCTGATTATTATATGTTGGCCAATTGCGGAATACACCACAAGGCATTAATTGTTAATTTTGATATATCTTGCATTGATTTTTATATTGTAAATAATAGCTTAGATAAATTGTTCAAATATGATTTCTTTAAAGTCGATTATAATGATGTTTATAATTATTTGTCAGTTATTGATTGGAAAATTGTTCTTGGAAGTGGTACTCTAAGCCACAAATATACAATGTTTAGAAATGTTTTAGATGAAGTTTTTGCTAATTTCGTTCCTATAAAAAAATGTAATAACTCTGGTAGACCGGTCTGGTTTCACAAAAGACTTTCTAATTTAAAAAATGCTAGAAATGAATTTTGCCGATTAAGAAAAGAATATGAATTCCTTACTGCAGCATGTTTGGTCAGTTGAGTCAAAAATTAAAAAGAATTCTAAAGCTTTTTGGAGTTTCATTAATGCTAAAAAGAAATCTTCAGGTATACCATCAACTATGAGCTATAATAAAGTAACTAGTAGCGACCCTTCAAATTTGCGATTTTTTTGCTAGTTACTTTCAATCTAATTTTGTTCTGGAGCATTGTGATCCTGAATTACGATTTGAAGGTAGATCCGTCGTTGATTTGGGTTCTTTATCCATTTGAAATGAAGAGATTCATTCTGAATTATCATCTCTTGATGACTCTGTAAGCCTTCCACCAGATAATATACCTTCATTGTTTATTAAGAAATTAAAATCTTGCTTCCTTGTTCCTCTTCATTTAATTTTCAACCATTCTCTTACTGAAGGTTTGTTTTTTGATTGCTGGAAACACTCCTTCATTTCTCCAATTCACAAATCTGGGTCTAAACAGCAAGTCGAAAATTATAGACCAATAGCTAAACTTCAAATCATACCTAAAATTTTTGAAGCAATTATAAACAATAAAATATATGCATTGATAAAGAACTATATATCTGAATTTCAGCACGGTTTTGTAAGTGGAAGATCAACCACAACTAACTTGGCAATCTTCACTAGTTATTGCCTTCAATCAATGGAAATTAGAAATCAGATAGATACTATTTTCACGGATTTTGCTAAAGCTTTCGACCGCGTTCAACATAACAACGTTCTAATATGCAAATTACAAGCCATCGGTTTTCATTCAAATTTTTTAAAATGGATAAAATCAATCTGTTAAAATAGGTAGTCTTTCATCTAAAAATATTAATAATTATTCAGGTGCCATCTCGGTCCTCTCCTATTTTTAATTTTTATAAATGACTTACCTTCTGTTATCTTGAAAGCTGAAAAGCTATTATTTGCAGATGTTTTTAAGATTTGTATGGAAGTTAGAACCTTGCATGACTGTATACAACTTCAAAGTGATATTGATAGTATAACTGAGTGGTGTAGCAAGCATGGCTTACATTTAAATATTAATAAATGTTCAGTTATGACTTTTCAGCGAATAAAAACACCAATAATATTTGATTATACTATTTCCAATATTAGTCTTAAAAGGTTGTATTTACAAAAGGATTTGGGGGTTATTTTTGATGCCGAGCTTAAATTTACTTCTCATATTGATTACATCATTTCCAGAGCTAACGCAATGCTTGGTTTTATTATTAGAAACTCAAAGGATTTTGCAGATCCATATACTCTTAAATCGTTATACGTTGCATTAGTTCGTTCTGTTTTAGAATACTGCTCTGTTGTTTGGTGCCCCTACCACAACACTACTACGCTTCGCATTGAAAGAGTTCAAAGAAAGTTCACAAAATTTGAACTTCGTAAGCTTTACCCGTATTCGCAAGCCCCTTCATATGAAACAAGATGCCAACTTATTGATTTAAAGCCCCTCCATAAAAGGAGATCGTACTATTTGACTATGTTTACTCATGATGTCTTATCTGGCCATATTGATTGTTCCACTCTGCTTTCTTTTTTTTGCATTTATGCTCCTCAACGTTGCCTTCGACCTAGAGAAAACGAATTCTTTAACATCCCTAGACATTACACCAATTATGGCCAAAATAATCCCATAACCAATTCTTCATTTTATTTTAATCAAAATTTATATTTAATCGACTTTAACATTAATAGAGATTTATGTAAAGCCACATTATTAAATTCTTTATAAGCTTTATATGTTTAATTGTTATTTAACTTTATACCATAAATGCTATTTATATATTATTATATAAATCTAAGAAAGTTTAATGTACTTGATAGATTAAATAAATAAATAAGTAGCTGCTCCGTCAAGCCAATCAAGTCACTACTTTCTACCTCATCATTGTGTTCAGAAACCAGACAGCAGCACGACTAAGTTGAGAGTAGTTTTTGACGTCGTCAAATATGTATATCACTCAACGACATTTTACACACTGGCCCGAAAATTCAAGATTACTTATTTAAAATTCTACTGAGGTTCCGTCTACCACGCTTCGTGTTTACTGCCGATATTCAAAAAATGTATAGGCAGGTGCTGGTGCATGAGGTAGATAGAAAATATCAACTTATTTTATGGAGAAGATCCACGTCAGAACCTATCAAGTGCTAGCAACTAAATACATTAACATATGGCACATCAGCCGCTCCGTACTTAGCTATCAAATCATTACAGCATCTATCTCAATCAGCATTATTATCACATCCAATCGGCAGCAAAATCCTTCAGCAAGATTTCTATGTAGACGATGTAATGACCGGATCAAACAGCCTCTCAACCGAATTAGAAATGCAAGGAAAACTTATTGATGTACTTAAGAAGGCAGGTTTTAAGTTGCGAAAATGGTGCGCTAATCATCCACGTTTACTCCAAAATTTTCTACCAGTGGATAAGGAGATGGAACTTGACTTCAACCTAGACTCAGAAGACAACATAAAAACACTCGGACTAACGTGGCTGCCAAAGGTGGACGACTTTTGCATCAAGGCACATGGTATTAATGAAGCAAAAATTACAAAAAGGATAGTCTCTTCAGAAATAGCCCGACTGTTCGATCCACTTGGGATTGTGGCCCCAGTAGTAATTACTGCAAAAATCTTTCTACAACAATTATGGCAGCTGAAAATGGATTGGGATGCAGCATTACCTCAGGAGCTACATTCCAAATGGCTGAAATTTCGCGATGACATCAAGTTAATAAATCAAATTCGAATACCAAGGCATATATTTGCACAAAAAACACCGGAGAGTATACAGCTTCACATCTTTGCCGATGCTTCAGAAAGTGCTTATGGAGCTTGCATTTACGTACGATCTATTGTCAACCCTGGTACAATCATAGTGCGTCTGTTATGTGCCAAATCCCGTGTAGCTCCAATTGAAAAGAGCACAGTAAAGAAACCAACAATACCACGGCTAGAATTATGCGCACCCAAGTTAGCAACCGACCTTGCTAAAAGAATCAAGAAGGACATAGCATATGAAAATGTCAGCACGTACTATTGGACCGATTCTGAAATTGTCCTGGCTTGGATTAATTCAACCTCAAAAACACTCCCAGTCTTCATCGCCAACAGGGTAGCGTCCATCCAAGCTAATACATTAAAACAACAATGGCGTCATGTGAAGTCCAAAGAAGCTAGTATGAATGACAATAGTAAATCAGCACACTTCATCTAAAAAATTGAACATGGAAACTCGTTTAAGCAGTTGCAGCGGATCACTGCATTTGTGCTAAGATACGAGTACATCAAATATCTTAAAATTGATGTCGAGAAGAGAAGGAAAGAGAAAATTCAGTCAAATGAACCAAATCAGAACAAGAAGAAGAGAATAGAGGTTGTTCCCACGGAAGAACTTAGCAAGAAAATACAAAATGTTGTTCTATCAAGCCAAGAGCTAAATGAAGCACTCAATGCCATAGTACAAGTCATACAAAAGGACGAATTTAGCACTGATATTTTACATTGCACTGATTGCACGTTCGATAGTAAAAGAATGCGTAATGGCTAAAACACATGTGCAGCATTTTCCCTGCAGCGAAATTTAATTACACAGGTCCTTATGGGAGCAGAATCATTGAAAGTCTGCATGCAGCGCTGCGCTGCACGATGTCTCTATTCCTAAATTTGCTGCCTAGTTTCATTGCAGCCATAATTGTAAAACAAAAATTTCCAAATAATTGCTATTTGGCATTACTGATATTGACAGATTGTTGACATTGTCTGTCATATTTGCAAAAAAAAAGTTTGTTTTTGTCTTTGGTGGAAAACTTGATATTGATACAATAATGGAAGAAAAAATAAAACAAATTCATTTATGACAAAACAAATCCGTACAAAGAACAAGAAGTGAAAAGATTTTGTTTTGTCTCCGACTCGTATTTTTGTTTATTTTTAGACAGATGAAAGATTGTTACTGCTCACCAGTTCCTGGTTGGGATAGGTAAATTGTATCCAACTAAGGACATTTTCTTCAGCTATACATAGCAAAATCAACGCGAGGGAAAGTACATGTCTAGTATAGTTTTGTCTTTCATTTGTGCTTTGTATCTTCTTTTACTTTTCCTTGTTATCACCAGGAACAATTTTTGAAAGTATAGGTGCAATTCTCTTTCATTTTCTGATTAATTAAATTTGTCCACGGCCTTGAAGTTTTGATCTGGAACAAATTATATTCATTTAAAAACTTGAGGTATTTCTCATACACGGCAATCAAAATCAAAATTGTGTCCTTGTTTGTTGAAATATCCATTTAATTTAAAATAAACTTATAAAACTTTAAGTAAAAACAATTTAAGCAAACAAAAAGAATGAAAATTTGGCAGATGTCATTTTTGTTTTAACAGAACTGGGCTTCATTAAAGTTAGGAAGTATGCACATGTGTTCTGGCTGCAGCGCTGCATGCATCGCTGCATGCAGACTTGCTGCACATCTGTTTTAGCCATAAGATGTACAAGAGCCAAGCCTCAATTGCTATCACCAAAAATGGGAAATCTACCATCAACTAGAGTAGAGCCCGCCCGTCCCTTCCTTAATTCAGGTGTGGACTTTTGCGGACTAATTTGGATACACTATCGAGGTAAAGGAAACCTAACAAAAAAAAAAAAAAAAAACACAATAAAGTTTACTATTACTACTTTTATCAATTTTTCAATTCAATTCGGTCGGTGTACGTCGTTTAGTGTTTTCATGTTTTGTGAAAATTTTTATTTTATTGTTAACAAGTTTCTATGATGAAAAAGACATATTAAAAAGCAGGAAAATGTAGGGGAGAGTGGGGCACATGTGAACAATGCTTATAAAATTTTACTTTATTACTCTTTTTTAAAAATAATTTAAAATTTTAACCTATCAATACCATATCCATAAACGTCATTGACTTTCCTTGAATATCTCAGTTGTCTCTCAAACTTAGAGGTAAAGGGTACTTTTGCTCGTGGAAGTGTTTTGTTTTCGTTTTTTAGTTGTAAAAATTACTGCGCGATTTTAAAACAGGAACACATTTTTTTGGAGGAAAAATAAATTTTAAACCTGATTGCGGTAAGTTTTTTACTGGCTATATTTCAGTAAAATATTTATAATAAATTTTATGTCACTGGAACAGTTGGGGCAGATTTGAACAAACGTGTTGGGGCACTTTAGAACATGTTCAAAACTGCCATGATTCGTTTTTTTTAAGCATATTTAAGACATTTAAGAGAAAATTTAATCAGCTTCAAGCAATTAATTAAGCAATTTGTTCTATAGGGCAAGTATTGGTTTCAGGTAAAAAATATGTTTGTCTCTGCGTCTATACGTTCTCTGCCTCATTTTTGAGCTATTGAAAATAAGGCCTAGTTAAAGCTTTCTAGGTCGAAAAAATCTAGAATTTTGTATAGCTTTAACAATAATATTCTAGTTTAAGCTATTTTTATTCACATAAATTGAAGCTTAAGCTTGGAAAACAAGTTAAAACTAAATGAACTTAGCCCTGGCTATTTTAAAATAGCTATTACTAGAAAACATCTTTAACTAGCTAGATTAACCTTATTCTTATTCACTAAAAATCCAGCTTTTACTTAAAAATCCAAGTTTAAGATTTAGTTTTTTCTTCTTATTAATCTTTGTGGATTTTTGTTTTTTTTTTCTACAAATACATAAATATGATATATAACAACAGTATTAATTTTGAGTTTTATTGATAAGTTCTTATTAAAAAATGAATATAAAAATAATATTGATACCTTCCCGTAAGAATGTATTAAGCGACATTTTTAAAATTGTTCAGGAAACGAAAAAAACGTCTCATTTAGTTATTTTTTTGTGTATTTTATTGGAAGAAACAGATTTAGAGAGGGATTTTTACAATACAAAACTTGAAATCATTGCAAAATTGAAATCTTAATCAGATAAGAAGTTTTTGTCGCTTAGTACATCTTGGTCAAAGCATTGTTAAATGGCGGTTACGTTGACAAAAACAAAAAAACACAAAATAAATGGGAAAAAAGTAGTAGCCTACTTGATAGAAAAATATTTAAAAGCAAAGACAACCATATCTGGAGTATTATAAGCGACAAAAATGGACTAAGTTCTATTTGGATGAGTGTGCTAAGCGAAAATTTCGGTTAAACTATGCGACATCTAACAAATTTTTTTTGTGGACGTTTGGTTGCTTAAGACAATAATATTTTTAAAAATGTCGCTTAGCATAATTTTACTGGAGGATAATACAAATTTCAGGGAGCAACATTATTCCAGTGAGAAAACTTGGCGGTTGCTACAATATTATTTTCTCTCTAGTTTCTTTTGCATACATGATAGGGCAGTGAAACCCAGGCCAAAATGTGGCGCTTAACTTATAGTATAGTTCCACATCAAAAATTCGTTTTCGAAAAAAGTGTCGCTTAATACATTCTTACGGGAAGGTATCGATATTTAAAAGTTCTTTTATTCAGTAAAAAAAAAATTATATCACTGTTCAAAAGTGCCCCTTCCAAGTTCAAAACTGCCCCATACATGCACTTTTGAACATAAGAACCTGTATTGATTGGAGATAAAAATTCAATATAAATATTTCGTTAAATGGACCAAATATTCTTCTAAATTAAACGTCAATATCACTGTTCCACGTGAGTAAAATATCAGGCCAATTGCTCGAATATTTTTGGTTTTATCAGTCTGGAAAGCAAAAAGTGTTCAAATGTGCCCCACTCTCCCCTAAGAAACTTTGTTATTTTTGTGACTTAATTAAAAAAATTCATGTGTATCCATTTTTTTTTAAGTATTTGTTGTTGTTTTCTCGCAATTTCTTTACTTTTTTTAGTACAAATTGCACAAGATTAATTATGTTTTTAATATATTTTCCACCCGATTTAGAACTAAACACATATTATTATTCGGATAAAATCATAATACGAGTATTGATACCTTTTGATATAAAGTTAATTAGTGAAATTTATGTTTTTCGAGCCCCTTTTTGCTTTTTTCTTATGGGAAATACATTGAACGACAAAGCGTAAAAAATTCTATTTCCATTTGTCAGTACACACACTGACTTCCAGGCGGTGTGGAAAGCAACTTCCAAGGTGCCAATTAGAAAAGAGAAAAGCTTTTAATCTTGCCCATCTTAAAAAATAGGAAGTAGCAATCCATAGCTTATCAATAGTAAGTTTATGTTCCTAATTTTTATAACTATAGATAGGGCTTTTTGACTCAATTAAAAAAAATCAATTTTTCTCCATCTACGTCCATATTTATTTAAAAATTTTTGCACAGAGTAAACGTAGAAGCAAATAAATCTGTGAAGTGCAACGAAAAAAGAAAATAAAAAGAACGGAATCAAAATTTCGTTTTGCAAAAAACAATATGTCAGCTTTCCGCAACGAAACATGTTTTTCTGTTTTGATTTTGTTTTTATGTTTTGTTTCATTTGGTGAGCGTTGCAATTATCGTCAATGACCCTTGTTCGAAACAGTTTTGTTGCATTCGGTGTGTGTTGTTCGTATACAATAGCATAGAGGAAATATATTACCTAGAGTCACGACCGGTACCCCTCTTGCCTGAAATACCCTCAATTTTTTTTTTTTGAGGTGAGTAAAAGAAAACTTTTAAATTCCCTATCCATGAATACGTGTGAATGGTGAATTAAAATACAAAATGAAGTCAGTAGCTCAAAATTTGAAGTTTTGTTTTTTTTTGTTTTGAATATCAAAATGACAGATGTCATAATTGTATAAAAACAAATATTTTATATCTGGTTTTTTTCCGGGCATCTAGCAAATTTCGTGAAGCTATCCCGATTAGAAATCAAGACCTACTGGCAAAAATCTATCAAATGTTCCGGAAACCGAAATACATTCAGGATATTATATTGCCAACACCTTGGGTTTTTGTCGAAGACAACATGCTGAATACGTTGTCCAGTTTTATATTCTTTAACAAAGTCGAGATTGTCACACTGATACAAGAGGACGAGCGTTTTCTTGTCGATATGTTTATCCTGCTTACCGATCCCAATACATCAGAGGCGAAGCGTCGTGACATTGTACCTTTTTAAAGGAATTTTGCAACTATGCTCAAAATTTGCAGACGCAAGGTAAAGATTCGTTCTACAAAACCCTAACGTGCTTAGGAATTCTTCAGGCACTGTATGGGTTGGGTACGAAATCCCGCATCACAAAATCCCGAATCACAAAATCCCGCATCACAAAATCCCGATTCACAAAATCCCGAATCACGAAATCCCGAATCACGAAATCCCGCCATTTCAATACTAAATTGACAGCACTTGCAAATTTCAAAGTGATTAGCCAATCAGAATCAAGAACAAGGATAAAACAATGAGAATCAACGAGGACGCATCTATTCAATACTAAATTGGCAGCACTGTAATCATCATTGGAAACTTAAAAGTGATTAGCCAATTAGAATCAAGAACAAGGATAAAACAATGAGAATCAACGAGAACGTACCTATACCCAAATAAGTTGGTCAATAAAAAGTATAAAAGCAGGAGTGATTTCGTAATATTTTTCAGTTTCGATTCGAATTCCGAAAAGGTTATGCCACGTCGTCGGTCGTCGGGATAAATTGTGAATTTAGATTATTAAAAGGGGTATTGTTCTTGATATTACATTTTGGTTGGTAGTGCAAAGACGCGATGCTTAAGTGAGTTTTAGGAATTTTCCTTCGAAAGTTAGCTGAGTTATTTTTAGAACTACAAAAAGAAAGATGATTATTAAAAGGGGTATTGTTCTTGATTACATTTTGGTTTTTAGTGCAAAGACGCGACGCTTAAGTGAGTTTTAAACGTTGAAGGAATTTTCCTTCAACGCTTAAAAATCATTTTAAGCGATTGCAGACTCTAGGGAGAGTTGCTGTTTAAGGAAAATTTATTTTTTTTTGGAAATTCTAGGGGATAATTGAAGGGATAGTTAGCTGAGTTCTTTTTAGAACCACAAAAAATTGAAAAAATAAAAATGTATTTTTAAAATAAAAAAAAAATCAAAATTTTCAAAAAAATTGTAGAAAAAAGTTTTTTTAAAAAAATTGAAAGGTGACACTCCCTAGATCACGAATATGCAATTTTGAACTCGCTAAGATGCCCAGTTTAGCTAGAAATTACGTTTGAACATGTCAACTTTGGGGGGTCTACGAGGCTCCGTTTAGCCGCAAATCGTGTTTAAAGGTAAAACTTTGTTTTTCGGTTCATGCGATACGTGGATTGAAAGGTGGCACTCCCTAGATCACGAAAATGCAATTTTTAACTCGCTAAGATGCCTAGTTTAGCTAGAAATCACGTTTGAAATGTCAACTTTGGGGGGTCTACGAGGCTCCGTTTAGCCGCAAATCGCGTTTAAAGATTAAAATTCGTTTTTCATACATTTTAAGAGGCAGGGTGATTTTGTTACAGTTTTCTTGAGCAACAGTACCTTGGGTGGCCCCCTGCGCGGGTTTTCAGGATTTTAACTCCCTTTTTCGGAGACACACCCGCTCACGCAACTCCGTTGCTCCGCTTAGGGTATATAAAGTCGCCAGGCAGGCGCCTGCAGCAACAGTTTTCTTGAGCAACAGTACCTTGGGTGGCCCGCTGCGCGGGTTTTCAGGATTTTAACTCCCTTTTTCGGAGACACACCCGCTCACGCAACTCCGTTGCTCCGCTTAGGGTATGTAAAGTCGCCAGGCAGGCGCCTGTAGCAACAGTTTTCTTAATCAAAATACCTGCTCTTCAAGAAAATTATTTCTATTTACAATTTTCAATGTTTTTTATCTCTTAAAATAACTTTTTCTAGCTCAAAATCATTTGAGCAGCGTTTAAAGCTAATCGGCAAGGAATATCTCAACACATATTCTTCGTATTCGCTATCATCGGTATCAAAATCAGGCCGCATTTTAGATACGGACTTCTAAAACGCTTAAAATGCAATTTAAGCATAAAATTAAAATTTTTTCGTCCAATTTGAGGAGCTTTTTCTTTCAAAAAATATTTTTTTCACGCTTAAAATACATTTGGAGCGTTTTGGCATAATTTTTTTTTTCTAAGTAGTCCATTCTATATTTTTTTCAAGGTAAAAATTCATTTTTGTGTCATTTCGAACTCCATTTACCAATGAAATTTTCTATGAAGAAGCTAAAAATTCATTTGATTTGAGGAGCGTTTTTATGGTTTTTCTTTAAAAAAATATTTTTTTTTCACGCTTAAAATACATTTTGAGCGTTTTGGCAAAATTCTTTTTTTTTCTAAGCGAAAAATAATTTTTTCAAGCAAAAAATTAATTTTCAGTGTCATTTGGACCAAAAATCCATTCACCAATGTTCACCAATGAAATTTTCAAAGAAAAAGAAATATTAATTCCAAGCTACTACCATCTCGGAGTTCTACAACGAACTGAATTTTTCCCGAACCAACAGTTCCTTAAATACTTTCCATTTGCTCAAGAATAAATCAAAATAAAATACTTTATTAAAAGTACTAAAATAGTATTGAAATCCCGTCAAATATTTCCAAAAATATCTGTCGGCGGGATTTTTATTTTTATTTTCGGCGGGATTTCGTGATTCGGGATTCTGATCGGCGGGATTTCGTTACTCTCCCTTATTGCCTTTATCGACAGCTCCACTTTTAATGAATACCATTGGTGATAGACCACAAAACGAAGATAATCAAACGGCGCAGTTGTTGGGTCTAGTTTTTGACATTCTATCATTCTGTGTAGAACATCACACGTATCACATAAAGAATTTTATAATACAAAAAGATCTCAAGAGAATACTAGTGCTTATGAAAAGCACACACACTTTTAAGAAAAATAAATGCACTTAAAGACACTTAAACGCTTGTCCCGCCTGTTAATGACATCTATCGTTCGAAGCAACAGAAACGATTTTCTAAAATAAAAAAATTGAGAACTGCTGATCAATTGATTTTAAATCTAATTTTAATTTAGCTATTCTAATTGAAACTTGAATGAATGGATTTGGTGTAAGTATATGCTGCGTACAAGTCAGCTATTTCAAAAAAGGCAGCAAATGACAACATAGTTCATCGATCACATTCGAAAATATCATGATTTTTCATGAAATTTTTGAAATGGTAGATAAACCATGATGTCATTTCTTAACTACTTGCTTCATTTTGATGATTGAAACGATTTTAGATGTTGATTTCAATCCTCTAAGTGGTTCTGAAAACGAAATTTTAATTGTAACAAGAACATGAAAAAAATTTCATATGGGGGACGTTTCAACAATTTCAATATGAATATGAAAATGTTGAAACGTCTTTGGCATGAAATTTTTTGAATATTTTTATCAGATTTCAAAATAGTTTTCACAAGCATCTAGAGGACTTAAATCAATACTCGAAACCGTTTCAATCATCCAAATCAAGCAAGTAGTTTGGAAATTACAACATGGTTTATTTACCATTTTCAAGAATTTCATGAAAAATTCTAGGATTTTCTTAAAAGTGATCGATAAACCATGTTATCATTTCTGAACTAGTTGCTTCATTTGGATTATTGAAACGGTTCCAAGTAGTGTTGATTTAATTCATCTAAGTTATTCTGAGAACCAATTTTAATTTTAACAAATAATTGGAAAAATTTTCATATGGGGAACCTTTCAAGAATTTCGATATGAATATGAAAATGTTGAAACGTCTCTGGCATGACATTTTTTCGATGTTCTGGTTAGATTTTAAAATGGGTTTCAGAATCACAACACACACAACACATTAACAACACTAAAGACCGTTTAAATCGTTGGAATCGAGCAAGTAGTTTAGAAATGACAACGTGGTTTATCGATCACATCTAAGAAAATCATATGATTTTTCATTATGTTCTTCAAAATAGTGGATAAATCTTCCTGTCATTCCTAAACTACTTGCTCGATTCCAACGATTTAAACGGTCTTTAGTGTTGTTTTTAATCCTCTAGGTGATTCTGAAACCCATTTTAAAATCTAACCAGAACATCGAAAAAATGTCATGCCAGAGACGTTTCAACATTTTCATATTCATATTGAAATTCTTGAAACGATACCCATATGCAAATTTTTCAAAGTTTTTGATAAAATTAAAGTTGGTTTTCAGTTCTACTTAGAGGATTTAAAACAACACTCGAAACCGTTTCAATATTCCAAATGAAGCAACTAGTTTAGAAATGACAACATAATGTATCGATCACTTCCAAGAAAATCATAATTATAATTTTTCATGAAATTCTTGAAAATGGTAGATAAACCATCCCGTCATTTTCAAACTACTTGCTCGATTCGGATAATTTAAACGGTTTTTGATGTTGTTTTTAATCCTCTAGGTTATTTCAAAAACTAATTTTAATTTCAACAAAAAATTCGAAAAATTTTCATATGGGGAACGTTTTAGCAATTTCAATATGAATACGCAAAAATGTTGAAACGTCTCTGGCATGAATTTTTTTCGAATTTTTTTTTCAGATTTGAAAATGGTTTTCAGAACCATTTTGGGGACTCAAATCAACACTCAAAACCGTTTGAATTATCTAAATGAAGCAACTACTTCAGAAATGAGAACATGGTTTATCTAACATTTTCGAGAATTTCATGAAAAATCATATGAAATTCTCGAAAATGATCGATAAACCAAGCTGTCAATTCTAAACTATTTGCTTCATTCGGTTGATTGAAACGGTTTCGAGTGTTCATTCAAGTTTTCTAAGTGGTTTTGAAAACAAATTTAAATTTTAACAAAAACTTCGAAAAATGTTCATATGAGAAACGTTTTCACAATTCCAATTTTAAAACGTCTCTTGTATGAAATTTTTTCGAATTTCTTGTCTGATTTAAAAATGGTTCTTAGAACCACCTAGAGGACTTAAATCAACACTCGAAACAGTTTAAATCATCCAAGTGAAGCAAGTAGTTTGGAAAGACGACTTGGTTTATCTACCATTTTCAAGAATTTGATGAAAAATCATGTAATTTTCTTGAAAATGTTAGATAAACCATCCTGTCATTTCCAAACGACTTGCTACATTAGGATGATTTAAACGAGCTTGAGTATTGATTTACGTCTTCCATCTCTTACGTCTTCATCTATTTGCTCACTTCCTGCAATTTCACATACATTTACCTCGCCACCATTGTTATCAAATAATGCTCCTGATGCAAATTTAAATAAAGGTTCTTCTCCATTAATTCAACTTAAGGCGGCTGAGCGATTTAAATGTATCTTTTTATCCAACTTTGATCCCAACACAATTTGTGATGACATAGCAACGTATATTTCTTCACGTTTCAACAAATCAAAATTCAAACTTGAACAATTGCAAACTAAAAGTATGGATTATGCATCATTTAAACTATATATTACACAGGAATTGTTCAATCTTCTATTGGATAAGAAATACTGGCAAGAAGGCATAATAGTTCATGAATTCATGAATAAAAGGAATAATATTCGTAATCCTTTTCAGAAAAGATTGACAAGACAAACAATTCGTCGCAATTAATTGATATATATTATCAGAATGTAAGAGGTCTTCGGACTAAGACCAACAAGGTCTATTATAATTCTTCGATCTGCTCCTAGTCCTATGATATTATTTGTCTCACGGAAACCTGGCTACATGCGGGAATAAATGATTCTGAAATGTTTGACGACACATTTAATGTGTATAGACGTGACAGATACTGTGATCCAAATATCGACACTGTTGGAGGCGGGATTCTAATAGCTGTAAAATCTTCTATGTTAACTTCTCTGGTTAATGTTCCTGTTTCACTTGACAATGAAATTCTCTGCATAAAAGTATCATTTAAAGACAAGAACTTGTATGTTATAACTTTATATATAGTTCCTGGAAGCCCACAAGAGGTTTATACCAAAGCTTTCGAATACTTAAGCTATATCTATGACTGATTTGAATACCAGGATGAAATCATTTGCCTTGGCGATTTCAACCTTTCCAATGTCGCTTGGACGCGCTGTCGAGACACAAATGGTATGTTACCAACTGGTAATCTCAGATCCAACGACTCTAAGCTAATTGATGATTTAACTTCACTTGGACTTCTTCAATTAAACGATGTTTTAAATATTAATGGAAAACTGCTGGATCTAGTGTTTACTACCATTGACGATGAGATTATAATACAAAAATCCACCGCGCCTTTAGTGCCTGAATATAACCACCACCCATCACTGATCTGTTCACTTTTTAAAAAATTTAATAATTTTGATTATGAATTGTGTGATAACTTTTACTCTTTTAATTTTATAAAGACTGATTTTTTAAAACTTAATTCTTTGTTATCACAAGTTGATTGGTCTTGTTTGAATAATTGTTTAAATGTTAGCTTAATGGTGTTTAAATTTTACACTATATTGTTTGATTGTTTTCTTAAATCTGTTCCCATAGCGATTATTAAAACAAGATCTTTTGTGCCAGTTTGGTACGATAGTGAAATCAAGAGTCTGAGGAATCGAAGAAATAAGTTATGGTCTACTCTTAAACTATATCCAACAGAAACATATTTTAAAATTTATTGTGAATCGAGGGATATTTTCAATAGAATATCTAGTTTAAAGTATCTAAATTACATTCAGAAGGTGCAAAGAGATCTAGAAATGAATCCAAAGTGTTTTTGGAATTTTATTAACAGCAAATGTAAAGTATGGTTGGCTTTGCTATTTCCAAATGACATGTAATTATACTATTTATTTATCTTTTTACTTATATATACATATGTACAATTTTATATTTATTTTATATTATAGTAGTCTGTAAGAGTTGAAATCTCTGTTTGATGAATAAACTAAACTAAAACAAAAGAAAATCTTGTCCTTACCCGTCTGTTCTCAAGTTAAATGACATTTCAAGTCATGACCCACGGGTTATAACGCAACTTTTTTCCGACTTCTTTCAAAGTGCCTTCAACTGTGATACTTCAATCTGTGATACCTTTAACTGTGATTCCTCAATCTGTGATAAATCTGACGAAATGGATCAAAACTTTGACCATTTGAAATCTTTTACTTACTTGACTGATATGAACTTTAACATTGATATCGACAACATTGTAAAGTTTATATCTAACCTTGACGACAGCTGTATACCAGATCCTGATGGTATACCCTCTACTATTTTGAAAAACTGTGTACGTCACTTGTCATTACCTTTGTCTATTCTTTTTAATTTTTTAATGTCTTCATGTTCATTCCCATCTATTTGGAAAAGTTCATTCATTATCCCTCTACATAAAAAAGGGAAAAAAGACGAAGTGAAAAACTACAGGCCTATTGCCAGATTATCTGTGATTCCTAAACTTTTTGAGGCTATTATTTGTGAAGCTTTATGTTTTTATGTTAAGTCATTTATTGTTCCTAATCAGCATGGCTTTATAAAAGGTCGCTCTACTATTACTTTTTTAATAGAATTAGCTGAAAATATTGATTCAACAGTAAACAAGTAGATTGTGTATTTACTGATTTCAATAAAGCTTTTGACAGACTGTCACATCGTGTTTTGCTTTTTAAATTAAGAAAATTAGGATTTGGCGAAAATTTTGTAAAATGGCTTTAATCCTATTTATTCGATAGATCTTATTCGGTGTTATTTAACGGTTGCGAATCAAATAAGTTTAAAATCAATTCAGGAATCCCACAAGGTAGTCATTTAGGCCTGATTCTTTTTATTTTATTTATAAACGACTTACCATCGGTGTTAAAATACTCTAAGTTCCTAATTTACGCCGACGATGTAACAATCTTTAAAACTATTTCAAGTATTCGTGATTGTGAACAATTGCAATGTGATCTTAACTCTTTTTTTGACTGGTGCACTCGTAATTGTTTGTTCCTTAATATTGATAAATGTAAAACTATGTGTTTTACAAGAAAGTTTTCATTTTTTTCATTCAACTAATCGTTTAATGGTTTATCAATATCTCGTGAAACAGTTATGTCTATTCTTGGTGTCACATTTGATCGCAAACTCGAATTCATTCAACATATAAATTCCATTTCAAATAAAGCTAATTCAATTCTTGGTTGGATAAAAAGAGAGTCGAAACAATTTTCCGATCCTTTCGTGACAAAGCAGCTTTTTATATCTTTTGTTCGACCCGTTCTAGAAAAGAATACGCTTGTCAGGTTTGGTCACCTCATTACGAATGTCATAAAAAGATTCATTAGGTTTGCCCCCAGGGGACTTGGCTGGGATAATCCTTATGATCTTCCACCTTATAATAACAGACTTAGACTTATTGATTTACCTAGTCTCGAGTACAGACGTTCCTATTTATGTTTCGTTTTCATTGTAAAATTAATCAACGGTAACATAGACTGTTTGCACCTTCTGTCTCGTATTAATTTTAATATTGCTCAAAGAACTTTGAGGAACATACCGGAGAGTATACTTATTTCAAACTATCGTACCAATTATGAAAAATTTTCTCCATTAAATAAAATGTTTAAACTTTTTAATATTTACAATCTTAAATATAACAATTTGTTTGATAAAACAATAATTAATTCATGTCAATTTAAAACAACATTTTTCCATGAAATTTTTTAAGAATCTTAATGTACACCTTTGTAAGAATTTTTTGTAAAACTAGCAATTTAGTTATGTAAATAAATAAAGTCTTCTAAGTGGTCCGACAACCAATTTTAATTATAACGGAAACTTCGAAAAATTTTCGTATTAGGCACGTTTCAACATTTTCATATTCATATTGAAATTGTGAAAACGGTCCTGATATGCAAATTTTTCCACGTTTTTTGTAAAATTAAAATGGGTTTTCAGAACCACTTAGAGGATTAAAATCAACACAATAAACCATTTCAATCATAAACATGAAGCAACTAGTTCAGAAATGACAGCTTGGTTTATATAAAATTTTCAAATTTTCAAGAATTTCCAACAGCATTTGCTCGATTCCTAGAACATATTTCCATAATCCCCACATCAATTTCACTTACAGGTTTAACCGAGTTATTGTATCAAAACTTCAGCACTAACTTGGCTTGAATTTTAGGTTATATTCCGGTGGACATCTAGTTAAACGAAATTTTGTTAAACTATCAAGTTGGAAGGCCAATTTAAAATGGAAGAAAATTAAAAAAGTAAAAAAAAAACATTCTTGAGTATAAAATAGTATTTTTTTTTTAATCAAGGCATTTTTTGTTTTTTTTTTTTTTTTTTTTTTTCAACTGAATTGAACTTAAAGTTCAAGGACAAACAATTTCATGACGTAGGCATCAAGAAAGAGAAACAAAAATCGCAAGAGAATAAAAATGAGTATGTCAGACGTGGACTTCCTCTTTTTATGCTAAGCTTTGACAAAGCAGAAGCACTCGATTGATTCCCCAATGTAAGCGTTGTCAAGGTTTAAATCACACGCAAACCTTCTGTCGGAAAGATCCTCGTTGTGTTAAATGTGCGGGGAAACATTCATCAGACGAATGCCGTCTTGACAAGCAATCTCCAGCAACTTGTGTCAACTGCAAGGAAAACCATCCTGCAAACTATCGAGGATGCGAAGTTGCTAAAGAAATCCAAAAAAGGCGTGATACACTGAAGAAAAGTGTACGGCCGAAACAAAAACCAAACAAGGATAAACCTAAAACAAGCCAAATAAATTTAATTGATAAAAAGGCTAGTAAGTCTTTTAACGAAAACACGAAACCCAATGAAACTAAAGATATAAACGAAAAATCCAAACCAAGTACTACGAATACGTATGCCCACGTGGTATCAGGGTTTAGTAAGTCTATCAAAGGGAAAATGAAACCCAAGGAAACTAAACCTCAAAACGCAAAACCCAAACCAAGTCATACAAAAACGTATGCCAAAGTGGAGTTACAAAACCAGGAACAAAGTAAAAATATACCAGACCCAGTTTCCCAAGTGCTTTCTTTGATTCTTGCCAGACTTGAAGAGCAAAGCAGGACGAATAAACTTATATTTGAAAAATTAAGCATGCTTGAGCCTAAAACTCATACATCCCAGAATAAATTATGAAAATGGATGAGCTGTTTAAAATTTTTACATGGAATGCGAATGGATTATCATCAAAAATAGATGAATTAGAAATAATTCTACAAAATGAAAAAATTGACATATGTTTGATTACCGAAACTCATTTAAAAAAAGACTGCGATGTAAAAATTAAAGGATTCTGTGCTTATCATGCATTTCATCCATCTGACAGAGCAAGAGGCGGATCCTCTCTATTTATTAAGGATACTATCGAACATTCAATTAGAACTATAATTGAGATCGATATAATGCAAATAAGTTCAGTAACTGTTAAATTTAGAAGTTCATAGTATAATATTGCGTCAATCTACTGTCCTCCTAGAAGTAAAATTGTAAAAAATGACTTTGTAGATCTATTTGAAGTTCTCGGGCCGAAATTTGTTATTGGTGGCGACTTCAATTCGAAACACACTTTCTGGGGATCGAGGTGCATCTCAACTAAAGGTAAGCAGCTTTTCAAAGCTTGTATGGCATCTTGTGTTGATTTTTTCTCGACAGGTAAACCAACATACTGGCCAACTGATAGAGCGAAAATGCCAGACCTTGTAGACTTCTTTATCGCAAAAGGACTAGATAAAAATTACACGAAAATCGAGGAAAACTTTGACCTTTCCACCGATCATTCACCAGTCATATTGACAGTAAGTGGAAAGCTAGTCAAAAAGCAAAGAGCACTATTTTTATGTAACAACAAAACTAAATGGGATAAATTCAGAGAACATTGCGAAAACTATATTGCGCTTAATATATCTTTGAAAACGCCTTTAGAGCTAGAAGATGAAGTCGATATATTTATTAAAGTCATACAAGACGCTGCATGGAAAAACACTCCACACAACTTTAGAGATCCAATTAGAAGCCCAGATACAATTTCACCGGAAATAAAAGATCTGCTTCGTGAAAAAAGAACTGTTCGGAAAAGATGGCATCAATCACGAGCACCTCAGGACAAAACCATCTTAAACGGCCTCTCGAATGAGCTCAAGTATGCTATCCGCGAATCAAAAAATCGGAAGATTTCTACCTATCTTGAAGGTCTGACTGCAGATAAAAATACGAATTATTCATTGTGGAAAGCTATAAAAGATGTTAAAAAGCCGCAAATACATTCAGCACCAATCAGACAAAATAATGGTGAATGGGCTAAGTCCGATAGAGAAAAAGCCGATTTATTTGCTGAACATCTAGAGGAAACCTTTAAACCTTTTGATGGTCAGGCGTTGATAAATGAACATGGTGATATCCAATGGCCATCTGAAAACTTTCTTATTCGGAATATCACGTTATCAGAACTTTATCAAGCTATTAAAAATCTTAAAAATAATAAAGCTCCTGGGTACGACCTAATAAATGCTCGCGTGCTTAAAGAGTTACCCAGAAAAGCAGCAATTAAACTTCAGCACTTTATGAATGCGGCATTAAGGCTTTCATACGTTCCACGCCAATGGAAAGTCGCAGAAGTTTTAATGGTTCCAAAACCGGGAAAGTGTCCGAACGAAAAGAAATCTTATAGACCGATTTCCCTCTTGCCACTGATCTCGAAGGTATTTGAGAAAATCTTATTAAAGCGACTGCTTCCTATTATCGAAGAAAAGCGGCTTATTCCTGACCATCAATTTGGTTTCCGAAAAAGCCACTTAACAATAGATCAGGTGTACAGGATAACCAATGAAATTGAGAAATCACTAGAGAGAAAAAATGTATGTTCAAGCGCATTTCTAGACGTCTCTCAAGCCTTCGACAAGGTCAGGCACGATGGCCTTAAGTTTAAACTAAGACAGGTCTTTCCGGATCAAATATATTACATTCTTGAGTCGTACCTCGAAGATAGGCTATTTCGAGTTAAGCAAGGGAGGGAATATTCGGATTTTAAGGAAATCAATGCTGGTGTTCCCCAGGGAAGTGTTCTCGGTCCGATTCTATTCGTACTATACACTAGCGATATTCCTCAAGAAGAAGATACCATAATAGGTACGTTTGCAGACGATACGGCTATACTTGCAAGTTGCAACATCCGATTCAGTTGAATCTGCAACCGTGAAGCTCCAACGAGCTCTAGATAAAATTTCGGTATGGACTAAGAAATGGCGAATTGTTCTTAATGAGTCCAAATCAACACATGTTAATTTTACTTACAAAAAAATTACCAATCTGCCCACCTACATTAATTCGGTGCAAATACCATATGCTAATGAAGCCAAGTACCTAGGAATGACAATAGACGCTAAGCTTAAATGGAAAACTCACGTTAAAAAGAAACGAGATCAACTTGAAAATAAATTACGTGAAATGAATTGGCTTATTGGAAGATATTCCAAATAGTAGTATCTCTCTCAGTGGGGAGCTTCCTGTTAAACGTGATTATAATATAATGAAATTAAAACTACTTGATAAGGTAACTTAGTTGTAGTCGCAAGAACAAAAGGGAGGTGTTTTTTAGTGAGTAAAAATCTCACACTACTATGAGTACTGGGCTCATAGTGTCTATGAAGATTCTTCACCTACCCACGAAAAAAAAAAAAAAAAAAAAAAAAAATGACGTTGGCAGATTTTTGTGTTTAGATCTTGTTGAAAGCTGCTATATCAACAGATTGGACAAAGTCCTCGAATTCTTGCATCTTTTCTTGCAACAAGTCAAATGAAACCTTGTCATCCTCGATGACTCACATGATTTGCAACTTGTTGATGCCATAGCCGACTGGAACGAGTTTGGAGGCACCCCATAACAGACCGTCCATCTCGATGGTGCGGACACACTTTTCCATTTCTTTCATGTCGGTCTCGTCATTCGAAGGCTTCATGTCGAGCAGGACGGACGATTTGGCAATGAGGGCGTGTTTCTTTGATTTCTTGGCAGAGTAAGAGGCTACACGCTCCTCGCGGATACGTGCTGCTTCAGTGTCTTCTTTTTCGTCGTCTGATCCGAAAAGATCTACGTCTATATTGGGTAAACAGAGATTTTTAAATTTAGATGCCAATTGGCAAGAACAGTGACATTCGAACTTACTATCATCGTCTTCAGCTACTGTGGGCTTGGCGCCAGTGTTTGTGGAAGAGTGCCTGACCGCCCCATGCGGTTCTTTCGGCAGAGGTAAAGGACGCAATGTGTTATACCAACTGCGGACCAGTAGTTTGAAGTAGTCCTTGGATGAGAATACCACCGGGTTGTGATTTTTGATTACCAAAGTTTGGGGGGCACCTACTGTTTGAGAGTTCTGCTGCTGATGGTGTTATCGTCTTGATGGTGGTGGTGTTGGGCAGTTGGGCCGTGGACACGGCTTGCAGAATGGATGCAGCCTGGCTCTGCGAGGCGATATTGATTGAAGAACTGGTGAAAACTCTCTTTGATGGCATTATGGCAGACGGCGATTACCCCGTTACATACATCGCACCGAATTGATTTTACTGTAAAGTGAAAAAATAACCCGCACAATGAGTTTTATTAACAAAACTATATCCCAAACGATGTATAATTAAATGAACTAACGTTCAATTATTATACTTTTTCACACTTCCTTTATGGTTATTAACCAAAATTTCACTACTTCCATTGACACTTGTGAAATTTTGCACACACAATAAAAAAAAGAATATGTAGGCAAAAACTTGTGTGCGGAAAAAAAACGCCTTCGGTATTTTGCAATCGAAATTTACGCGATCAATTTATGATTTGTACACGAAATTTTATTGGGTATCGACGGGGGAAAATTTGATGTGCATTTTTATGGGCAATTTATTCGATTTAGTTGAGAAAATTACGCTAAAATCGGTGAAAAACTTGTTTACTAATTAGAAGCAGCGACCCGCACTTTTGTGTTTTTATGATATTTGTTTATTTTTATCGATTTGTTTACTTGTCAAAATTTTCACCTTTGGGCTAAAATGTCATTATTCCGTGGTCAACGTTGGGCACTATACGCATTGATTTTCTAGGGTGCGCTTCTACTTTTGCTTGGAATTTATTAGTTTTTAACAGAATTATACATAAATATTAAGGAATTTGTATTCGAAAAGCAATAAAATTAATATCTAATATAGTTTTTATTGATAAAGAGAAAAAACAAGCAAAATTAATAAAAAAAATATTTGTATTTTCAAATTTTTGAATTTAACGGATTTCTTTTTTGAATATTCAAACGTACTTATTCAACTTTTTGTGCATTGAGCAAAAACCCACAAAATTTGAACAAAGCTGTGTTGGCCCCATTTAAAATGCATGGGGCAACTAACACATCTTTGGACTGTGGGTTTTTTCCACTCAATTCAACTTGTAGGGTTAAAGAGAGCAAACCCCCGAAGTCGTGACTCTAGGTAATATATTTCCTCTATGTACAATAGCATGTAGGTATTTTCGACGACCACCATCGAAACACTTCAAAACAAAAACGTGTGTTTTGTTTCGTTTTCTTTGGTGTCTTTAGTCTCATAAGAAACAATGTTCTCTTGTTTCACGAAACAAAAACACACGTTTTGCTTTATCCGGTGTGTTTTCAGCCTTAATGATTACTGACTAAAATTTGATGAGTTCACTGGTCAAGTTTTTGAAACCTGTCGAATTGGGCATAAACAAAAACTTGCTAAGTAAGCCCATCAAATTTTAGTCAGTAATTATTAAATAATGTAGTACCCCTTGGCATAATGGTTAGTGCGTTGGACTGTCATGCGGAAGGTCTCGTGTTCGATTCTTAGCCGCTGCAAGAAAGTTTTTTTCAGGGCTGTACTGCCTCTTGCGAGAATTTGACAAATTTTCCAAGAGTATCTCTTGTCATGGAAAGTGCTGCTCATTAGCCGTTCGGAATCGGCAGAAAATTGTAGGTCCCTTCCGTTCCTGGTAACACGCACACAGGAATGGTTGAAAGTTGTAAGTCACTAGGTCCTGGTTCACTCCGAGCTGTTGCACCACCAAAAAAAAATTTAATTTAATAATTAAATAATAAAATTTCTCTATTACATTGTAGCTGTTTCAATATTATTCTACTTTAAATATCCGGTCTTAAACCTTCATGATGGCGTACTTTTAGATCTCAGTACTTTTCACGGCTGATTTGTTACACAAAGATTTTTGTATAGAAGAACTTGGCTCTCTTTTTAACATTTATAGTTTTGGTCTGATCTCACTCGTTTTTGCAAGGATTTTAATATTTTGCCATGGCAGAATCTCGAAAGATGCGGAAAGATAGAAGGGTGGACTCTACCTACTAAAATCAACTACCTAACCTAGAACAAACATACCAACCTTAATTATAAATACTAGTACTTAAATCCGCTCAAAGTCATAAAAAAGCAACAATTGTTGAGGATGCGATTATGTTTTTGTTGCAATTTTAACACCTTTTTTTAAATGAAGGTAGCCCACCAATTAAAAGCCTAGTTAGTGGTTTGAATATAGTTCACATCACAGTTAAGAGTTTTTTTTGTATGTAAGCTCTTAATTTTCCCAGGTACGCAAATGTTTTCGTTTTTCATTCATGTTAACATAAACGTAACATACAGTACCAAATCGAACACTCTAGTTCTAAGAAAAGTCATGGGTTTTCAAGATGCATGTAAAGTTTCAAAATGACAATAAAAAGACACTTCGAATGAAAAATCTTAGATTTTTTATTTTTCGCTTTGAATGTACATTAAGCTATAGCGCTCAACCAAATTTCATCATTCTACAGATATCGGAAGTGCTCCATATAAATTAAACATTTTCTCAGAAAGTGGGTGGATACCACGCCCCCTATATGGAAAATCTCAATTTTTATTTTTGGTCCTTTTGATGCAATTTGAGCCCTACCGTTCTACCAAATTCCATTGTTGTACTGCAATCGGAAGTGTGCCATATAATTTACATCAGTTCTGAGGAAGTGGGCGGATATCACGCCTCTGAATGGAAAAACTCAAATTTTATATTTTTTTCTTTGTATGCAATTTAAGCCCTGCAACTTTACCGAATTTAATCGTTTTACAGCAGTCGGAAGTGCTCCATTCAACCAACATCAGTTCGAAGAAAGTAGGCGGATACCACGCCCCCTGAATGGAAAACCTCAATTTTTATATTTTTTCTTTGTATGCAATTTAAGCCCTACCGTTTTACCAAATTTTATCGTTTTAAAGCAATCGCAAGTGCTCCATTCAACCAACACGAATCCGGAGAAAGCAGGCGGATACCACGTCCCCTGAATGGAAAACTTCAAATTTTTTCCTCTGCTTGCATGACAAGACCTACCGTTGTGCAAAATTACAAGATTCTACGTTGTCGGGAAGTGCTCCATAATTTTGATGATCTGTCAGTCAGTCAGTCAGTTACGGTTTTTGTGATTTTTGAGGCCTTATATCTCAGGAACCGATTATGCTAGAAAATTGAAATTTGGTGATGCATCTGTGCCTGACTAGCTAAGCAAATATTCGGAATTTTAAGTTTCTGACTTTATTGGTACTGAAGATACTGAGGGGTCAAAAATCGCCTGAGTTTTTTCCTATAAATAGGGTGTAGTGCCAGAACTTGGCTGGGCACTACCGTGCTCTTTGATATTAAACGCTAAAATTTGCCTACAACACATGGGTTGGGGACGATTAACCGATTTTTAAAATGTCGATTTAAAAAAATCGATCTTCAAAATGTCGATTTTCAAAAAGTCGATTGATAAAAATGTCGACTGATCAAAATGTCGACTATCAAAACTACGATTTTAAAAATGTCGACTCAAAAAATGTCGACGCATAAACAGTGAGCTATGTAAGCAACCCCCCTGCTTGGGCACACTATAGGATTTGGGGTGGGTGCGAGGTTGGGTGTATGCAAAGTTTATATAATTGAATTAATAATAAAATTTAGTTAACATATTAAAAGAGAGCATTCTTGTTTTATTTAACTCAATTTTGGATAAAAGTCGACATCTTCACCGACAAGTTTTCAGTCGACATTTTAATAGTCGAGATTTTAAACTGTCGACTTTTTTTTTTGTCGATCAAAATTCAGTCGACATTTTAACAGTCGATGAAATTTATATTTGTCCAGTCGACATTTTTTTTGTCGACATTTCGTACCCTTCCCGTTTTTAACACACAACAATAATTCACAAGAAAAAAAGTACAGAACAGCTTTAAAAAAGACAAACATTTTCAGCTAAAGTTTCTTCTAAATAGTGTATATAATAATGTACCTACGTTCAAAACCAATTTTTTTAACTAAAAGAATCAATTACACAAAACAAATTATATCTAGATTTAATAAAAAAAAAAACAGAAAATGCTTCTAGTTTGCTTAACTTATAAATCGGCGTGATCAGATATTCCTTTGCTGACAACTAAAATTTCTTAACACCCATAGCTAAATTTGTTCTTTGGCATCGATTTTGAGAAATATGTACATAAGTATCTACACGCTTTAGTAACTTAAGGTAAAAAGAGTTAACATTTATGTTTAATACCAATACCAAAACACTCTTGCATCTTTGCACTTTATGTAAAAGCAGAATTTATATTTTGAGGACACCGTTATGTCACTCTACACGATAAATATGTAGATGTTAGTCAAAAAAGTTATGTAAAAAAACTACAAGAAAAGAATACTTTTTTAAAACGGGGAACAGGGTGTCCAACAAAAAAAAACTAATTTGTAGGTAATATGTATATAAAATTTCTATTGAAACGTAGGAGTCGAATTATTCTCCTTTTTTCACACTGCTTAAAACGATTTTTTTAAGTAAAACTTTTTTAGGAGCAATATGACAATAACTTGGATATTATTCGGATAAATTTTGGAACAGAAAACCTGGTATAAACCAAATGTGTCTTTATTTCAAAAGCAACCACCCTTAAGCCACCTACTAGCACCACAGATGCGCACGCACCAGTGACAGGGCTGTCGAAGTATTGCAATTGCAGTATTTGTACTGCTTTTTGAAGCTCCGTACTGCAAACATAGCCGAAGTACTGCTTTTTTTTCTCGTCAACTTTTCCATACCAAATCTTCAAAGCATTATCTAAATGCACTCAAAAACTATTCTCTACGAACATACCCAAAAATCAAAAAGCGACAAGCCATTTGTTTTTGTTTCTGTTTCTGTCGTCATATAAACCGTTTCAACATCTTTTGAATAAACTCTTTGAATGAAACTTATAAAATTTCAAAAATCTCCAACGTTCCACTCATGTACGTAGTTAAAATTTGTAAAACACTTTTTAGTACTTCAATTAAAAATTCAAATTCTAAGACTCTTTTTTTTTAAGTTTTGAAATACAATGTTTCTTAAACTTTTTAAACGCTTTTGTATACAAAATTTCATTAAAATTCGATATGATAATGCCCACAATTAAAAAGTAAAAAATAGAAAAAAAGTTTCTACTGTACATAGGTACTGTCAGTAATGGCTTAATTTGAATTTTTTATTAAACTGTAGATCGTACAGACATTTTTTTATCAACATTCTAAGGGCTGTTTTTGAGAAAAATACGATATTCCGAAAACATTTTTAAACATTTCTATGGGCGCCGTTATTTTAAGGGGCCACTTATAGCTATCATTGAAATACATCATTGAACATTTTCATTTCGATTTTTAAGACAATTAAACAAACTGCAATGGCTTTAATTGGTACCAAAATGAAGCTGATGAAAAGAAGATTTTTTTACTCTATAAAATATAGAATTCTGATTAATATTTCTTTTAAATCCACTTTTTTTTTAACTAATAGAAATCAATCTCAATGAACAGCAGATTTTCATTTCTTTAACTTGGAACAAAATCGTTCCACTGAATGTGTTAGATTCTCTTTCTATTCTCAAATGTCAGTTTTGCTTTCAACAAAAATTTAATAAAAACAAAAATTAAAAAAAAAAAAACAAAAAACATCGCTTTTAGAGTTTGGAAATTCTAATTTTTTCATGCACCGGTTTTTACCTACGATTAATTGATCCAAAGTTATAAAGGTCTAAACTTTTTTTTTTTAATTTCATGTTTAAAAAATTTAATAAAAAAAATAAAAAAAGAAAAAACATCGCCTTTAGAGTTTAGAAATTCTAATTTTTTCATGTACCGTCCTTATATCTACGATTAGTTGATCCAAAGCTATAAAAGTCAAAACTTTTTTTTTTTTTTAATTTCATGTTTAAAAAAATTTATTAACAAAAAAAATTAAAAAAAAAAGAAAAAACATGGCATTTAGAGTTTGGAAATTCTAATTTTTTCATGTACCGTTTTCTTACCTACGATTAGTTGATCCAAAGTTATAAGGGTCCAAACTTTTTATTTTTTTTTTATTTCATGGTTAAATAAGCTAAATAAAAAAAAATAAAAAAAGAAGAAACATTGCCTCTAGAGAAACGTATATTCTACATTGGGTCATATTTATTTTATTTCTAAAAAAATTATTGCGGTCAATATCCCCTCCTAAGCATTTTTTTGTTTTAAAAGTTTTAAAACTCACTAAAATAAAACATAACGAGATACAATTTAAAGTAACGGATATTGCCCCTAGGAAAATTTCCGCCCAATATTTTGGCGTTCAAAATGTTCCAATATCTTTGATACTTATCGAGATATGCTATCCTAAATGAAAAAATAGATTCGGATGCAGCGATTTACAGCTTCATAAAAGATTCGATTTTAACGATAAAGCCCTTATAGTAATACAAGAACTAAGTCCAATAAATGTAGGTGAAAATTTAGTAGAACTCATCTCTTTATGAACCGAACCTTGTGTTAAACATTAGCATTGAAGATCTGGAATTTGAGCAGAGGGCTCTACTGAACTTTACAGATTTGTCTATAAAACTTTTTATAGGACCCTTACTTGCTTTGCCACACAGTAGTGCTTCTTGTGAGCGAGTTTTTTCAAACGTAAATTTGATAAAAACAAAAACTAGAAATTCTTTAAATGTGACTACTTTAAGCGGTATCCTTTCAGCCAAGTCTCTGTTGGATAGGTATCAGACACATGTACATAAAAATATAAAACTCATTATTATTAGCCGTGTTTTTTTGGAAAAGTTATCCGTAGTATAGTAGGATTTTATATGAATAACAAATACAACATCCGCAGTAAGATCACTACCGATACTCGAAAAAACGTCAAATCTCTATCCGCAGCAGGATATCACTTCTCCTTTTATATGTATGTATGTATGTATGTAGGTACATTAGTATTTTTAATTTTTAAGCCTGGGTTTGTACTTTTTTATTTTGAAATTTATTTGATTTAATGATTTAGAATTTTGGTATGGAAGAACAATTTACTTTCGTAGGAAATTTGAAATAGGAAGGTATAATTCGGATTTAAAACATACAATTATTTTCAGTTATACATACATATATAGGTACATTGGCATCTCGATATGTACATAAACATATGTGTAGCAGTGGCGTGGAGTGGATAATTTTAAATGGGAACCCGTTAAAAAATTTTGTCACCTGTAAAAAATGAAAAAAAAAATCTGAGAACCTTAAAAACAACATTTCTAGTAGAGATATGGTATCTACAAATGCATTCCACATTGACTTAGCAAAAAATGTGTAGCTATATTTTTTATACTTCAAGACATTAATATTTCAATCAACAATGAGCTTGAAACATAATAAAAAAGGAACTCCTTTTAGACACCACCCCCTTCGTCGGACATAACTGCGGCACCTTCCTAGGAATGTTCTATTAACTTTTCCCTGCAATCATATGTGTCAAGAATATAAAATATATGATGGGACAACTCATCTGCATTAAGACTCGCCCTAACGTCAAAAATACAAGATATCTTTCTTGTATTCCTTTCTCTGACAAGAACCGAAATATGGCACTTAGTTGTCCCCTATGACTCAAATCTGATGTTTCGTCGATCATAATCGACACCACACGAACCGAGCTTCTATGATTAATGTTTTAATTTCAGATTTAATAACAGCCGCGATACTATGTATCAAGTCATTTTGAATATCGTTGCCCTATAACACTACTCTAAATAGGATTCCATTAAAGTGTCATAGGTACTTATATGTTCATTTCCTTTACATATAAGAAATCAATTTCTGTGTGAATATTTTGATCCCTCGCCAGATTTTGCGTTCCAAAACACCCAACAAAAATTTATTTTTCTTTGACAGTTGATCCCTGTCCATATTTAAAGAGGGATTTACATGTATACATGAAACACGCACACCAAACAAAAAATTTCGATCTGGGATCGAAATCCCTGGTGTGTAAACGAAAAAAGGATAAAATATAAACTATCAACTATCATTACTAAAATTATTTGATTTCTCCGAGAGGTAATCTGTTAAACAGCAATCTACATTTATCAAAGACATTTCCAAGACAAATATAGAACTGCACTAAAATTAAGAAGCTAAATTTTTTTTATCACTATAGTGGGTAATAAAAGGAATTAAATCTTCACTTTAACATCTAACTTTTTACTATTTTTAATTAAGTTCAAATTGGCTTTTCAAAACACTAGATTTATTTGAAGTTATTGAACCTGTCTTGAACACAGTCTTTTATTGAATGCCACTTGAATCTAAATTTAAATTTCTTTTAAAAAAAGCAAATGCATTTTATTTGTCTAGAGTAGCGATATGCTAAATTTACACTGCCGACAAATTGCCATATATTCTACCATGATTTATTTTATAATTCAAAATTATCACAGTAAATTTGCAAAAATATCAGTCGTGCATTTTACATTAGCATGCAAATCAAATTCAAAATCAAGAATCAACAATACCCACATGCCATATTTATATTTATATGACATGTTAAAGAAAAAAAAAACAAATAAGTCGAAGAACACCGTCTTATTTCTTGCACAAGGTTGAAAAAAGGCGAGCACCTGCACTCCTGCAATGTATTATCTTCCTACTGAAATGCAATGCTAATTGCTAAAGGGAGAATAAAATACAAATAATTCCAACTCCTACTGGTATACATCGAAAATTTTATAAGACGGAATGTAGCGTCTTATTTTTTGAATATAAAAGCGGATGTTGAACAAAGAGGATCCGAAACACAATGCTTGGGGAAAAAATGGATATAAAACAAATAAATAAGACGGTAATTGAAAAGTTTACGTCAGAGTATTTTTGTGACTCTATTGATTAATGTTGCTTGTGGATTGTGGAATTTGTTTGGATAAAGTATAAGATACAAACGAGAGGCAGAATGCATAATCTAAACTTATTCGATGTTTATTTGGTAGATTGTGTTATTTGTGGATTTTTTAAAAGCGAAGACGATTGGAATCGTGTTATATGGAAGCCTCGCCACTGAATGTGTTGTTATATTAAGTATATATTAATTCCAGATTTTGACCAATTTTGATATTACGTCAACAAAACATAATTTTTAAGAAAATCGTGCATGGGGTTTTCATTTTTTTTTTGTCAGTAGCTTCTTGTTTTCTTAGGTCTATTGGAATCATATCAAAGCAACGTTGTTCACTTTTGATAATTATCTAATGAAAATACAACGTTGCTATGTACGTAATTTGAATAGATTTATAGACTTCAGTAAGAATATTTTTCAATTGGATTTTTGTTAGGATTTTTTATTTGTACGGATGTGCATACACATGTAAATAAGTATATTAAGTAATTTATATTGATTGTAATTACATATTATTATTTTTTCTGTTGTTCAAAATTTTGTTTGGTGTCATTTATAAAAGTTTCTCAACTAGATTTTTTTCAAATCCAAGAATCTAATACCTGTACTACTCAAGAAACAAAACTCCGTCTTATGAGAACTTTACTAGTACTTACCAATAATTTCTTTTTTTGAATTCGTGTATCCGAAGCTTGATTCTTTATCTGAACACAAACTACGTGTGGCGTTTTGCATACGGTGTTCGAAGATATGATCATATTTTAGCTTTTAGTACTAAAATTCGTAACTACACTATTCTAGAATACGTTAATGTTCGTAATTGTACGAGTATCTTTCTAAAATTATTATTCAGTTATGTGCATCGTCAAGAACAAGTAATATATACATAGTTATTCCATCATTTAGATATCTAAACTCTTCACGGTTTTTCTTTGAAAACAGCAATCGCATTTGGAATTCTTTGCCAGTTAGCATAAAGAGGATAACAGATGCAGTAAGATTTAAGTCCGAAGTTTTTAAACATTTTTCAGTCAATTAGGATATAAAATAGGGAAATAGGAAAAATTGGAAAAGAAGAAGTCAATAAAAAAAATTATACGTAATTATTAATTTTAACTAGAATTAATAAACTATATACAAATTGTTCAACCAACTTATGAATACTTTTAAAGACATTGGCCCTGAGTAATAGATCCGAATCTAGCCTAAGTTCGATTTTAACCAAACATTCGTAGAAATAAAACAAATTTCAATTATAAATACTTAAAAGCTGCTTTCCTGTAACTAAGTTAAATTTAAAATGATAGAATCACAATAGAACTTTACGAATCTGGTTAATAGAAATCTGTTGAATGAAAACTGATACACAGTTCACAATAACGAAATTATGAAAATGAGTCACAATTATTGGTATAAATAAGACTTTTGTAAATTTGATCTGTTAATACGAAATTTTAAAAGCAACTTTTCTAAATCTAACAAAAAGTGACTTTAAAACCGATTCTATGAATGTATATTACTAGGGGCCATTGTCTTAGCGTATTGTTTTCAATAAAGAATTAAATTAAATTGAAACATTGAAAAATCTGCTTGAATTCATTTCAATAGTTGCCCTTACCTCGTCAATATTATGAGCGAAGATTTCAAGGATAATATTCAGATTTTGGAGCTGTAAAGAAATGTTGAAATTCTTACAATCCATATACACAAATGAGAATTTCTTAATTGTAATCGTTTCCAATTTACAAAATAGACATTTAATAACGTCTGTTATATCTAATAAAAAGAAAAGAAAGGAAAACAAAAAATGACAGATGGTCAGACTTTCCTGCTAATGTGAATTATCAATGCTTTCTTCTTTACAGGAGGAGCTTCAATAAAGTCTTGTGCAGTCGATTCCTTTCCCGCTTAAAGGTTGGGGATTGGAAGTGCATTTTTATTAGATAGCGTTGTCGCAAGCCTTCAAGAAAGCGAAAACAAAAATTTATTTAACGAGAGCAGACAAATTGTAGTAAATTAAAAAAACAAATTCACGTGCAAAAACGTACACTGATAGAAGTTGTCAAAATCACTTCCAAATAATTTTTTTTGAAATATTTGTTCGAATTGAAAATAGTTTTAAAAATAATTTAGGAAGCTTAAATTGGAACTCGAAACTGTACTGTCTCAGTTATACAAATGAAGCAACTAGTTTTGGAATGACGGCTTGGCCTAATTTGCTTTTTCTTGACAAAATTGTATGATTGTTATCAAGGTTGAACAAAATACACATGTGCACTAACACAAAGTTCAACCAAGCAATAAAACATAACCAGGAAAAGTATTTCAGGAAGAGACTCGAAGATATCAAACCTGGACCTGACACGTGGAAGAGCGAACTCAATTCCAGACACCATCCTTCACGGACAAGGAGTTTCAACAACTTCTGCTGAGAAAGCTGAAGCATTTGTGGCAAAAGTGGTTTGTTCCGAAGAAGAACAACCGCGCAAATGTGGAAGGATATCGGCCAATTTCTTTGCTTAGCTGCATAAGTAAGATACTGGAGGCGTTGATATTGAAGAAACTCAACGTTTTCTGCAGAGAAAGAGATGTCATACGAGAGTTTCAGTATGGCTTTCGAAATAAACACTCTACCCTACATCCATTACTGGGACTCCATACTGATGTTACAATTGGACTCAACAAAAAGGAAACAACTGTAGCGTGTTTGCTGGATATCGAAAAAGCTTTTGACAGCGTTTGGATAAAAGGATTACTATTCAAACACTCAAACTCTTCAAACTTGGACTTCCTAATTACTTGGTAAGAATAATCAAAAATTTCCTAACCCATAGACTTTTTTATGTACAGGTAGAAAAACATGTGTTATCAACCAAAGGAATTTACGCTGGAGTTCCTCAAGGATCAAAACTTGGATCGCTGCTGTTCAACATTTACACTGCTGATCAACCAGCCAACATATCAGATACAAAGACGAAGCTTTATGCAGATGATTCAATCACAGAAATTGCTGCCAGGAGAGTGCAAGAGCACATTAAAAACCTATGGGAATACTATATTAAATGGGGACTGAGGATACACAGCTAAAAGACTGAACTCATCTGCTTCCAAACACCAGTGACTGTCATTCGAAGACGAGCGTTTGCAACACGCTGTGATGCAATCAAAATAAAATTTCCAGACAACAGTGAAGTGAGAGTCAAATCTTCAACGAAGTACTTGGGAATCAACTTTTCCAACAAATTCAAATTCAAAAGGCATGCAGACTTGATGTTGAAGAGAGCCAACTATTCTCTGCACTTGGTTCATCCGCTTCTCAGGAGGCGAAATGGACTAAGTAAGAAAACCAAGCTGCTTGTGTACAAACAACTTATCCGACCCGTTCTGACCTACGCCTTTCCCATCTGCTTTACTATTTCACCTACAACAATGAAAAAGATGAAGCTTTTTGAAAGAAAGATGCTCCGCATTTGCACTGGACTGTACCTTAACCCACTGACGAAGAAATATATACCAACAAGGAATCTGTATAAAGAAGCAAAGTTAATACCATTGGACAAGTATTTACTGCAGCTCTCCGGAAAAAATCATCAGGAACCTGAAAGATGATCCCAACACAGAAGTGCAACAACTTCTCCAACAAGAACTAGAGCCTAGTGACAAGTATCTTTACACCCGAGCCATCACTGACGATCAATTTGAAGACATCATCCATAACGACAACGCACCCTTTTACGAGAAGAACAACAATCAATACTACAGGGGATAAAACGCCCACTCATCAAAAATTATTATTTAGTTAATATTAAAAAAAAATCATGAATTAGATTAAGAAAACACTAATCAGCCTTATCACAGGCCCCGTCGTAATAGATTCGTAGTACGAACCCCGAAAAAAGGTATCATCGCACCCGCCGTACTAAAAAAAACTTGCTACGAAACTCGGAGTTCGTGAATAATGGTATCACTAGCCCCGAATGAATAGGAAGTTGGACAGTTTTTTCTACGAACAGATATTTTGATCAGAGCTCAACTTAAAACGAAACACAAATAAAATTAAGCGAACGAAGATAAAGGACATGTAAGTAAAACATATAAAAACAATTTTTATTATTGGTTTCATGTGAATTTGTTTATATTTTTTATTTTTTGAAGGGCAAATAAAGTAAATACAAATACATAAATATTGGTATCCTTCCGTAATGAATCTCATTTTTAGTGTTTTTCTTCGCGTATTTTCTACATTTATTACAAAGATTGCAACGGCAATGGTATCCATTTTTACGACTAACAAAATTTAAATCAAATCAAAAGATGAACAACGAAAATTTATTTATTTTTTTCCATTTTGACGCAAATCAACTGATTTTGAAACTCCGAAATTAGGAAAATGCTTTTTTGATTCCGTTCGGGGCCTATCATGTAAATTTATTCGTATTCGTAGCGTAACAAAATTTTCGGGGATTTGTTACGAGGGACTCTGTGATAGGGGTGAATATATTGTAAGCTGATAGCATTATGTAAAGCAAAATGAAGAACGTTGGGCCCCTATTGTTGAGCCAACATGATTTAATTTAGTAATAAGTTAGTTTTAAGTCAAATTGTATATAAAACAAATTGAAAAATAAAATTCTTAATCTTAAATCTTAATCTGAACAAAATATATGACACTCTCTATGACGCATAGATGGCGCTTTTTTAAGGCTGAGGATCATTAAGCTGGGTGAGTGCACATCATACATATATCGTGAAAGAACACTGACATTTAAGATATCAAAATGTCGTGAAAAATAGCGCGAAACTACTCAATACTAACCGTTTTTAGTGCATTTAAATCCAATTGAAAACGACGGATAAAAGTAGGTATAACTATTTCCGATTCATAGTGCGACGAGGACACAAGACGAGAGCGAGACTTGATTCACTGCCAACTTTTTGTAGTTTTAAAATCGTCCAGCCAATCCCAATTCCACGAAATTTTTCACGACGAGATTTAGTTAAATCATATGTTTTTTTTTTTTTCAAAAAGTTGTGAGTCAAAAATCGTCGTAAGCGATTTTGTCAGATGTTGATATTAAAATGCAATGGAAAACGACAGACAAAAGTTCTTATAATTTTGCCCGATTCATAATGCGACGAGAAACACGAGAGCGAGCCATGATTCACTGTCAACCTTTTCTAGTTTTCAAATCGTCCCGCAATTCCCAATGCCACGAAATTGTTCACGATAAGATTTAGTTAACTCATATGTGCTTTTCATTGGCACACATTTAATTTCGAAAAAGCTTCAAAAAGTCGTGAGTAAAAATTCGTCGTGAGCGATTTTGTCAGGTGTCGACATTATAATCCAATTGAAAACGAAAAACATACAATGCTTCACTCACATTTTTCTTTCTTGCGCTTATAGAAAACAACACAACAAATTAGTTGAATGTGTGCGCAGGTGAACATGATAACAACACAAAATAGCTAATGAAAATCATTTAGTTAGTGTCAAAACAGAAACAGGCGAATCCTCTAATCCTCTAAACAGCTTTTAAGTATGAAATCGGTATCTATAATCAATTTTCACATTTAAGTAACGTTACTAAACGCCATCAACCGCGTTTAAGGGTCACTTAAAGGCATTTTAAAATGTATTTTGACATATCGATTGTCATCTTTGAAATTTTTAACTTTCAAATTGTGAGTTTGTAGGTATTGTTTGTTGTGATATTATATTAGAATTATAAAGTGCAACGATTTAAGAACCATAAAATTTGTATTGATTAAAGTATGTGTACGCGCAAAGAAATTTCGTCCACGCTTCCCGCTTAGCCTTTGAAGTGTTTGTATCGACTCTTTCTTTCTCGTTGTTGGAAGAGAATTTGTGCATAAGATAATTCTGTTTTTTAGTGTATTATTGCAGATTCTAAAATAAAAAAGTTTTCTTGTAGGAGGCATCCCAATTTTCAGATCTTTTTCTTTTATTTGTGGCGGTGGATTTTTTTTTTGATTCCGCAAATAAAAAAATGTGTCTTCCAATTATTTACTGAAAGAAGGTGTCACAAAACAGCTGTGTTGTATAAAATGAAGCAGCATTTGTTTTTTTTTTATGTACTAGATTTTCACATTCTTTTACGTTACGTGACACAACCATTGTTTAGTTAAGTACCAATGAAAAATCGATTATAGATACGAATTGAAGTTTCGTCATTTAAAGCCAAATTAAATATTTAAGTATGCTTAACTAAATAACCTCTAAGATGCAGTTTAGGAAAATCTTATAGATATCTAAGGCTGAAAGTTTTTAGCAGTTCGAATTGAGTAGCTGTAAGTGCGTGAAGTCTCATAAAACCCATGTGTTTCATTTTAGCAACCAAACTTTATTTATTAATTTTACCTATTGTGAAGACAAGAAACGGTTTATTTTGTATTTATATAATCGCTTGCTATCAATCATAGTTTGAAACGGATTTTACAACAATGATGAGGCATTGTATATATAAACTATAGTACTCTCATGGAACAGAAAAAAGTGTTATGGAATACACTCTACCGAGGTCGCTGTCGTAGGAAAATATTGTCGTGGAGACTTTTGATTTAGGGTGGGGTAGTAATTGAGGAAGAGCGAGAAAATTTTATCAGCTCTGGCAATGAGAAAGACGAGAAAGAGAAAATAAAATTTGTTTTGTATCATTTTCCTTTTGAGGGATCTTCTGTGTGTTTTGTTGTTATATTTTTTGTCAAGAATATTTGTTTTGTTTTTGGTATTTCAAACGCAACAAAGCAACATTGTTCAATTTCGGCATATCTAACCAAAATACAACGTTGCTTTTTATTTGTATGGACACACATACCTATTTGAAAAGATTTAAGTAGGAATAATTTTGAAAATTGATTCTTGATAGGATTAGGCTTTTTTGAATTTTAGTATATCTACATAGGAACTTTATCTTAATATATTAGGTAACTTATCTATGTTGATTGCAATTATTATTATTTTTGTTATTCAAAAGTATAATAATTGAAGTAATTTTGAAGAACAAAAATAATAATTGCAATCAACTATTTTAACTGCCTACATTAGATGCAGTGGGTGGTTAGGTTGTGGAAATTGTTTTTTTTTTTTTGCAATTAAAATAATTATGTACATATATAGGTATAAAACTATTTCTTTAAGCAAATCTAATAGGTACGTATACCTTTATTTGTATTAAAGAAAATAGCTTGTTGATACCTAGGTATTTATATAATTAAAAATAAAAAAAGAAATTTGATATAGGTATAGACCAGTTCTTAAAATTTATTCATATAAACTTTGTTTGCAAAAAATATAGAAAACTTTTAATACTTTTTATGTGTGTATAAACAATTTCAAAAATGTATAAATATTCACATAAAGCAATTGTGAAAAAAATTAAATAAGTTTTTCGAGGAAAAAATATTTTCAGAAAACTTTAATTAATTAAAAAAAAAATTAAAATAAATTGAATAAAATTATTAATGACATAATAGGTATTTTAAAAAAATCAGATACCTTTTTTGGAAAAAATATTTTGTATGCATTTACATATTGCTCATAAGCAATTTTAGAAAAATTAAAAAAAAAAGAAATTTGGTGTCAATTTTAAAAAATTATTGATACACCCCACATGAAAAATTTTGAAAATAAAAATAAACATTTTTTTATAAAAAATAGTTTTTATCCATATATTTTGTAAAAAAAATAAGATATTTGCCCTGCGAATTTTGAACAAACAAATATTTCTTTTAATGTTTGTCTATGAATTTTCATCAAATTTGGAAATTATTAATTCATTAAAATAAAAATTTTGTTTTTTTTTTGTATTTTGTTAATATAAATATACAAAGTACGAATTTATGCAAACAAAGTTTTAAAAACATTTTATTATTAAACTAATTTTAAATATAAGAAATTTCTTTAAAATTGTTCTAGAAAAAAATTTGGGATATTAATTTTAAGTATTTAAAAATAAAGATTCTAAGAAATATTTTCAAAAATTAATCGCTCAAACTTTTTAAGACATTGATTTTTCAAAAAAAAATTTTTTAGATAAAAAAATGTTTTTCCGTTTTGTCTATCATCGTAAAGTCAACTTTGTCAAATGTCAAAATTTGGAAAAATGGTTCTATGGTAGGTACAAGCTGTAATATCTTAATTTCAAAATTTGCTTTATTAAATTAAAGATCATACAAAAAAAAAATTTATCAAAATTCCAGGCGCGCCGTTTTCGAGAAAAATACGATTTTTAAAACCATTTTTAATTTTTTTTTACATTTGTATGGATGGTACCTTTATTTTTAGGTAAAATAATTTTTTTTTCTCACATCTTGTAGATTATATTTGAACGATCATAGATCGCCAACCCGGGAGCTCTATTATGGCTTTTTCAATATAAAAAGATAGTGCGCTCCTGGTTGATAACTTTTTACGATATTTTTAAGCAAACTTGTATCGAAACTATATTTTTTAGATACAGAATATCGTCTAAAATAAAACGTCTAAAATATTTTCGAAAATAGCGAATTAAACGACAAAATTGAAGTTAGCGACGAGAAGAATGGCGAAAATTAACTTTAAGAATTTTAGTACACGAAAAGAGGTTTATTTCAAATTTTAAGCTCCTATTTATACATTTCAATTGAGAGAAAATTTACAAAATTGAGAGAAAATTTACATAATTTTTAACAAAAGTTTCTCAGGCGAATTAAAAAATACAAAAATTATGGCGAATGGTATAAATTAGGCGCGAGATTTAAATTTAAAATAAGTATACGATATTATATAATTCGAAAGATAAGATTTTTAATTGAATACATGTAAGTATGTTTGAATAATTTTTAATAAATAAATTTTGATATAATATGCTTCAACATTCCGCCTCCTTTGAAAGGATCCCTTTCAAGACGGAATCGCAGCCAGTTTGCGAATGGGTCTTCGAAATTCTCCTCGTTGAGTTTTAACATCGGCGACTCTAACTCGCCCATCAGGTCCTTTGATTACGTTAACGACTCTTCCTAAGAGCCACTTTTGAGGAGGTAAATTGTCCTCGTAAATGATGACTAAGCTGCCGATAGCGAGATTTGGCTTTGTTGACGTCCATTTTCCACGACCTTGGAGTTGTGTGACGTACTCTTTTGACCAGCGATTCCAGAAGTGATTTTTTACTGCATTGATTCGTCGCCACCTTTCGAGATAGCTTATGTTAGAGACCTCAGTAACTGGTTCTGAGATCGATTTCAATGATGAGCCGATAAGCAAATGAGCTGGTGTGAGGGCTTCGAAGTCATTCGGGTCGGTTGACGTTGGAGTAATTGGCCTCGAGTTCATAATTGCTTCAATCTCGACTAGTGCAGTTGAAAGCTCTTCAAATGTTAGTTTAGCGTTGCCGAGGCTGCGATATAAATGACCCTTGGCGACTTTGACAGCAGCTTCCCAAATTCCACCAAAGTGGGGTGCTCTGGGGGGTATAAAATGAAAATTTAAATTTTGATTAGAACAAAAATTAATAATGTTATCATGATTTGATTTTTTGAACAACATATCGCGAAGCTCTTTTAGTTTCGACTGTGCCCCAACAAAATTTGTGGCGTTGTCACAGTGTATATCTCTAGGAAGACCTCTACGACCTATCATCCTTTTCAGGGCTCCTATGAATGCATCGGATGAAAGATCTGACACTGCTTCTAAATGAACTGCTTTTGAAGTAAAACAAACGAATACCGCCACATAAGTTTTGTAAGGAGCTTTGCCTCGAATTTTATAGTATGTGTATATGGGACCACAAAAATCAACCCCACAACATTCAAATGGACGCGACGACGGTGTTAATCTATTAGCAGGCAGATTTCCCATAACCTGCTCATACAGTTTCGGTCGATACCTAGCGCAGTGAGGACACCTTCGAACTACGCTTTTTGCTAAGGATTGAGAATTAATAATCCAGAACTGTTGTCTGATCAGCGCGACAAGAGCTTTTGGTCCAGCATGGTAGTTTGAAAGGTGTAAATGACGAATAATTTCCTTACTAAAATTTGATTCCTTTGGAAGTAACAGAGGATGTTTGCATTCTTCTGGAATGTTGGCATGCTTCAATCTTCCGCCGACTCTCAGTAAAGGGATACCATACTTCTCTTCCATGAACGGGCTTAACCATTTTGTTGGTCCCTGAAGCTTCTTGGATTTAGATTGGATTACTTCGATTTCCTTGGCGAAATACTTCGATTGGATGACATTTACTATGATTGTTAATGAGCGATCGAGCTCATCTACAGTGAGATAATCATTTGGGGTTGAAATTTTCCGTATCCAATTGAGAAAACGATCAACGTATGCAAAAATTCGAATTATTTTAATATATGAGCTTATTCCTTCTATAATTCTTAGATAATAGTCTTGGTTCCTCATTTGACAGACTCCAACTGTCTTTTTTATCTCCAGCGACAATTCTTCTGGGGACAGAAGGTTTTCAAATGAAGGCGGCCAGCATTCTTCATCTTCTGTTAAGAATTTTGGCCCCTTAAACCAAATCGACGTCTTTAACTCCTCAACTGTACATCCTCGAGAGACCAAATCTGCCGGGTTAACAAATGTCGGAACATGTTTCCAAGTCACACTTTTTGTTGTTTCCTGAATTTCCGCTACTCTGTTTCCGACGAAAGTATTCAATTTTGACGAATGTGTGGATATCCAGTGCAAAACAATGGAGGAATCGGTCCAAAAATAAACGCTAGAATAGGTGCTGTCAAAAACCTTTTTAATTTTAACCCAAAGTTTGGATAAAAGATGAGCAGCACAAAGCTCTAAGCGGGGAAGTGGTTTTTTCTTCGCAGGAGCCACCCTGGATTTTGCGACCAAAAGCTTTACTTTTACTAAACCACGAGAATCGATGCTTCTCAAATAAAAGCAACATCCATACGCTTTCATGGAAGCGTCTGCGAATCCATGAATTTGAAATGTGTTCTTGTTTTCGAGAAAAACATGTCGAGGAATAGAAAGATTCTGAAGTGAATGAAGATCTGTCATGAATTGACGCCACTCAGTGTCGATGGTTTCTGTAATTGGCGCATCCCAGTCGAATTTGTCAATCCAAAGCTGCTGCAAAATGATCTTAGCTCGGATGATAATGGGACTAAGCAATCCCATTGGATCGAAAAGCGACGACGAAAGCGAAAGAATAGATCGTTTTGTGAACTTTGTATAAATTCGATTAGGCTTGTACGAGAAACTAAACTCATCAGTTTGAGGATTCCAAGCAATCCCCAATGTACTCGTAAGATTTGATTCTGACAATTTTATTTCCTGTTGTCTAGCTTCTTCAATTAAAGAAGGGTTATTGCTGTTCCATTTTGACAGTTCCATACCAGCTGATCTCAAAATTGAAACGACTTCGTTTCGTTTCTGATTAAGTGTTTCTAGGTCGTCTGCTCCAGTCAACATATCGTCTACATAAAAGTCTGACTTAAGAACTGAAGCCCCTAATGTATATTTATCTTGATTTTTCTCAGCCAAGTACTGAAGACATCGAATTGCCAAAAACGGTGCAGAAGATGTTCCATATGTTATTGTATTTAGTTGGTAAGTTTGTATCGGAATATGTTCGTTTTCTCTCCATAAGATGTATTGCAATTTTCTGTGTGATGGATGCATCAGTACCTGCCGATACATCTTAACGATATCTGCAGTCAACGCATATCTATGGAGTCGGAACCGAAGCAAAGTGATGATGAGATCTTCCTGTATTGTTGGACCGACCATTAAGATTCCATTCAATGAAATTTGAGAGGAGGTGCGACATGATGCATCAAAGACTACCCGCAATTTTGTAGACACGCTGTCTGGCCTGACTACGCATTGATGCGGCATATAGTAATGATCTTCATGCAGGTTGGGGTTAGAAACTAACGACATATGTCCTAGAAGTTCATATTCTTTCATGAATTGTACATATTGCGATTTTAATGGAGCATTTCTGGACAACCTACGTTCAAGTGAAACAAATCTTCTAAAAGCGATATCATAGGAGGCTCCAAGATAGCTAGGATCCTTTTTCAAAGGGAGTTGGACCATTAGTCGACCACTATCAAGGATTTTGATTGTATTTGTGAAGTGTTTTTCACACTCAGACTGCTCCTCAGACCACTGCAATTGATGACCTTGAACTTCCTCTAACTCCCAAAACTTCTCTACATATTCCTCCAATTGATTGTTTGTTGCCTTAGCTATGAATGATGTCTTCTTGTTGATGCCTTGTGATTTGTATCTTCCAGATACTATCCATCCTAAAGCAGTTTCTTGTAGCGATGGTAACCCTTCACCCAATTTGATTTGACCTGTTTGCATTAAATCAAAGAATGCTTCAGCACCTAACAACAAATCAATCTGCGACGGATGATTAAAATTCTCATCAGCGAGTTCTAAATTCGAAGGCAGGTTCCAGGTACTAACGTTAAGTGCAGAATCAGGCTGATAACCAGTGATGGAGGGTGCGACTAAAAATTCCAAGGAGACTTCAAAGTTGTTATACCTCGAGCGAATTGTAGATTGAGTTTGATATTTTGTCTGCGTTTCAGTAACTCCTATACCAACAATGTCAACGTTTTTTCTAAGTTTTTTAAGACCGAGGAAATTGGCGAACTTTTCCTTCATAAAATTGACTTGAGAGCCAGAATCTAGCAGAACTCTACCTAACTGAAAACCTCCAGATGAATCTTTCACAAGAACTAAAGCAGTTGCCAGAATTACTTGCGTTGGAACGCGTTCTTTTTCTAATGCAGAATGCGCTGCGGCCGATGAGCTTGGATGAGAATCGACTTTTTTAGCTTCAGTTGTAGATGGAGTCGTATTTGTATTTGTGGCCTGTGATCTATGCAAAAGGCTATGATGAGGTTGTTTGCAGAATTTGCATTTGTACGCAGATGAGCATTTCGAGACACTATGACCTTTCCCTAAACAATTTAAACACAGGCCTAATCTTTTTGATTTCCAAAATCTATCCATAACAGCGAGATCGAGAAAAGTTTTGCAACTTGCAATTGAATGCGAAGAGTCTCGACACAAAACACAAGACCTTTGATTAATAGCGAGCGAAGTTTGAGAACGACTATGATTTCCTAAGATTGGTTTCGATTTATGCGATGGTTTGATGCTTGTTTCCGAGCGAATAATCTGCTTACTATCTCTTGCTTCGAGAAATTGACATCGTTTATTCAGGATACTTGCGCAGTCTTTCCATTCAGGTAACTTGCTGTAATCTAGTTGTTCATCCCATTTGGATTGCGTTTCCAGATCAACTTTTGATATGGCAATGTGTATTATAATTGCATTACAAATGTTCTCATAAGAACCTATCGACAGTAATGAACTAAACAAAGCAGATACATTGTCAACGAGACTTCTTAAATCGGATGATGAAGCTTTGTGAACTTTAGGCAGATCGATAAGCTGTGAGATATTTTCTAAAAATATTAAAGTATCATTGTCATAGCGCTCTTTCAGACTTTGAAGAGCCTTGGGGTAATTGGCTTCAGTTACTTGAAAAGCCTTTACTGTACCGAGGGCTTGATCGCTTAAGCAATCAAGAAGATAATTAAATTTTTCTATTTTTGTTAGAGTTAAATCATTTTCAATGAGATTATTGAATGAATTTATAAAATTTTTATAATCGGAATATTTTCCACTAAATCTCGGCAAACGTTGCTTTGGGAGATGATTATTTGAATGCGGAAGTGATATTGACATATCTGCGACACTGGTTCGCCTACCAGGTCCTAACAGCGATAGAATTTTTGTTTTTGCGGTAATATATAAATCTTCTATTTCACTGCGACTGGTGTCTGTAGGACACAGCACCTCTATTTTTGTTTGATATACAAGAATTTGTTTGAAATAGGATTCCAAAATCCCTAATCTGCATTCGAGCTCACTCGCTTGTAGCGTACTTGAACTCGATTCCACCACATTTTTTATTCGGGTTATACTTCCTTTAGTTGAAGCTCGTTGTTGTTTTAACTCGGCTAGGGTTTCCATATTCATTTTTTAAATTTATAAATGTTAAAATAATGCTATGCGACAAACAAACAATAGAAATTGTTGAAAATTGTAATTGGCAACAATAAGCCAACGATTAGTTTTGTGGAAGTTAATTGGTAATTATTTCAAAACAAAGTGAAGCAATATTGTATCGATGAAAATGAATAATTGATATAAGCTTTTAATCCACAAATTTCAACGATATTGTTGTTGGGATTCAATAGCAAAAAATCAAATTCGGCAAAAGCTTTTCAGTGCAATGATCATGCAGCAAGATCTCCCGCGACGACGACGATGACGATATCCATAAAAAACAATGGTATGTGGGCGAAATGAAGATCTGAGCACTGAAAACGAACTAAGGTATGTATGCAGTGGCTTCAATATGTGGGTGTTGATGATGATCGTGAGAGATGAGAAATGTGTGTAAGAGCGATTAGAGCGAAAAAAACGAAAATGCAATGGTGTGGTTCTATGTTCGAAAATGAGTAACTTCGATAAGATTTGTTAAGCGTTTATATGTGTGTGCATGTGTATAATTGATACAACTGTGGAACGTAAAAACTCTCTTTTGTGGATTATGAAACAAATTTTGAGGCGACAGCACTAATGACTATAGGCTAATCGAATAATTTTTATTTTCAGCGATTTATATGAAATTATTATTTTGTATGTTCTTGCGATTCGAATTAATTTTATATACAATATTCTATGATATGTTGTTCAATATTCGTAAATTTTATCAATATTATAAATGATTTAGATTTTTTGTCTTTTTCTTATATCGAAGGTGCGTTGTATATTATATTTTTTTTTTTTTTACTTGAAATGTTAATTAATTGATTTATTTGAACACATCAACGCACATTTGAATAAAAATTAGACCAAGAGTACCTGGGTGGGTGATGTTATACTTATCTCCCACAAATTCCAATTTATGCTTTTCCTATATCGTTGCGATTTTGGGTGATGTTCTGGAACAGGTTGAGCGATGAATATTTTTCTCTGGACTTCAGTGGTCTGATTTTCCTGGATTTTTGATTTTTCACCAGCACCATGCACTCGCGAAACCGAAAGCGCGGGGATATATTGTTCAATGCACTTTATATTATAGTTTTAGTTTTTTAAGTCACTAAGTGCAATTTATATTGTACATACATATATACATATATATATAATTGTCCCGAGGTACATTTGTATATGTATTTAAATGAATTTTTTATGATTTTTACACTTTTTTAAAATGATTTTTGAGCGATTTTTAATGGATTTTCGCACTTATGCACGTTGGGCGCCAAAATGAACGATCATAGATCGCCAACCCGGGAGCTCTATTATGGCTTTTTCAATATAAAAAGATAGTGCGCTCCTGGTTGATAACTTTTTACGATATTTTTAAGCAAACTTGTATCGAAACTATATTTTTTAGATACAGAATATCGTCTAAAATAAAACGTCTAAAATATTTTCGAAAATAGCGAATTAAACGACAAAATTGAAGTTAGCGACGAGAAGAATGGCGAAAATTAACTTTAAGAATTTTAGTACACGAAAAGAGGTTTATTTCAAATTTTAAGCTCCTATTTATACATTTCAATTGAGAGAAAATTTACAAAATTGAGAGAAAATTTACATAATTTTTAACAAAAGTTTCTCAGGCGAATTAAAAAATACAAAAATTATGGCGAATGGTATAAATTAGGCGCGAGATTTAAATTTAAAATAAGTATACGATATTATATAATTCGAAAGATAAGATTTTTAATTGAATACATGTAAGTATGTTTGAATAATTTTTAATAAATAAATTTTGATATAATATGCTTCAACAATATTGATAAACTTTTATTTATCAAGTTTAAAATAAATCTAGCATGGGGTTTTCGAAATATTGAGTTTTGAAATATTTATTTTAAAAATTGAAGAAATTTTGATTTTCCATACATTGTTTACATTGGTGCCTGCCAGGTGACTTAACATACTCTAAGCGGAGCGATGGAGTCGCGTGAAAGGGTGTGTCCCCGAAAAAGGGACTTAAAATTCTTAAGTCCTGCAGAGCGGGCCACCCAATGTACTTTTAAATATGATTTCTGGCTAAACTGGGCATCTCAGCGAGTTAAAAATTGCATATTCGTGGTCTAGGGAGTGCCACCTTTCAATCCACGTATCGCATGTAACGAAAAACAAATGTTTATCTTTAAATGCGATTTGCGGCTAAACGGAGCTTCGTAGACCCCCCAAAGTTGACTTTTTCAAACGTGATTTCTGGCTAAACTAGGCATCTTAGCGAGTTAAAAATTGCATACTCGTGATGTAGGGAGTGATGTATCACATGATTTTTTTTTTGTTATTTTACATTTCAAAATTCTACTTCTCAAAATTTTGAATTTCAAGATTCTAATTGATAAAATTTTAGTTTTCAATATACTACTTGTCAAAATTAAAGTTTTCAAAATTCTGCATTTTGAAATTCTACTTCTCAAAATTGTGCATTTCAAAACTCTACTTCTCAAAATTCTGCATTTCCAAATTTTACTTACTAAGTTTTGTGCATATTAAAATTTCCCAAAATATGGCATTTCAAAATTTTACTTCTCAAAATTTCTTTTTCAAAATTCTGCTTTTCAAATTTTACTTATTAAGTTTTCTGTATTTCAGAATTCTACTGCTCAAAGTACATTTTTCAAAATTATATTTCCCAAAATTTTGCATTTCAAAATTTTATTTCCTAAAATTCTGCATTTCAAAATTTTATTTTCTAAATTTCTGAATTACAAAGTTTTGCTTTTTAAAATTTTACTTAGGTGCTAAGCTTTCTGCATTTCAAAATTCCTTTTTCAAACATCTGTTGTTCAAAATTTTACTTATTAAGTTTTATGCATTTCAAAATTTCATTTCCCAAAAATCTGCATTCCAAAATTCTACTCTTCAAAATTTTAGCTTTTAATATAATTTTTCTGTACCTATTTCAGAACTCTAATACTCTAATTCTCGAAATTCTGCATTTTAAAAATCTGCTTACAAAAATAATTATCTAACTACCTATACAAAAAAATTGTTCTGAGTGGTAATCGTGTATTTGAATTAAAATCCTATACTCGTACCTACATACATATATTTATTTGCTCCAACATATGTAGATACAACACAGCGAACGAAAAAAATAAAACCTTCATTCCAACAATATACCGTTTTTCTCTATGCGTGAAGCAAAAAATGCCACATCATACTTATTTGTATAGAAAATGAATAAAAACAAAACAAAAAATAGCTTTCTTGTTTCTTGTAGCAAGAAAGCTATTTTTTGTTTTGTTTTTATTCATTTTCTATACAAATAAGTATGATGTGGCATTTTTTGCTTCACGCATAGAGAAAAACGGTATATTGTTGGAATGAAGGTTTTATTTTTTTCGTTCGCTGTGTTGTATCTACATAATTATGTTGGAGCAAATAAATATATGTATGTAGGTACGAGTATAGGATTTTAATTCAAATACACGATTACCACTCAGAACAATTTTTTTGTATATGTAGGTAGTTAGATAATTATTTTTGTAAGCAGATTTTTAAAATGCAGAATTTCGAGAATTAGAGTATTAGAGTTCTGAAATAGGTACAGAAAAATTATATTAAAAGCTAAAATTTTGAAGAGTAGAATTTTGGAATGCAGATTTTTGGGAAATGAAATTTTGAAATGCATAAAACTTAATAAGTAAAATTTTGAACAACAGATGTTTGAAAAAGGAATTTTGAAATGCAGAAAGCTTAGCACCTAAGTAAAATTTTAAAAAGCAAAACTTTGTAATTCAGAAATTTAGAAAATAAAATTTTGAAATGCAGAATTTTAGGAAATAAAATTTTGAAATGCAAAATTTTGGGAAATATAATTTTGAAAAATGTACTTTGAGCAGTAGATTTCTGAAATACAGAAAACTTAATAAGTAAAATTTGAAAAGCAGAATTTTGAAAAAGAAATTTTGAGAAGTAAAATTTTGAAATGCCATATTTTGGGAAATTTTAATATGCACAAAACTTAGTAAGTAAAATTTGGAAATGCAGAATTTTGAGAAGTAGAGTTTTGAAATGCACAATTTTGAGAAGTAGAATTTCAAAATGCAGAATTTTGAAAACTTTAATTTTGACAAGTAGTATATTGAAAACTAAAATTTTATCAATTAGAATCTTGAAATTCAAAATTTTGAGAAGTAGAATTTTGAAATGTAAAATAACAAAAAAAAAATCATGTGATACATCACTCCCTACATCACGAGTATGCAATTTTTAACTCGCTAAGATGCCTAGTTTAGCCAGAAATCACGTTTGAAAAAGTCAACTTTGGGGGGTCTACGAAGCTCCGTTTAGCCGCAAATCGCATTTAAAGATAAACATTTGTTTTTCGTTACATGCGATACGTGGATTGAAAGGTGGCACTCCCTAGACCACGAATATGCAATTTTTAACTCGCTGAGATGCCCAGTTTAGCCAGAAATCATATTTAAAAGTACATTGGGTGGCCCGCTCTGCAGGACTTAAGAATTTTAAGTCCCTTTTTCGGGGACACACCCTTTCACGCGACTCCATCGCTCCGCTTAGAGTATGTTAAGTCACCTGGCAGGCACCAATGTAAACAATGTATGGAAAATCAAAATTTCTTCAATTTTTAAAATAAATATTTCAAAACTCAATATTTCGAAAACCCCATGCTAGATTTATTTTAAACTTGATAAATAAAAGTTTATCAATATAATCTACAAGATGTGAGAAAAAAAAATTATTTTACCTAAAAATAAAGGTACCATCCATACAAATGTAAAAAAAAATTAAAAATGGTTTTAAAAATCGTATTTTTCTCGAAAACGGCGCGCCTGGAATTTTGATAAATTTTTTTTTTGTATGATCTTTAATTTAATAAAGCAAATTTTGAAATTAAGATATTACAGCTTGTACCTACCATAGAACCATTTTTCCAAATTTTGACATTTGACAAAGTTGACTTTACGATGATAGACAAAACGGAAAAACATTTTTTTATCTAAAAAATTTTTTTTTGAAAAATCAATGTCTTAAAAAGTTTGAGCGATTAATTTTTGAAAATATTTCTTAGAATCTTTATTTTTAAATACTTAAAATTAATATCCCAAATTTTTTTCTAGAACAATTTTAAAGAAATTTCTTATATTTAAAATTAGTTTAATAATAAAATGTTTTTAAAACTTTGTTTGCATAAATTCGTACTTTGTATATTTATATTAACAAAATACAAAAAAAAAACAAAATTTTTATTTTAATGAATTAATAATTTCCAAATTTGATGAAAATTCATAGACAAACATTAAAAGAAATATTTGTTTGTTCAAAATTCGCAGGGCAAATATCTTATTTTTTTTACAAAATATATGGATAAAAACTATTTTTTATAAAAAAATGTTTATTTTTATTTTCAAAATTTTTCATGTGGGGTGTATCAATAATTTTTTAAAATTGACACCAAATTTCTTTTTTTTTTAATTTTTCTAAAATTGCTTATGAGCAATATGTAAATGCATACAAAATATTTTTTCCAAAAAAGGTATCTGATTTTTTTAAAATACCTATTATGTCATTAATAATTTTATTCAATTTATTTTAATTTTTTTTTTAATTAATTTAAGTTTTCTGAAAATATTTTTTCCTCGAAAAACTTATTTAATTTTTTTCACAATTGCTTTATGTGAATATTTATACATTTTTGAAATTGTTTATACACACATAAAAAGTATTAAAAGTTTTCTATATTTTTTGCAAACAAAGTTTATATGAATAAATTTTAAGAACTGGTCTATACCTATATCAAATTTCTTTTTTTATTTTTAATTATATAAATACCTATCAACAAGCTATTTTCTTTAATACAAATAAAGGTATACGTACCTATTAGATTTGCTTAAAGAAATAGTTTTATACCTATATATGTACATAATTATTTTAATTGCAAAAAAAAAAAAACAATTTCCACAACCTAACCACCCACTGCATCTAATGTAGGCAGTTAAAATAGTTGATTGCAATTATTATTTTTGTTCTTCAAAATTACTTCAATTATTATACTTTTGAATAACAAAAATAATAATAATTGCAATCAACATAGATAAGTTACCTAATATATTAAGATAAAGTTCCTATGTAGATATACTAAAATTCAAAAAAGCCTAATCCTATCAAGAATCAATTTTCAAAATTATTCCTACTTAAATCTTTTCAAATAGGTATGTGTGTCCATACAAATAAAAAGCAACGTTGTATTTTGGTTAGATATGCCGAAATTGAACAATGTTGCTTTGTTGCGTTTGAAATAGCAAAAACAAAACAAATATTCTTGACAAAAAATATAACAACAAAACACACAGAAGATCCCTCAAAAGGAAAATGATACAAAACAAATTTTATTTTCTCTTTCTCGTCTTTCTCATTGCCAGAGCTGATAAAATTTTCTCGCTCTTCCTCAATTACTACCCCACCCTAAATCAAAAGTCTCCACGACAATATTTTCCTACGACAGCGACCTCGGTAGAGTGTATTCCATAACACTTTTTTCTGTTCCATGAGAGTACTATAGTTTATATATACAATGGCTGAGGTTTCCTCACGCGCACATCTCGTTTTTCGGGAATTGTGTTAGAGCCAAAGGATTCTTCTAAAGGTACGGCTATGCTAGTTTAAGTTTGACACCGAACTTAAAATTCTTTGCATATGGCAATTCTGGTTAATATTTGACAACAGAAAGCAGAAAGTTTATTTACAAGGGTTTTTTTCATATTTTGGATAAATTATTTTGTTAATTTTAGTGCTTAGTTTCTGAGATAAAAATTATATAAGTATTCAGTGTTGGGTAGGATTAAGTGTTTATTGTTTTGAATAATTAAAATCATAAAAAAAATATATCTGTTTGTGTTTTCTTTTTGCAAAGGAAGTGGTTTTTGATTGTGGAATTGTTCGACCACATATATGTATGTAGTTCATGAAAAAAGCTTCTATTGTGTGTTTTTTTTAATAAAAATATGTTTTTAATTGTTTTGTTGGTTAGTTGTTGTGGTTTTTTTTTATTAAAAGAACATTATTTTCTGGTGAAAAAAGATATTTTTAGTGTTTTAAATAACCTCGAATACGGTTCCAACAATAATTCTAAAAACATGTCGCTGTCTTTGACTGATAACGTGTAGTTTTGACATGTCGCTGACAACTGTATGGACAAATTTTTACCTCCGTAAAAGAACATTACTTTAAAAATAAATAATATGAGAGATTTAGTGTGAGAGAGAAAAAGAAAATCTCGCAATACAAAATTTGCAAAAAAAAATCATTTTTTTCAAAAAACCGCCTTCTCCCAAACTAAGTTCTTGTGTGACAAGTGAACTTTCTTTCTGGTCAAAAGCATTAATTTATTTTAAAAGTATTAAAACATTGAACCTTGTCTAAGATTGGTCTTTCAGTTCATGTTCTATTACATAAACTGCTCTATTGCCAGCATATATAAAATCTAGGCGGAAAATTTTACCATCGAAATTCAACACTGAGCCTTCGTAATCCAGTTAAGAGATGACTTAAATATTAAAGTGGACTCTAAACAATTAACCATACAAACAATTAATTTATTAGTCAGCTTAAAGCTAAACCGTCACCTTAAATTTTGAAGAAACTTGTTTTTAACTTGGCGGTTAGTTATAAAGGCCACGTTTGTACTGTCATTCGATAGTTGAAAGCAAAAGGAAAAAAAATATTTTACTTTTCAGTTTTTCTCTGTGATGGAAATTTGTTTTGAATGTTGTATTTAGTATTTGATTATTTCCATTTATAAAATTATTTATTTATTTCAAAGAATTATATTGGGTTCATTAAAATATTTATATCGTCAATTATGTCCTGATCGTCGGAACTACTTATTATTATTAAATCAAAATAGAATTTAAATCAAATGTATTTCTTTGTTTTTCAAAATAACACAAATGTCATTGCAACAAATGTCTTTCTGACAGCGAATGTAGTGTATTTTGTAATAGAATGCTGTGTAGTAGAACGCGTGTTTAACTTGGTTATTGGAAAGAGTTACTTTATTTGGTTAGGCCAACTGTCTCATGATAAGTTTAATTATCGTTCCCGTGTGACGCTTCTTCTTACGGAAAATTATTAGTGCCGCGAATATTTGGTACTACATATCCGTAATTATGTCATAAAATCATACGTAGTTGTGGGTGCTTCTCGCCAACTCCCTTATGAAGTCTCACTACCAGAAAGTTCGGGAAAAGGATTAAGCTAAGTGTACACGATTGGTAGATCTTATTTATTTGAATCAAGCTAATTAATATCTAGCGTACAAAAAATATTACTTAGAATTAAGAATTTATAAATTATACAATATTATAGAATATTTTTTTAAAACTATTATTTGAGACATCACAAAAATTTATTAATAAATTATGATTGACGTTATACAAATTAAACATTGTATTCAATGGTGAATTCTGCTCATAGTTGGTACGATAGTGTTTTATGTAAATTGGGTCACGAAAACCTCTTAGATTTCGATTTGGAACATTAAAATTAACACGACACAAAAGGTTTAAAGCATCGATATTACCATCAATAAGATTAACAATAAAAACAAAACATAAATAAGAACGTCTGCGCTCCAGACTCGGTAAATCTATGAGTTTTAAACGGCTGCTATATGAAGGAAGATTCAATGGATTCTGCCAGCCTAAGCCTCTAAGGGCAAATTTTAGGAATCTTTTTTGAATTTGTTAAATTCTTATTTTGTGACAACTGTAGTAGGGGGTCCATACCTGGCAAGCATACTCTATAATGGGTCTGACAAATGTAGTAAATAGTTGTTTGATAACATAAGGATCAGAAAACTGACGTGATTCCCTTTTAATCCAACCTAATATTGAATTGGCTTTATTACATGCCATATTGATATGCTGTGTGAATTCGAGTTTCTTATCGAACAATACACCAAGGATAGATACATCATTTACATTTAATAGATTTAAGCCATTGAAACTGTAGTCAAAAGATAAAACGGACAATTTTCTTGTAAAATTTATAATCTTACACTTATCGATATTTAACAACAAATAATTACGTGCACACCAATTATAGAAAGCATTTAGATCAATTTGAAGCTTTTCACAGTCAAGATTGCTAGAAATAGTTTTAAATATGTTAACATCGTCTGCATACATAAGACAATTAGAGTACTTTAAAACTGAAGGAAGATCATTTACAAACAATATAAAAAGAACTGGACCCAAATGGTTACCCTGGGGAACACCAGAATTTACGACAAAACTATTTGAATGGTAGCCCTTAAAATTCACTGAATAGGATCTGTCAAGTAAATAAGATTTTAGCCAAGCAATGAATTTTACGCTGAACCCCAGCCTACTCATTTTATTAAGCAAAACTCTATGCGATAGTTTGTCAAATGCCTTACTAAAATCTGTAAGAACACAATCCGTCTGTTTTTTGTTTTTAAAGGAATCGACACAAAACTCCGTTAACTCCATAAGTAGGGTGACAGTCGAACGGCCCTTTGAGAAACCATGTTGGTTATGAACAATAAATGATTTTGTGTAAAAGCTTAATGTTTTGCAAACAATTGCTTCAAAAAGTTTGGGAATGGCCGACAGTTTAGCTATTGGACGGTAATTAATAATTTGATCCTTTTTACCTTTTTTATGTAAAGGAATTATAAAAGATTGTTTCCATACATGAGGAAACTTACAAGTAGACAATGAACAGTTAAAAAGAACAGAAAGTGGCATAGACAAGTTATTGACACATTTTTTCAGAACTGAAGCTGGTACCCCATCAGGACCAGACGCGTCATTATCTTCTAAATTAGCTATAAATTTCATAATATCGTCAATAGTTATATGAAAATTTATATCAGTCAAGTGAGAATATGATTTCAAATGACCAAATAATTGATCATTTTCGTCAAGATTATCACAGTTTAGGTTATCACAGTTCGAAAAGTTATCACAGTTAGAAGAATCACAGATATATGCACTTTGAAAAAAGTCTGAGAATAGTTGTGTTATGATACGTGGGTCATGGTCTGAGATATTGTTATGCATAAGAACGGACGGATAAGGACAAGATTTTCGTTTGCTGTTAATAAAGTTCCAAAAGGATTTAGGATCCATTTTTAAATTACTTTGAACCTTTTGTATGTAAAAAAGATACTTAATACTTGATTCTCTGTTGAAAATATTTCTGGCCTCACAATAAATATTAAAATCGGTAACTAGTCCAGTTTGTTTGTATTTAAGCCATAGTTTATTTCTACGGTTTTTTAATGTTCGCAGTTCACTATCATACCAGCTAGGAGCAAGCGATTTTGATTTAATAGATATTAGAGGAACAGATGCTAAAAAACAATCAAATATTTTGTCATAAAATTTCAAAACCATTGAATTAATATCTGAACAAGAGCAAAGGCATGACCAGTCAATTAAAGATAGCAAGTTATTTAATTTAGTATAATCAGTTTTTTAAAGTTAAATTTAAAAACATTGTCAGGATCCTGATTATTCATTTCAAAGTTTTGAATAGATATGGTAAGTGCTGGGTGATGAGAGTCTTCGTTAACTAGAGGATCAGTTGATCTGTCAAGTGAAATACCGGCATCAATTGTTGTGTAAATTAAGTCGAGGATCTTGGCGTTAGAGTTTTTGATGTCGTTTATTTGGTGAAGACCAAGTGACGTTAGACTGTCAAGAGTTTGAGAATCATCCATTGATAGATTTCCTGTTGGAACCATTGCGTATGTATCGGGACAACGTTTCCAAGATACATTGGTTAGATTAAAATCGCCAAGGCAGATAACTTCCTCATTATAACTCATTATCTCAAAAATGTAGTTCAAAAAAGAGAAGGCTTCATTGTAAGTGTTAACTGGGCTCCCAGGAACATAGTACATAGTTACAAGATAGATAGTTTTGTGTGAAAGAATCATCTTTACACATAGGAACTCTTCGTTCAAACAAACAGGAACATTGACTCGTAGTGGTCAGAAAACAAGATTTAACAGCAATAAGGATCCCACCGCCGACAGTATTGATACTCGGATCGGAGTGTCTATCTCGTCTATATACATTAAACGAAGAATCAAAAAGTTCCGAGTCATTTATCTCGCCAAACAGCCATGTTTCAGTCAAAGATATGACATCGTGAGAAGAATTTGAAGAGTTGTAGTAGACCTTATTAGTCTTTGTCCGTAGGCCTCTTACATTTTGATAGAGTATATCAATTAGTTGCGACAACAGTGTGTTGGTCTTGTCAAAGTCTTTCGAAAAGGAGTATTCATAGTATTTCGCTTAACGAACTCGTGGATGATAATGTTTTCCGGCCAGAAATGCTTATCCAATAAACGGGTGAATATTTCATGTGGAACGAATAGTTTGAAAGATGAGTAGTCAATTCCTTTTGTTGGTAACTGCTCAATTTTGAATTTGATGTTGGTGAAATGAGAATCAACATATGCAGATATATCATTGCAGGTAGTGTTTGCGTCGAAATTTGATAGAAAAATGCATTTAAATCTCTCAGCGGCTCTTAATTTAACTGCAGGTAATATTTCACCATTTGGTAAAGCTACTGACGATACAAACGTAGAAGACGGGGGCACTGAAGTTGTGGAGAACTTTGAAATTGAGGAAGTCGCAGAAGAGGTATTAGAAGCCGGTAAACAAAATGTAGATGATATTGATGCGAATGACGAAGGGGGTGGTGACGAAATTGTTGGTGAAGATGTTAAAGATGTCGTAGACGTTGAAGGTGAACATGTTTCAAGTGGAGTCATAATATATGAAGATGAAGTAAATAAAGATGGTGAAGATGAAGAAGTCATAAATGAAGATGTTGCATATGTAGATGTTAAAGGTGTAGATGGTGTCGTAGATGAAGAAGTAGTAGATGTGGACGTTTTAGGTGAAAAAGCTGTAGATAAAGATGAAGTTGTCGAAGATGAAGAAGTAGTTGATGTTGAAGTTGCAAGTGAAGGTGTCGTTGTCAAAGATGTAGTTAATGAAGATGTCGTAGAAGAACACGTAGTAGATATAGATGTTAAAGGTAATGGAGTCGTTGATAAAGAAGATAAAGATGTAGATGAAGAATTTGTACATATAGATGTTGAAGGTAATGGTATTATAGTCGAAGGAGTTGAAAAGGATGAAGATGTCTTAGGTGAAAGCGTTGAAGTTGAAGATGTAGAAGATGCAGGAATTGAAGATAAAGATGTCACAGATGGTGGTTGTGTTACATATGTTGAAAGAGTAGGTTTCTTTGTCTTTTGGACTAAAGGTGAGAGAGCTAAATTTGCTCTTTTGAGGGTATTGCGAGTGACACGTAAGGGACCAGGGCGCTCATTTATCTTAAGGGAAGAGTTGTGGGATGTTAATACCGCCTTTCTTAGATTTTGAATCTTAGGAGTCTTTGGAGTAACAGCATTAGATGAGGACATGCAGAGATTTGAAAGTTGCTCATTGATCAGAGCAACCGCGTTAATAAGTTTATCAACTTTTAGTTCCAAAGAATTAATGTAAGCACTGACATTTTCCATTTTCCATTTTTTAAATGTTTATTTTTTCTTTATGTGTATTAAAACTTACTTAAGTTCGGGTGCAATATTAACTACGGCACTGGTGATTTGCATAGGTTATAATAATTGAACCATATATAGCACAAAAGTATGCAATGAAACTTAAAAAAAGTATGCAGTATATTTTAATGAATTTGCGAAAAATATTGCATAAAAATCATTAAAGTATGCAAGCAATTACACAAACCAGAGAAAGAAACAACGATTTTGGAAATTTTTCACTCAAACAAAAATAGAAAAAAAAAAAACACTTCATAGAGATTAATTGTCAAGCACAGAATGAAAAAATGCAAGAAAGATTAAGTTAATTAATTTTATATCACTTGTATTTTTAGCTTAACACAAAGTCGAATTAAAAAACACTTTAAATAAAATAAAATATATAACCAACAAGTTAAATTTTATTGATGATTAAGTCAAATATTAAAGTACTTAGATGAAGCGCAAAAATAGATTGTCAGATCTTACAATATTGTCAGATCTGTCAGTGAAAAACATGCTTACAATGTCTTACAACCGTGTAGTCTTACAATTAATTGTCAGAAAATTTGTCTGACAATTAATTGTTAGATCATTGTCTGACAATTAATTGTAAGAAACCTGACAATCATGTGTACGCTAGCTGACAATCGTGTAATCTTCCAATAAATTGTCAGAAAATGTATCTGACAATTAATTGTAAGACGGTAAATTGTAAGGTACTTGATAATCGTGTACACACATAATTTATTGTCAGGCCTGCCAATTTTTATCGTTGTCTGACGTTTCTGACAATGAAGAAATTGTAAGATGTTCGTTTTTTAGCATCATACAATTTTTTCATTGTCAGAAAATTTGCAGCCAAGGTTTAATTGTCAGTTTCCATAACCAACAAAAACTGACAATTAATTGTGTGTGTACACGGTTGGTAGAAAATCTACCAATCTCTTACAATTAATTGGTAGGTATTAAGCCGGCTATCTGAAAATGAATTGTCAGCCAACTTCTGACAATTAATTGTAAGAGATTGGTAGATTTTGTACCAACCGTGTACACACACAACTTATTTGTCAGCTCATTGGTAGATAATTGTCAGACATTGTAAGATCTTACAATATTGTAAGATCTACCAATCGTGTACACTTAGCTTTAGTAACTTCTAATACTTCATTACAGACTAAAATGCAATCAATCATGTGAGTCGTGGATTGAATGAATGAAATAAATTACTTACACCTATGGAGGATACTATTTATCTACTTTTTTATTTTATGTTAAAATTTAGCTTCTTGTTCTAGAAGGGTATTCTGAATCAATTTTGTATTATCTGTTTACTGGGTTAATGCCGTACCTGTACTGAAAGCCGTTTCGAAAATATTCTCAGATTCTGTTTCTTTAATTTATAAACTATTTGATATGAGTATGTAGTTTGTTTTTACTTTTAGAAATTATATTTTTCATAAGGATAATGCTTAAAAATAATTTCTTACTTGTAATTTCGTCAAAGATCGACTGATTGTCTGTCTTTCTCAGATTTTCTTCCTTTGTGTCCTATAAGGATTAGAATTTCTGCAATCATTCATTTTAGGAATATTTTAAGTAACAACAACAATTTTTAACGGTTACGCGGCATTTTGTGTATAAGGATATCGTTACAATCCCTATAATCCTCGTTTTATTTATTCTCTAAGTAGTTCATTGAAAGATTCCCTGAAAAATAGATTATGAATTCAATAAAACAATTTTACTTTCTTGTTTTATCTTTGGTATTTTTATCGTAAGTAATATTCCTTTTTTAATAAATTCAATTTAAATTAATTTCTTACATATTTGAGGCTGATTATAAAATATTTTTTAAACGTAGGAATCAATGTTTTAATTGATTTCTGAAATACATTTAACTCTTGTGCAGTCAAGTAAATTACAATACCTATTGCAATACGAATTTATACATTGTTTATTTAAAATTAAATTTTCTTTTGTTACCTATATAAATTATTTTATAGTTACATTATAATTAAAACTATCGTCATTATCTTACAATGCAGGCTAAATTTAACCGTAATTGAATGACATATTATTGTCTCTCAAGTTACATTCAAATTACATATATGCTTTATATGCTTTTTTTATTTTTAGAATTCCGAGTCGTAAATCACATTATAAATACACGGCACAAAAAATTACGAATAAATAGAAAACAATTTAATCAAATCAACTATTCACCATTTTACTGCTTTGAATTTCTTTGCATTTCAATGACAACAAAATGAATACATATTAATAGTACAGAGTTTAAGATTATTAACTATAGCAGTCAAAATGTATTTTAAGAAATTTTTGAAATTGCACAAATTATCGTTTTTTTAAAGCATTTATAATGTATGTACATCATTTTTTAAAATATTATTTATTGAATATGTCTTGAAACTAAAAACTTTAATCCGTAACAGTGTCAAGATCTTCGTTTCTATTATTGGCATTATTTTCTGTGACGCTGTCGTGATCCTCATTTGGTGATATCTGTGACAGTGAAAGGTTTATATTATTGCTGTTGTTGTTTGTATGAAAGTGATGATGCAAATGATGCTGGTTTAAAAATGCCCCGAGGGCGTTTTCTCAGACTACGTCTGTAATACCCGTATATTGGCAGGCAGATAAACCAGCCGAGTTGGATCTTGAGACTGGCGACGAAACAGAATACGGACTTGAAAAACCTGACGCATGCTGTTTTGCTTTTAATCGAAGTGTTGCAATGCTGGAGCTCATAGCAGCGCATGGCTCCGTTGTTGCCCTAGGGTGATACATATAAGGATTACTAGGTGCCGTGTAGTGACATGGCGGACCAACAACTGCTGACGCTGAACTTGAAGTTAATGAAGACCCCATTCCATTTGGAATCATAGACCCGGTGTTCATACTAACAGCAACACTAGATGCAGATGCATTAAAACAATTCATGGAATTTTGATGATGGCTTGTTGAAACTACTGATCCCAGTGGATTAACTGGCCATGGAAATGGTTTTGTTCCTAGAGGTGAAGGGACTTTTGTCCAGTTGTTGTATGGAGAATATGAAGAGTACAACGAGTCATCTGCAAAAGGCTGTATAAACTGCGTTCCAAACCCACTTTTGAAATCAGCTGCGGCTACTGCAGCGTTCATTGCGTTTCTTTCACGTTTGCGCCATTTAGCTCTTCGGTTCTTGAACCAAACCTGTAAAATAAAAATTCAACAGAAATTAGTATTATGCAGTTTTTTCCTTTTTGAGAATTTTTTCAATTCAATTTTTTTCAAACAAATTTAATAAAAGTTGTAGAAAATGTAAGGGAAGGTGATCAAATGACGGGAAACTATGAAAAACAATACTCAATATTTTTGTTTAATTTATTGAAAATTTAAAACATAGAATGGTTATTTTATAAGTTTGAATTAAATAAATAAATATAAATTTGAATTTCAATTAATCTGTTTGAATATTAAAACCAAACCAGAGCTACATTCTATAAGTTCCAAATATAGTTTCCTATTTTTCTAGCGATTGTATCTTGTTGAGTTTACTCGTGTCGTCTTCTGAACCGATGAACACACAATTTTCGAAAGTTTTAATACAAACATTTTAATTATTAAAATGCTCAACATGATATCACTAATATGGTCTCAATATTCTATGCTTTATTATGAGTAAATATTGAAGAAAGAAAGCATTAGATTTATTGTGAAGTGCGAAAAATATCATAATCCAGCGTACTTTAGGATTTTATGTCAGTAGCAGATATAAAAATATAGTTCATTAAAATAGTTGTTATTGGTGTAATTTTTTAAATAGGACTTAAATAGAAAGATGATCTATATGTATATTTCAACAGAGAACGTTTTAATTGAACATTACGTGAAAACAACGAAATTTAATAATCCCTTTCAATGTTTTTTTTATTTCAAAACTTTGTAACTTTTTGATGCAATGTTTGATCGACCTGAAAATTGAAATAATTATTGTAGTTACTTCACTAAGTATAATCTATGTTTATATTTAGGTGTGCCACTAATAATATTGAAATGGTAAGTAAATAAATAAATTTGGTGGTGCAACAGCTTGAAGTGAACCAGGACCTAGTGACTTACAACTCTCAACCATTCCTGTGTGCGTGTTACCAGGAATGGAGGGGACCTACAATTTTCTGCCGATTCCGAACGGCTAATGAGCAGCACTTTCCATGAAAAGAGATACTCTTGGAGGATTTGTCAATTCCTCGCAAGAGGCAGTACACCCCTGAAAAAAACTTTCTTGCAGCGGCTGAGAATCGAACTCGAGACCTTCCGCATGACAGTCCAACACACTAACCATTATGCCTAGGGGTACTACAATATTGAAATGGTGAACTAAGAAAAACACGCCCCTCGCTCTTTTTGAAAATTAGATCGTTACACTTTTCTTTTCATAACTTTTTGATGCATTTATATATCGTAATAAAATTTCTTGTGCATATTCTATATACAAAAACGAACAAATTTAGCCCAGAGAAGTTAAAAAAATGTTCGACAGCGTAATTTTTATTTTAGATGTAGAAAATTAAAGAGCACACTCAAAAAAGCTTAGAAATGCCTAGAAACCTGAAGTTATCCAGAGAGTGAGTGCTGAAAAAGTAACTGTATTAAGTATCATTTTTTATTCCACTAAATAGATTATTTAAAATGAATTTTTATTTTAAACGAAAAATTTTTAACTTATTTCATGTACGTTTCTCGGACTTTTATTTTATTATTTTATAATTTTAAACACTAAATTGATGTATAAGTTATGAAATAAGGGCATATAACAAAAAGTAAGTGATACTTTACTCTCTGACATACATACATACATGCATGAGGAAAAAAAAAATGGTCGATGAACTTATCGTAAGTTTTTTACGATTTGAAAAAAAACTGGAGGGTGGTGGACCAATTCTAACTTGAAATTCAAATTCGGGGCGTCAAAATACTTTTTACTTACTTTTTTTTTGTGTACTTGTGTAGAAACTCGACATATTTTTATCAATTAATTTTTGATGCATTGATGAATTTTAGTAACGCGACTTGATTTACATTTATGACGTTACTTTGATTATAAAAACATCAACTGTTTTGGTGTGCTAATGATTTGAATTTTTTTTTAAACGAAAATCTTAAGGTACGTTGGATTTCCTCATATATTGGAGTAATGTAAATATGTATTGTTATACCTATATACGTCATTTATGTGTATGTACATGTAGGTACATATGTATATATAGGGTGATTGATATAAGGCGCACCAAAAAATATAACGAGTAGGTTGCGTTAAGACAAGAAATAAATAGTATGGAAGGTCCATTTCCCCCCGTTTAGGCGGGAGGGGCAATTTTATAAGAAATTGACTTCAAACATAAAATAAATTATTTAAAAACAACGGTAAAACTTGCAATGCCCTGCCATACCTTTTTGGAAAGCCATAAATCTCTACTTTAATTTTCATTTTTATTTAAGTTGTGGTTGTGAATAGTTTTTAAAAAGTTATTTTTAGAACTCGAAATTTTGAGATTTTTTTTTTTAAATGTCAAATAATTTTTTTCTAAATTTTATATTATTAAGTGTAATTTTTGTAATTTTCAATAAAAAAGAAAACCGGATGGTATTTTACCATCTTAGTGTCTTAGGTTTTGAGAAATAAACAAAAAATGAAAAGTACTTTTTCCAAGAAAACACTTTTTTTGTTTTTTCTATCTTTGCATAAATACCACTGGTTTTTATGAGGAAGTAATAAAAAAAGAACTTAATTAAATAGTATTATTGTTAATATCTGTTACATGTTAGCCTATTCTAATAAAAATCAATGGCGCAAAATTTTAAACAGCCTATTGTTAAGGTATTAGTATGATACTACTTAACAATTTGCTAACTTTATAGTAGTTTATTAACTCATTCTTAATTTTAAACATTTTCTAACTAGTATCGTACTAAAAGAAATTCCTTACTAAATTGCTTCTGAACACACCTAAAACAATGACATTTCGTGTAAAAAAGTAAGCACACGAACCTTTTTTGATGTTTGCAAATTTCAAAGAGTCATATGAAGCTAGCACAATACTAAATAAAATGCACGACTGGGTAGCACGAACTTGCTCCTATGTAATAGACTAGGAATTTAAAAACGAATGTTATTAGAGAAAACTGTTCATAAGGATACAATTAATTTTTTAAATTCTTTTAGTAGTAGGAGACAAAAACAGAATGCTTTGCAAATATGAATATTTATGCAAGAACAAAAATTATAAGTCCTTGTAGTGGTTTTTTAAAAAAAAAGCTTTTATATACAAAATTTCTAAAAGATTTTTAAGAAAAAAATTTGGAATGCCAACTTTAAGTTTTGATTACTGTACGATTGAAAATTAAATTTCCAAAAAAACTTTTTGAAATATCGAATTTTCCAAAAACAAACTGATTTTTTTTTTCAAAAATTCAAAAAATATTTTTTTTAAGTCTTGAAATGCAATGGTTTTCAGGCTTTATAGAAGCATCTCTACAAAAAATTTCAATAAAATCCGTTTTGTCGATAATGAGTAATCCAAAATTTGAAAAAATGGTTCTATGGTAGGTACAAGCTGTAATATCTTAATTTCTATTAAAATTAATTGAAATAAAAAAAAAATTATAAAAATTCTAGGCACCGTTTTCGAGAAAAATTTGATTTTTGATAACCATTTTTTAACATTTGTATGGTGGGTGCCTTTATTTTTAAGTAAAGTAAAACTTTTTTTTTATACATCTTGTGGATTATGTTGAGAAACTTTAATTTTTTAAGTTTAAAAAAAATCCAGCATAAGGTTTTCGAAATACATATTGAGTTTTGAAAAAAAATTTTTTTTTTTAAATCCAAAAAGTTTTTTTTTGAAAATTTGAATACACAATTCTATATAAGTTTCTGGAGAGCTTTAGCAAAAAAAAACATTTTTTGGAACATTTTTTTCAATTAGTTTTAATTTGTTTGTATCTTTTATTTTTAAATCTGTCAAACAATTTTTGAGAAAAAAAAATATTTACAAAATTTCAAGAAAAAAAAAAATTTCGTAGGGCAGGTACCGTTATTTTTAGTTTAAAAAAAAGAAACAAACGTGTGGTTGGAAAAAATTAAAAATGATACCTCCCAACTTTGAAGAATATCGGCCGAGCCGCTTACGCTGTAGTCGAACCGACAGACAGACCGACGAACAGACAGACAGAATTGCGAGATCCACTTTTTTAGTCTTCACTATCATCGTAATGTCAACTTTGATCAAAATCTCGAGTTCGATTTTTTTTACGAATGCATAACTTGCCCTATAGTACCTATAAGTCGCAAGTAAAAAATAATGAACATTATTTTTTTATCTTTTTTTATGCACAATTCTATTTGAAACTTTTAATGCATGAATATTTAGATTTAAGATTATTAAATAATTAATTCTTAGCTTTTACTTTTCAATTGGTACTTTGTCAGTTGGTTGTTGTTGTCACTTACAACTTTTTCTTTTAGGTATTTAATAACTTTGCATGCGCTTTATTCTTCTTTATTTTATGAAATTAAGGCGCTAGTACAGTTCTAATTTATAGTTAAGACAAATTGTTCAAGCACTTTTCGCGGCACTTGTTCTTTCTCGGAAACACTGCTGACACCAATTGTAAGGTCAAGAAAGGGATTAAATAAGAACTCAGTAATTTTTTTAATTTTTAATTCAAGGAAAGAGTTTAAAATAAGTTTAGTCTAAATTTTAATGATTAATAGGTGATGAAAAAATATAATGCACTTTTCTGAACCTTAGCTTGACTTTTACTTGATTTTGACTTTACTTTTCTTGACTTGACTTTTCTTTACTTTACACAATGCATTAACCGAAAGACCTTTTATATTCTAAGGATGCATTTTAATACCGCTTAGGTTTTTGTATAAGGTGTTAAATATTTGAAATGAAATTGAATTTTAAATATCGTAAATGCTTAAATTAAGGATCATCTTACATCTTACACACATAAGCTTTCTAAATAAATAAAAGATTCAATGATATCCCACCCAAGGTTTGTTACATTCCAATTTAAAATATCTAGAAAACGATTGAAAATCGCGCGATATTGAAATCTTTTTCGGACTACAGATGTAATCTCTTCAGCATAACTTTCAAAGCCCAAACTCCTCAAAAGAATGGACTGGAAAAAGTTCAGTCAGTGAAATCATCTGAGTATAGATTCGATTAAAGACCTAGAGTCAAAGGTGAAATCCTTTGAAACATCGATTTAAATGCTTTTAAGGTCTCTTGCCAATCGAATATAGCCAGAAATCATTCCCACCTTGGAGGAATGAAACTCTGTCTATCCTGAGGAAAATGACTAGAAAAATCTTCAATATCTGCAATAAACATAAGGTTCATCAACCTAATAAATATTGTCTCAGAATTAATATGAGAAACATCACATCAACCAAGCAACAAGGTTTGGGAGAATTCTATCAATCAATTGAAAACATAAAAGATTTTGCAAGGCTTGGCAAAGTGCTATTGAGAGAATATTGCAATCTGTACTTTTTGAAAAAGCAAACGCTTAGATTAACACCGTTATAATAAAAGGGGAAATTGCTTGTGCAATAAATACTTTCTCCCCATATAAGTATCCACATCTGGATGGCATACAGCCAATTATGCTACAAAAACTGCAAGATTTGGCAGTTCCATGGCTGAAAATAATTTTCAAAAGATCCCGAAAGTCAGTGGGTGTGGCCATGAATCCGCAAAGGATTTCGGGCCAATTAGTCTGACTTCATTTGTGTTTAAAACTTTGGAGCGCATTATGAACATCCATTTTAGAGACAAATCTCAGCTTGCATACCTTAAGGGTAAGACAATAGAAACGGCCCTTAATAGATAGTGCGTGCAATTGAGAAAACTATTTATTTCAAATTATATACACTCGCTACCTTCTAAGATGTAGAAGAGGCTTTCAACAACGTCCTTACCATATCCATTCCACATCAAGGAGTGGATTATACTCATGCTCAGTGATAGAAAGATTCTAGGTGCGATAGGTAAATATCACTCCATGGGCGGAGTTCAGTCCCCTCTTCTATAGCTTTAAATCATGAAATCAGCGGCTGAGGATCGAAACAAAGGCCTTCTGCATGACAGTCTAATGCACTAACCATTTTGCCAATGGGTCACATTATAAGAGACATCAAAACCTACTATATCCTTTCTTATTTTTGAACTGATTTCAAACTGCCACAGTTGCCACAATCAATTCCATCCACGGGTACAAACAAAATATGGTATAAAAATAGCTGACCTCAGCGCTAGTTTGCCTACCTTGTTACTTCAATTCTGTCCGTCGGTTCAACTACAGCTTTTTTTAAGACCAAAAATATGGTTCACTGGCCACAAATGTTTTGTTCGAATTTTTAAAAAATATTTTCTTCAACAAATTGTTTCGAAGAAATTAAAAAAAAAAAGAATTTTATTAAAAGCTAGCCTATAGTACCTACTTCATATTGAACAAGTTTTTGGTAATTTAATTTTCATGCATGCACGATAATAAGAACTTAAAGTTTTACTACCACATTTTGTTCTTAAAAATATTTTAAAAGCTGTGTATGTGCATTAAAGTTATTTTTCCTTTAAATTCTGTTCTAATACTGAAGGAATTGTTTAGCTTTTTAAAAAACTAATTTTATTCTAATATAATATTTTTCTCTAATAACAACATTTTTGAAATCCTAAGTGTCTTAATCGTGAAACCCAGTAGTGCATTTTGTTTTTATTTACAGATAGGTATTTGCATTTGTAATGAATTTTTCACTTTAAAAAATTAAAAATGTATGATAGTACCTATTTCAGTTTGAAAAAAAATTTACGCCTCAATATCCCAAAAAGGTATAATTTTTATTTTGTCTGGTATTCGCATTAATAACCAAATAAGCACTTCTGTGTTTTTATTTCAGTATCGCAACCTTTAAGGAAGGGTCCATTTTGCTACATTATTATGTATGGCAAAAAATCAAGATCGTGAACATATTTAATTTTATTGACACATGTTTTTAATAATAGTTTGTGGTTACATATTTCAAAACCCATCTGCATTATTTTCTTTTATCTTCGATATAAACATAAGAAAACCGTAGGGTTACAATAACAAATATTGCTTTATGGTCCATTATATTTATATTGTTTTTTTTTGTTTGTTCAAAAGACAAAACTGCAATGGATTATCATACGATGGTAATTTGTCAACCCCAAACGGAAAATGCAGAGTTGTTGGTGTAAACATCTGTGAATTTTCTGAGGGGTGAAAATGCATAAATGCTAAACGTCAAATATATTCCATTCATGAAAATTAGGGTTAAACTAAAATAATGTTGAATTAGGGGAGTTTACAAAAATAAAATCATGTGAGGGAAAATTTAATCATTTCATTATTGTGAGATAGTATATAGGAATAACGTTGGCGGTTTTTGTAGTGTAGTAATTCGGTGCGTATCAACTTAAGCCGACGTCGTAATTGTATAATTTGGTTTTGGTTAAATCACATCAATCAAGTGCCAAAAGCGATTTACATTTCCGAAGTGATATTATCATAATAAGGCCAGTTGTATACATTTTCATTACTTTAATCAACTTGGAAATGAATAACAGTAAAACACAGGATAAAATAAAATACTTTTTATGGTAATTAAATACTCTTTTCTTATTAACTAATCAAGCCTAGTCTTTCTTATAAGTAATTTGTTTCTTTCAAATAGGTACATTTTTTCACAGAAAATTTTTTAGAAATGTCTAATTTTCTTGGCATTTCGAAAAAAAGCTCGGACGATCAATTATATTATTCCGATTTCCTTTACACACTAGCGATTTCGAAGAATTTGATCTCTGTCAAAAAAAAAATCGATTTTTTTGGTGTGAAGGAACGTAAAATCTGTCGTGAGATCGAAATCTTCACACAGAAATAAAAATTTGAATTCGACATGTACATTGTACATATATGTACATAACATATGTATGTACATATTATTTTCTTTGCTTACTTTTAAAACTATACATGTGGGTAGAAATATAAGCAGACAAATATGTTTGTATTGGCGAATTTCAAAATGCTTCCCAAAAATTCTATATACCTATGTAGTAAAAGAAGTACGTCAATGATATTCCATGAGACCAGTTTTGATTTCATTGTATGTCAATGATGTCACAGACAGTGGCGTAGCGTAGCCTAGGGGGGCGGAAAAATGTCGCCGGTGATGCGGGTAGAGTAGAAATCATATGTTTCATGAAAGATCGTTTGACAAGTCAACAAACAACAATGATGTAAATTTGAAATTTGCCACCCTATCTGTGGTTCATCGTTGACCGCTCTCGGCTGATTTTCGTGAATTCGTAGACGGTGAGTAGGGCCGTAAGAGTGCATTCTGTATTGTCGCGCTGATCGCGAAACTATAACAAAACGTTCCGAAACTCTCGCGAAACTGAAAGGGAGTGTTCCGAAACATATGATATGCATATGCGAGATATGATAAGATAACTAGGATTCGCTAGAAACGTTATTCTAGTCTCAGCCAGCTCAATGTTTTTGCACCCTCCCGCATCACAGAAAGTTATTTCGATTGTGTTGTTTATAGTTTAAATACTGTTGAATCTTCTAAAACTAAACACTTAGTACTTCACTCAACCTTTGAACTAGTTTTTGAAAATGAAAAGAGTTAAAGGAAGCGGCGCGGAATACCGCAAGAAAAAGGCTAAGAAAGAAGCAGACGCGAAGACACGAAATATTTCAGTTCTAGATCTGGTTCAAAAGCTACGTTAACGTCTTCGGCGGCATCCAGCAGCAGCGGAAGTGATTCCAATGTAAGCAAGATTCCTCCATCTACGTGAGTGGCCTAGAATTGTTCTCCGGCCAATATTCATGGGAATGCATAACTTATTTTACAGGCAGAAGAAGAAGACGTGCCTGCCGTCGAAGTTGGAAGTCGTTCTGGTCCCACCACAGAGCAGGGTCAAGACGAAGTCGACTCACCAGAAGTACCTCAAGCATCTAGTCACAAGCCTGCAGAAGAAGTGAACCTCGTGAGGCTGTAAAGACGCTTAAAAATCAGTTTGTGGAAGTTCTTGAGGTACTGGAAGAATTGACGGATCGGTAGCCAGTCTTCTTCTGACAGTCATGCAGTCATTCAACTTCCTCACTTTTCTTGGCCTTTAAGCTGCAGAGCTACCTGAAGAAGATGACGCACAGATTTACCTGCAGCAATGTGGACTGAGTATGGATAAGTGTGCTCAAAAACTCTGCGTGCTAAAAGCTCTCCTAGTGGAGAGCAGAGACCGTTTCGTCCAAGCCGCAATCGACTTTTCTAAGACTCGTTGGAAAAAACTCGGAATCGAACTCAAAACGAGAAGAATTCGCAGGAAAAAACGCATGCATGGAGATGAATCCGCAGATGCAGCTTTGTCTCACGAGCCTCATTCGTAAGGCCCGTACAATCCGTTTATGAAACCGCTAATTCCATTTTACTTTCAATAAAAGATACTTCATTGCCTGTAAAATTATGTCCCGAAATTTAATTTTAATTTAGTATTGAATGGGGGGGCAAAATGGGTCTCCCGCCCCGGGCGCCGAGATGGGACGCTACGCCACTGGTCACAGAAGCATTATTATGAGAAGTATCCTAAGCAGGAATGAAAATTAATGCACGTCGACCAAAAAGTTTAATTAGTCGAACATCCTAAGATTTTTCAATTATAAATGAAATGAAAAGTTGTTGTCCAAAGTGGAATTTAAAATCTAAGATAAAATAAAAGTCTGCTTTGATTTTGTTGTCACAACTATGCTTTAAGATGTAGAACTTTATGGCTTAATTGAAAATTCGTTGAATTTTTTAATTATTCTCGGTGAAAAATAAAATTGAAGAATCTAGCATTAATAAAGTTACTAGGCTAATAACGCATTGGACCAGAATTTTAAACAACCTATTGTTAAGGTTACTGAATAGCAATTCACTAAGCATTAAGTAATTTACTATATCTTGGAAAATTTTAATCTTTTTTTTTCGTTTTAACAACAGAAGAATACAATAATTAATTTAGTAGATTGTTTGATTCATGTTTCTTTAAAATAATATAGTATAATATTTCTTTTGAATAATATATACTTCCTTGTTTTCAATAGGTTCAAATTGCAGTTGTCCAATCTTCCAGAAAAGTTTTATTTAACTTCAACAAAATAGCCAACAATCTAAAGTTTAACCATAATGTTTAGCTAGACGGAGTATTTGATCTTCATTATCTCATTTCAAGGCAAAAGGTTAACCAATTTTGATGAGGGCGTACGTCGGTCGTTATATCTATTTGATTATCGTCATCAGAGGCGTATTTAAGGATTTGGCGCCCCGGGCTAGTAAATTTTGCCGCCCTTTTTTTCTGAGGCTGAGCATAAACCACAATCTGTGTTGAAAAATAAAATTTGTTACACTTCTAAACAAAACAAAACATTTATGCCAATTTTACACACTGTTAAAGCTTAAGATAAGCTAGGTTTATTTTTAACACACACCAATAATTCACAAGGTGAAAAAGTCGAGAACCGCTTTAAGGAAGACAAAAATTTTCAGCTGATGTTTCTTCTAAATAGTGTATATATTAATGTACGTTAAAAAACAATTGTTTTAACTAAAAGAATCAATTACACAACGGAAATATGATTTGTTTGGGACAACACGATGGGAAAAAAGTTATAGATTTTATAAAAAAATAGAAAACGCTTCTAGTTTGCACAACTTATAAATCGGAGTGATCAGAAATTCCTTTGCTGACAACAATAATTTCTTAACACCCATAAGTAAATTTGTTCTTTGGCATCGACTTCAGTAACTTACGGTAAAAAGAGCTAACATTTATATTAAATACCAATCCTAAAACACTCTTTGCATCTTTGCACTTTATGTAAAAGCAGAATTTATAATTTGAGGATACCATTATGTCACTTTACACGATAAATATGTAGATGTTAGTCAAAAAAGTTATGTGAAAAAACTACAAGAAAAGAAGACCTTTTTAAAACGAGGAACAGGGTGTCCAAGAAAAACAAATAATTTGTAGGTAATACTCGTATATAAAATTTCTATTGAAACGTAGGAGTCGAATTGTTCTCCTTTTCTCACACTGCTTAAAAACGATTTCTTGAAATAAGACTTTTTTAGAAGCGATATGACAATAGTTTGGATATTATTCGGATAAATTTTGGAACAGAAAAACTGGTCTAAACCAAATGTGTGTACCGAAACAATTTCAGACAGCCAATGGAAAGTTTTTTATCATTCAGCCTGTCTAGAACATAACATACGCTCCAATAGCATGATGCTAAATTTGATTAAAATTAGCAAAATCGTATTTTTAACCTAGTATTATACTAAAATAGTTTTAACATCGTACTAATTCGATTAAAATTTTGTGCCAATAGTTTTTAAAATAATACCTATCCTTTTATTTATCCATTATTAACTTTTGTACAAAAAACAATCATTATATTGTTTCGTAAGTCGTTCAAAACTATTGATGAAGGCAAGGGTATTTGTATATAGGGACACGAGACAGCCAAAACTATAAAAAATTGAGGCATGATTTGCTAGGTATATAAAAAGAATAAAATTTTGTGTGTGACCTTATATCTAGAATCCGGCTTGATGGATTTTTATATTTTTTTTTAATAAAAACTCTTTGTAGATGGTTTTAAGTTGATTTTTTTTAGAGCTACATAGCAACAAGTGTTTTTTCGTTTCATTGGAATTTGTTGAAAAGAATAGGTACACGTCTGTAAATATTTTTATTATGAATTGTCATTATAAAAAATCGTTTATAAAAAATAAGAATAGTAAATGGTGAAAAAAATGAGTGACATGTTACAGTGAACTCTCTCACAGCCGGACACTCACGGGTCACGGCACTGAAAAAATTGTCATGCTTGAAAAACTTTGTATTTTTTGTTTATCCTTCAAAAATATTGTAAATTAGACAATTGTTAGGGGCGGCTTGCCCTCTTTTACTTGTATGTTTTGAAAGTTCAATCGCTTCAAGAAAATATTATAAACTGACCAAATTGGCGGCCCAAACCGCCCCTAGCAGCCTTACCGCCCCGGGCTGTAGCCCTTTTAGCCCTAGGGTAAATACGCCCCTGATCGTCATCAATTACTTTTTAAAGACACAACGACGAATGGCGATTTTCAAGGGCAAGTCTATGATCGACCTTTGGCAAAGCAACATTTGTATGTGCTTTCGAAAAAGTATGCACTTCTGTTGAAGCTCCAATATCACATGGTCCACGAAATAATGATTAAGAACTTCTACAAACAATGTGATATCGAAGTTCCTATGCAGATGGCACCGGGTTCAAAACATAGTTTTGGTTGTATAGTCTTCTCTGCAGAGTTTATAAGCTTTACAACCTGCAGAAGAGAATGGAATATAAATCGAAAATGTTTTTTGATAATAAGGCAAGCAAATTATCATGTGGATACGAAGTTTTGGTGTAATCATTGCCTAATTGTAATAAGCAAATACACATGCATACAAGAACACAAATACTTTTGCCCTTTACTACTTGATACTATTTATTTGGGGTTTTTGTGTAGGTACTCTGTATGTGCGCCAGTGACGGTTATAAGAACGAAATTAATTTGATCAGGTTGTTTCTTTGGTTTTCTCTTATAAAAATACATGAAAATTGGAAAATGCACCAGGAAAAATTAATTAAATAAAAAACTTCAATGCGAAAATTCAAAAGCAGTAATGGAACTTATTACTTTAGGCAAAGCGTGAAAGAGAAGATAATTGGGATATGACCGACAAGGAGAATTTTCGTCAGTTTCGGCAAAGCGTTCTCATACTCGAAGAGGATACAATACCATAACTAACATTATAAAAGTCTTTCATTAAACTCTTGAGCCCGTGTGAATTTAAAAATAAAATACAATGTACGACTGAATCGCACTTAAGTGAAAGTATTTGGAATTTAAAATACATTTCATAAATATAAACATTTAATGATTTAATGAGATAAAAATGTTCAAATGCATAAAATTGCCGTTTGATTTCAAGAAAAGTATTAATTTATACAAACAAAGTTTAAAAATCATTTTATTATTAAATACATTTTTCATGCAAAATATATAGATTTTAGGAAATAATTTAAAAAAAATAATCGTTCACACGTTTTGTTTCAAACAACGCAAAATATATTTTTTCGAAAATACTTATATAAAAATTTGTATATATAATATTAAAAATCGTTAGAGCCGTTAAAGAGAAAGTGGAAAATCAAAAAGCATGGTACCGTTAATAACATTTTTCCCAATTTTTTTTTTTTTACCAAAATGTAGTCCATATCTATAACACCACACCTATTTTTTTGTAATCAAAATCGGTAGAGCCGTCTTCGAGATAACTAAGATTTTGCATTACGGCTCTATGGGGCTAAATAAAAAATTTCAATTTTACTTCTAGCAAATCATCGAAGACCTTTAGGCGCCAGTTATAGCTATCATTGAAAACCATCATTGAAAATTTTGTTTTCACTTTTTGGGATAGTTAAACTATGAACACTGAGAATGTTTGGTATACAAATGAAGCTAATCAACTATATATTTTACTTTTGCAATTAAAAATTAAAAAATCTGTTCAATATTTCTCAAAAAACTAGTTTTAATTTTTCAATGATGAAAATCGTTTTCAATGAACAGCAGATTTTCGTTCCAACAAAGTGGAACACAATCGTTTCAATGATTTGTGTTCGATTCTCTTTCTATTCTCATGTGTCAGTTTTTTTTTCAATGATCAACTCTAGCCTCAAAAAATTATTCAGGTTGACTTTGTAATTTATAGTGATGGGTAGGATACGAATTTAAAATGAGTTTGTATGAGGTATTAATTTTTCGAAATGAGGTGGTATTTTGTCTCACCTCAAATGTCCCATAGGATATAACTATTTTAATGTGCATTTTAACAAAAAAAAAAAAAAAAAAAATATATTTCATCTGACATAATTAAAATGGATGACGAACAAAGAAGTAAACTCTTACACACTATTGGTATCTATACCATAAAACAGGAATTTACCTCATATGTTTCTGGGAATACCATGGCCGTACTCTACTTATATGTTTATATGATATGAGTTTTAATATATTTTCTTTCATTTGCTCTTTTTAGGAACATTTCGTTGACGAAATAAAAGATAAATATTCATTTTTACTTGATGCACCTGTGTACTTATTGAAATCTTTTATGATAAAAGTCACAGAAGTTTGTCTTTTATTCTTTTATGATTTTTAACAGATTTTGACATGCTGAATACCAAAAATGCTATTCGTAAAAGATTTTTTCCAAGTTCATACGTTTGACATTTTATAAAAGTTTTCTTAGCAGATTTTATAACAGATTTTACCATGCCGAATACCAAAATTATAATTCATAAAAGATTTGTTGACATCTCAAACTTTTGTATTGAAATTCATAACAGAATAGAAGAATAAAAGATTTCGCCGAATAGGCCTAAATGATTGCAGTTCGCAAAAAAAAAAACTTTAAGCAATAACAAAACATGCGACATTTTGTATTGCCTCATGAATGAGGTACCCATCACTAGTAATTTAGCAAGCATCAAAGCGACAGATATTTTCAATGACACATCTTTTCAATGACAGCGAAATTATTGATTGCTATAACCGACTTGTCAAAAAATATTCCACCGTTCCACTGATTTGTGTTTCAATGATGGTTTTCAATGATAGCTATAACTGGCGCCTTAGGCGAATTCTATTACTCGTAATTAATGTCAAATTAAAAACTAAAAACAAACATGAGGTTCAAAGCTTAAGTAAATAGTGAGGACATGGATAAATAAATAAACAACCCTTTTTAAGGCCAGGCGCGCACACATAATTTTTAGTTTTGCAACTGTTTAGTTGCTAAAACGAAACATATGGGCTTATATGGGACACTGCGCACTTAGAGCAACTCGATTCGAGCAACTAAAAAGTTTGTGTTTTGACACAAACTAAATGATTGCCTAAAATGAGTTCGTTATTTTGTGTAACATATAATTATATGCATTTGCGCGGACATTCAACAAATATTTCATCTGTTTTCTATAAGCAACCAAACAATTGTGCAACTAAAAGTTGAATGTGCGCGCCTAGCCTTAGAGCAACTCGATTCGAGCAACTAAAAAGTTTGTGTTTTGACACAAACTAAACTATTGCCTTAAATCAGCTCTGTAATTTGTATTACATATAAAGAGAGATATTTTGAGGTGCTTTAAGGTGAGGTGTGATATTTCAGAGTGGTGTCTGCGACATTTTATATTTCCTCATGAATAAGGTACCCATCACTAGTAATTTCAGAAGCATTCAAGCGACATTGCTATAACCGACTTGTCAAAAAATATTCCACCGTTCCACTGATTTGTGTTTCAATGATGGTTTTCAATGATAGCTATAACTGGCGTTTTCGAGATAAATAAGATTTTGTATAACGGCTGTATCTCAGGTACCGTTAGTTTTGGAGCTAAAAACAAAATTTCTATTTCTCCTCTAGGAAATTACCCTTAAGTACCAAGTTTGCAAAAAAATACCTCCACTTGTTTAGGTTGTAGGTCGAGGTACAGACATTCATCGTAATGTCAACTTTGATCAAAATCTCGAGTTAGATTTTTTTTAAATGCAGAACTTGACCTATAGTGCCTATATCGTAAGTTGAGAGTTCGTAAGCACTTTAAGTCATCATCAAAGGGCTCTCGGGCGGTGAATTGAGTGAAGCAAGTCCCCCTCCAATACGACAGGTTCCACCGGGCATAGCACATTTACTCTTCAAATTGAGCTAGTGACTAAAGAAAACAAAGACAAATACCGACGTCTCTCTTTATAGAAATGAGGAAAATTCTGCTCTCTGGCCCAATGTGAAGCATAGCCAGCCACAACAACTACTACAATTTTTGATGTAACTAGATCCACGAGTAGTCTATCCAGCAATTTCCTTAATTTTAATTTAAACTTTCCATTTAGGCATATGTCATGTTAAGTTAGGTGGGTTGATGATGCCGCAAGCCGTGTCACCTATCTCGGATCTCATCGGATCCATTGTGCTCCCTAGGGTGTGAGTAATGTAGAAATGGAAGGTGTAAGACGAAGGATTTAGTGAAAGTCTTAGGTATGGGGTGCCTTTCTAAACCATACTGATTTCTGAATGAAGTAAAGGATAATTTTTAGTGAGAAAAACTATTTTCCGAGGCCATCTTTTCTAGTTCTGGCTGGATACAATTGAGGTCTGCTAAGTTTAAGTATGAACATATGTACTCTGTTCTTATATTGATATATCTTACCAAGGATTCTTTGAAACCCGACAAGTGTCAATTATTCACCATTTGTCATTTGCGGTCTTTAGGAAACTTTAATAAATTCTATACTTTTTCTGCTCCAGTGCATAAGTGCCCTGAATAGAATTTGGCTCGGTTCAAGTGATGAACCATCTTTGGCCAGTTCATCAGCTATTTCCCATAAATATAACGCAGACCCGTCGAAGGGTGACTGAATTTCTTTTTCCGAGCATTCTTAATTCACTATGGCAACGAGCAACCAGTTTTGACTTCATGACAATTGACCAAATGGCTCTGATTGCCCCTGGCGATCTTTGAAAATATCAATGTTCTTATTCGCCAGTTCACATGTGCAAAGACATTTTGCGGCCTCGCAAACTGCAAGCACTTCCGCTTGGAAAACACTGCAAAAGTTTGGGAGCTTTAAAGATATCTTTAAGGGTCGGTTGCGTGAGAAGATGCCTGTCCCCACCCCAGCTTCCGTTTTGGAACCGCCTGTAAAGACCTAAACATGATTTGTGTATAGGACCGTGTTTTCTTTCCATATCTATGTATCTATGTGGAATATTTTTTAATGTTATTGGGTTATCTACATAAAATCTATGTACGGTGAAATATAGTTTGTTTGAATATCTAAGTCAGTAAAGTTTTCCACGGTTCTGTGACCACAGTGGCCCCTTTTCCAATATTATACTATTTAAGTCGAAGAGCATTGTTGGCCGCAAGCTCCTTCGTGAATGGATCGAGTGGGTAAGTGGGAGGAAAGTTGCTAGGGCTTCGATTGGCGTGGCTTTAATGGCACTTGCTGTGCCGATATATGCCAGTCTCTGAATTTTTGGCATGACCTTAAGATTGGTTGAAAATAAAAAATTCGGTTCATAGTGACAGCAGTGGTATATGCCCATCTCTTTTATTCGTATGTTGGTTGATTTCGATTATTTTTTGTCGTTTTTCTTTACAATTTAATTTAAAAATTAACCCAGATCCACCACCGGATCTATGGTTTTAAAAACACGCTTACCATTTGCATTACCAAAACAAGTGTGATGAGGGCTATAAGCTTTTACGTGCCGATAGTCTCAATGGGAGAAGGGGCAGTGGGAAAGCTATTTATATTTGTGAAGGCATTAAAAGTAAATTTAATTGTAGATCGGAAGTGCCCAATCTATTTCTTGTTTGCAAATATTATGTCTGATTACAATAATTGTGCCTTGACCGGGTGTGTCTACATCAGGGCGAATGAATACATACATATGTATATCCATATACCCACTTGATTACACTTCTCGAAAAAAAAAAAAATTTATTTGCTTGAAGAAAATCATTACCTTACTGAAAGTATGAGATCATTTAATTTATTCACAGTGAATACCACCTGTCACTCACTTTGCAAGAAAAGTTAGTACTCGTTTATATCTACACTTTTTCTTCGTTAGTGACTTAAATAGTGTTTTGCTTTACAATCAAATTTTTGCACCAGGTTTTTCAAGACAAGATCTCATAAATCATACTTTTGACGAAAGAAGCCTACAAACAATGGATGTCTACCAACAACTTTATCGTAGATTCCGTAATCTGGCCGTGGTTAAGATAAGAATGGCAAAATCACTTTATAATAACCCGCTTAGTTGGTACATGAATAGATAAGCAAATAATTCTTGTGAGCCAAATATTGATAAAGATGAACCCACACATTCTGTTGACCCACACGAAGATGGCGCTCAGTTCGCTTGTATAGATATTCGACTTAGGCTCGTATTCACCGAGCGCTCCTAAACGGCTCTTAACTTTACGAGGCTCTTAACTTGAAATTTCTGTGGGGTATTCACCAACCACTCGCAAGTGTTTTTCGAAGTTCGAAAATGAGAGCCACTCTCTCTTGTTCAGGCATACCCAAACTGTGAAATGTTGTGGAATGTTGGTCTTGACAGCAAATGGATACTCTTCTACTTAGCATTGCTCACATGGATTCGAGTCAAATGTCGGAACCACTCCTAACTTTTAAGAGCGCTCGTAAGTCTTCACTAATATTGCTTGGTGAATAGGTTTATGAGCTTCTTAAGTTATGAGCGCTCGGTGAATACCGGCCTTAGTGGAATGATTTTTGTCTATCAAGTCGAATGCTGTAAGTCATGACCGATTAGATGCGGTCTTCCTAAGAGCAATTTTATTTATTATTTGTCAAATGTAACACATGCATTTAACACCATATTAATGGTATTTTTTGTGAACTGTAGAAATTGGCTATTTACTAATTTATACTAATTGTACTAATTATACTAATTTCCAAAGCGCGTAAACGTAAATGATCTTCGTCCAATTTCTGTCCTATTTTTTTTTTTGTCTCAATTTTTTGAGAAAGTTTTTCAAAAAAATAAAATTGTTAGTAATTAAATGCACGACTGGGTCACACGAACTTGCTCTTATGTAAGATACTAAGAATTTCAAAAATGAATGTAATTAGAGGAAAGCTGTTCATATTCATTCATTTTTTTTAATGGCTAAAACAACTCCTTTAGTACATAGATTGAGCTAAAAATAGGATGCCAAAAATTATAAGTTTTTGTACTGGTTTCTTAAAAAAAAATAAGCTTTTATATACAAAATTCTTAAATTATTGTAAGGAAAAATTTTGGTATACCAACTTAAAGTTTTTATTACTGTACGCATAAAATTTAATTTTCCAAAAAAATATTGATCAGTTTTTGAGATATTGAATTTTCCAAAATAAGTAAAGTAGGTAGATTTTTTTTTTTAAATTCAAAAAATACTTTTTTTTTAAGTTTTGAAATGTTTTCAAAACATTTTGGAAGCTTCTCTATAAAAAATTTCATTAAAATCCGTTATGCCGATAGAAAGAAATTTAAAATTTAAGAAAATGATTCTATGGTACGAGTAAATACAGTCAGTCATATATTAATTTCAATTTTTTACTTGCGATATAGGTACTATAGGGCAAGTTCTGCATTTGGAAAAAAAATCGAACTCGAGATTTTGATCAAAGTTGACATTACGATGATAGCGAAGACGAATAAAGTGGGTCCGGCAATTCCGTCTGTCTGTCTGTATGTCTGTATGTCTGTATGTCTGTATGTCTGTCTGTCTGTATGTCTGTACCTCGATCTAGAGCCTAAGCCACTGGACCTATTTTCTTCAAACTCGGTGGTTATGGGTCTTCGGTGATTCCCTAGAGGGGAAATTGAAATTTTTTTTTTAGCTCTAAAACTAACGGTACCCCCCATACACCCGTAATGCAAAATCTTATTTATCTCGAAAACGGCTCTAATGATTTTGATAAAAATAATTAGGTGCGATATTATGGACAGAGACTACGTTTTGGTAAAAAAAATTTGGCGCAAAATGTTATTAACGGTACCTGTCATAGAACCGTTTTTTTGATTTTCGACTTTCTCATTAACGGCTCTAACGATTTTACCCAAAAATTTTCAGTAGGAGTCCTAAGTTTAAAATAAAATTGTATATAAAAATATTCGAAAAATTATTTGTTGGGATTTTTGAAAAAAAATTTTTTTTGAAAAATCAATATCTTGAAAACCTATAAACGATTATTTTTTTAAATAATTTCCTAAAATCAATATTATTAATTACTTAAAATTCGCATCCCAGATTTTTTTCTTGAAAACTTTTAAAGAAATTTCTTATAAAAAAATTATTTATTTAATATTAAAACGATTTTTTAAAGTTTGTTTGCATGAATTCATACTTTTATAGAAATCAGGCGGCAATTTGATTTTAAATTCATGTTTTATATTTATAAAATGTATCTTAAATTCCAACGTACTTTTACATAAGAGCAAGTTCGTGCGATCCAGTCGTGCATTTTATTTTTATTAAATTATAGATCTTAAAAAATAATCGAAAGAAACAAAATTTTATCAAAATTCTAGTCACCATTTTCGAAAAAATACGATTTTTGAATACCATTTTTCAAAATTTGTATGGTGTGTACCGTTGTTTTAAGGTAAATTACATCTTTGTCTCACAACTTGTAAATTATATTAAGAAACTTTTATTTATCAAGTCTGAAAAAAATCGAACATGGAGTTCTCAAAATATTGAGTTTTGAAAACAAAGTTTTGATATTTTTTTTTAAAAATCCAATTTTTTTTCGAAAATCTTAATACATAATAATATTAAAAATTTTGAGAAAATCAAAAACAAAAAAAAAAATGGTTCCAAGGGGGGTACTATTAAGATTTTAAAAATCTTCCTTTCCAATTTTCTTCAAACTTGGTACATATGGGTTTTAATTTTTTAATTTTTTAAAACCAAAAATAACGGTACCTGCCATACGATTTTTTTCGAAATTTTATAAATATTTTTTTTCTCAAAAACTGTCCCACAGAATTTTTTAAAAAAAATTTTCTCAAAAATAGTACCTACGGCCGATTCAAATCATTTTTTGTATGCCAAAGCTCCTCCAAAGTTTGAATATTATTACATATTCAAATTTTCAATTTTTTATTTTTTTGGATTTAAAAAAAAAAATCAAAATTTTTTTTTGGAAACTCAATATTTCGAAAACCCCAAGATCGATTTTTTTTCAAACTTGACAAATAAAAGTTTCTTAACATAATCTACAAGATTTGAGAAAAAAATTTGGTTTTATCTAAGACTAACGGTACCTTCCATACAAATTTTAAAAAATGGTTTTCGAAAATCGTATTTTTCTCGAAAACGGTTTCGAGAGTTTTGCTAAAATTTTTTTTCTCTTGATTAATTTTTACGATCGATAATTTAATAAAAAAAATTGAAATCTAGATATTACTGACTGTACCTACCATAGAACGATTTTTTCGAATTTTGAATTTCTCATTATCGGCGTAAATTATTTTAATGAAATTTTTTAAAAAGAAGCTCCTAAAAAGTTTAAAAAACATTGCATTTCAAAACTTAAAAAAAATATTTTTTCAATTTTTTAGAAAAAATAGTCTTTTTTTTTTGGAAAATTCGATATCTCAAGAACGGCTTAATATTTTTTATTGGAAATTAGACTCTTGTTCGTACAATAATAAAAACTTAAGATTGGCGTACCAAATTTTTTTCTTAAAAATGTTTTAAGAATTTTGTACATAAAAGCTTATTTTTTTAAGGAACCACTAAAACGACTTATAATTTTTGTTCTTGCATAAATTCATATTTGCATAGCATTCTGTAAAGTCTAACATAAGCCCGAAGATGGATATTTATATCCGAAACGCGTCGCTGTAAAATAAAATAAAATAATTATATGTTGTAAAAAAAGGTTAAATATAAATAATAAAATAAAACTTCAATTTTAATTAATTTAAAAATTTTTTAATTTTAACTTATTTTATTTTTAATACATTAAAACAAATTCTGTTTTTATCTCTTACTACTAGAAGAATTTAAAAAAAATCATTTTATCCTTATGAACAGTTTTCTTTAATAACATCCGTTTTTAAAATTCCTAGTCTATTACATAGGAGCAAGTTCGTGCGACCCAGTGGTGCATTTTATTTAATTCTGTATCAGAAAGCTCAGATCTACAACTCTTCTACCATCAGGAATGAAATCGGTTTTATCTGTTGCTTTCTCGACTTCAACACGTAGATCATATGTAAGTTTTTGTAGGATGTTTGGGTGCAATATATATCAGCAATGAATATCAGCAATATTTTCCGGTTCATTTACCAGTTCAGTCACAACGTTTTTACATTTTCTTTTAATAACAAACCATAAATTTCGATAATTTAACGAAATTGGAAATAAAGAATTTAAAAAAGAAAATTTTATAGTAGACCAGGAATACTTGGTCAAAATTGGTGACACAATTATTGGATTACCAAAAAAATGCATTTTTAAGGCAGTTAGTACAATACAAATATAAAAATATTTTGCTTATAAAGCAAAGAAAACAAATAACACATATTTCTGACTTCTAAGGTACTTACTTATATACAAAATCAACAAACTAATATATAACTAATTACCTTCCATAATTACTATTTTTTGATCGAAATAATCTATAACCATTCGGCATCAGTTGTCCCAGAACAAATATTCACAAAACTGTTGTTTTTAAAATTCAGAAATCTATTAATTTTCAAATTGCACAGAGCTATTGTTGTTCAAAAAGCGCAAACCCTTGTATTTTTAATACCAAACCTTGTTTATTTATTTCTGTAAGTTTTTAAAAATCACCAAAGAGCTTAAAATGTTATCTTCCACAAAGCAAAAAGAATCCAATTCATTGAAAAATAAAGCGAATACTGAATATTCAGTTTTTTGAATTTTTCATTCAAATACCTACGAGTATTATGCTATATGTTACCCGGCCTATGAAAAGGTGGCTTATGACTCAAAAAATTATTTTTCACTTTTTTTTTGCTTAGGATAGTTTTTGAGACGCTCTTTCACATGGTGAAAACCAGAAAGTCCTAACTTGTACTAAAAATGTGGAGAAAGAAGATCACAAATAAAAGAAAAACTGAATTTTATTGAAAATCCAGAATCAAGATAATACATACATGGAATTGAAAATAAAAAAAAAAGGATTGAACGCTACTATTATGTATTAGTAAAGTAGTTAAAGTATCATTATACATATAATATTAATTACTATATTGCAATGGCAACACCTTAAGTTAATCTAAAATGTCAGAATAAACGGAAGTCACTTTGTGACGAACCACTGAGATAGAAGGTCTTTTCATTCAAGTATATTATATTGGCGACGAGTCGATTTTATATCGAGCCTACAAGTGCTTAATAAAGTCTTTACATATAAAAAAAAAAAAAATAAAGTAATAATAATTACGTCAAGATTATAAAAGAAAGTTTTATAATAATACCTTAATAAAAATGGCCGTTCCACGCGAAAAAAGGCAAGTTTTTCAATCCGACGAAAAGCTAGATGTCATTCTCAAGCAAGTCCAGGCGAACCACGTGGTCGGCAACATGCCTAACTTTATACCAGGGAACAACTTTAGCACATACGAAGTTCGACTTAAAATGTTTTTTAAGATTAATAAAATATCTGCCGAAGATCAAGTTGGAATGCTTTTAACATTATTGAGCGATGATGTGGTCGAGAAACTGATGCATTTGGTACCATCAAATACTAAGCCTGAAGAGATGACCCTCGATGCCCTTTTGGTGTGCTTAAAAAACCATTATTCTCCCACAGGTAATGTTATTGCAGAACGTTTTAAATTTTACAACTTAAGGCAATCACAAGGAGAAAAAATCTGCGACTTTGTTGTGAGGTTAAAGTTTTCTTCACAAAAGTGTGAGTTCCCTAATGTAGTTTTGGATGAAATGCTACGAGACATATTCATAGTTGGTTTAAGCAACAATGGATGGCAACAGAAATTGATCGAGATTGGAAAGGCATTAAAATTTGACGAAGCCGTCAGCAAGTCTCTTAATTTTGAGCTAACAGAGGCTGAAACACGTGCTATTAACAGCCCAGCAACCATAAATCAATTTTGTACCCAAAGAAGAACAAGTCAAAGAACGAGTAATGATAACTTCAAGCACAGTCAATATCGTCAGTCGAGTTACAAGCCCATTAGTCGTCGGAGGTCCAAGTCAAACAATCGTCAGTCCACAAGGTCATCGAGAGGAGAGTGTTCTAGGTGCGATCGTAGTCATCACGAAAACAATAAGTGCCCTGCTGTCAACTGGACCTGTTATCGCTGTAAAAAACGTGGTCACATAGTGTCTAAATGTCGAGCTAAAAAAGTTGTGTACTTTGTCGATGATGTAGGAGCAGAGTCGTCAGATGGAGAAAGCTCAGAAGCATTATGCAAGGGTACAAAAGAGTTGTATGAGGGGCTCTATTGGTATTCTAATGTCAACAGAATAAATGCTCCAGTGTTTATCGATGTCATTATTGCGGATGCATCTATAAAAATGGAAGTTGATTGCGGTGCGTGTACGAGTGTCATCAGTCAGGAGGGTTATGAAAAGTATTTCTCTAAGTTAAGTATTTGTCCTTATGATAAATTATATACTGTTACTGGTGAAAATATTTCGGTTCTAGGTAAAATTGTTGTTCCAGTGCGATTGGTTGGTCATCGGAGATCTCAAGATAAAGTGTTAGATTTAGTGGTTATCAAGACATCCAACAAAAATTTCTTGCCGCTCATGGGTCGAGTATGGATGGATGCATTGATGCCAGGATGGCGTGAAAAAATAGTCACTTATACAAGTTCTGAGCAACTATTAGCCAATATTCAGGGAAAACAAGAATTCGAAAGGAAACCAATAACAGGTTATAATATAACAACCCCCCATTTAAAATATTCAGGTATTGAGAAAAAAGAATATTTCGTAGAATTTTTAAAATTAAATTTTCCAAATGTCTTTAATACAACTCTACAAACTCCAATCAAGGGTCATGTAGCTCAAATATTTTTAAAAGAAAATTCTGAACCAATTTTCTGTAAGCCATACAGCCTTCCATATGCCTTGCGTGAGCCAGTAGAAAAAGAATTAAGAAAAATGATGGCCGAAGGTATATTAGAACCTGTGGAACATAGCTCATGGGCAACCCCAATAGTTGTTGTAGAAAAAGAAAACAAAGCAATTAGAATTTGTATGGATTGCAAAATAACGATAAATAAATTTATTTCATTGCAATACCATCCACTTCCGCGCTTAGATGATATTTTCGCAAGTCTTTCAAATTGTCTTTATTTTATAAAAATAGATTTTTCAGGCGCATACCTCCAGTTATCAGTTGCACCTGAATCTCGCAAGTTTCTAACAATAAACACACACTTGGGTTTATTAAGATATACACGTTTACCCTTTGGAGTAAGTTGTGCTCCTGCAATCTTTCAATCAACAGTTGAAAAAATTTTGTTAGGTATTAAAAACGTTGCATGCTTTTTAGATGATCTAATAATTGGTGGAGCTAATGCGGCAGAATGTATAAATACTTGTACATCCGTTTTTGAAAGACTAAGTAAACATGAAGTCAAAATTAATTTACAAAAATGCGAGTTTTTAGTCACGGAAGTAGCTTATTTGGGTCATGTTTTATCTTTTAATGAGTTAAAACCTAACCCCAAAAAAGTAGACGCTGTTATAAAAGCCCCAGCTCCGAAAAATCTCCAGCAATTACAAGCTTACCTTGGACTTTTGAATTATTATTCACATTTCATTCCGAATTTGTCTACTAAATTATCCGTTTTCTATAAACTTTTAAAAAAAGATGTTAAATTTGTTTGGTCTAGAGAATGCCAACAAGTTTTCGATGCTTCAAAAACATATTTATTAAAATATAAGGTTCTGGCTCTCTATGATTCCAAAAAGCCATTGGGTGTATATGCTGACGCAAGTCCCTATGGATGCTCAGCCATTCTGGTTCATTTCATAGATGGAGTAGAGAAACCAATATTATTCGCAAGTTGCACGCTTAACGAAAGCGAAAAAAATTACTCTCAATTGCATAGAGAAGCACTAGCAATAATATTTGGTATTCGAAAATTCCATAAATACATATATGGACTTAAGTTTCAGTTATTTAGTGATCATGAACCATTAAAGGAAATTTTCAACCCCAAAAAGTCAAATTCTTCCGTAGCGATTGGTAGGTTAAAAAGATGGTCAGTAATTTTATCAATGTATGATTATGAAATTAAATTCAGACCAGGGCGCCTAATGGGTCATGTAGACGCTCTTTCGCGTTTACCCTTGGATGAACCAAGTGGTGTCCCTGAAGACGGAATGGATTGCGTTAATTTTTTCAATGAGGGTCATGAAATACCTCTAGATTTTGAAGATTGAGAGTCCTCTGATTGTATTGATAGAATTTCAAGGTTGTATCCGAAGAGTTCATATAGAACAAATTCGAAAACCCTCACAGTCAGAAAAACTATCCGAGTATTTTCAGTCTTTGCAATCTTCTGTGGAAAAATCAAAGAAATTGCCCGTTGGCCAAAAAGAATGCGAAGAGACATCACCTAAGATAAAACAATCACCCAATCAGTACAATAGTCCAGATAGGACACCACTTTCCCAACCTACAGAAAGGTCCTTACGACCAAGAAAAGATATAAAGAAACCTAAAAGACTATATTACTAAGATTTATAAAGTAATTATGTTATAATTTAAAATTATTAATAAATTGTTAAATTAAAGACTAAATAAAAAAAAAAAAAAAATGTATTTTTTATTATTACATACTTAAATGTTATTTTTCAATTATCATTTCATATGTATCATTACGTAATAAACTTAAGAAGGGAGATATATTATGTATTAGTAAAGTAGTTAAAGTATCATTATACATATAATATTAATTACTATATTGCAATGGCAACACCTTAAGTTAATCTAAAATGTCAGAATAAACTGAAGTCACTTTGTGACGAACCACTGAGATAGAAGGTCTTTTCATTCAAGTATATTATAGCTACAAAAATGATTTTACAAAAAAAAAGCTATTTTGCACAAAAAAAGAGAGACACTGGACAATTGGAAGGAATGAGAACAACTACCGAGAAACTGACGAAATGCATTGTTTATCTTTAACTGATGATTTATCGAAATTTTGTTTTTAAGTCATAAGCCACCTTTTCATAGACCGGATAACATATGGATCGTTTTAAAAAAATTAAATTTTTAGCGTTATAGCTTTTTTTTTTTTTGCATTTCAATTTAAAGACTTGAAATTTGGCATGGAACTGTGTTTATATGTCAGCATTATAAGAAAAAATTTGCAGATCGATTGATGGTAACGAATATCCATGGTAATTAATAATGTGTAATCTCCGTGGCCTTTTTGGGATGTGATTTTGATGCTTAATCATTTTAATATTTTTAATGATGAAAATGATTTTTTTTTATTTTGGGCCTTGTCGCTTGAAAGGCCTTCTCTTAAACGTCAATTTTATGATATGCAAAAAAAAAAATGTTGTTTTATTGTCCCAATACTTAGTTGAATGAGTGTGACAAGATTTAGAAAAAAAAAAAACATAATTAAACATTTTCGCTTTTTCACACAACTTAACAATTTTTAATAATTTTTTACGATGCATCATCTTATAGTACGTTAAAAAACCTTCAATTTCATGTTTTATTATTATTTAATTATTGCAATTAATTCCTTTAAAATTTACATACAAAATAATTTTTTCATCCGAGTAAAAATTCTGTGTAATCTCCGTGGCCTTGTTATCTTTGTACCATATTTATATTTTTTAGTCTAACCACCGCCAAAAGAAAAGTATTTAATCATACTTGAACCTAATATAATTTGGATGACATTGAATTACATTGACTATATTAAAATTAAGAAATTATTATTTTTTTTATATTCTAGATAAATATACTGAATTTCATCATTCCTTACAGTATTGGTACCCTAAAAGTTCCAAGAAAGTTAAATTTCAAAGAATAAAACAGTTTTCCCCTGAAGAGTATGATTTTGAATTTATTTAATTTGTATTTTTTATTAATTATCCTATTAAATTTATTTGCTTTCCACAAAATTTCAAATATTTATTGTTACTATTTATTTTGTGGATAATTGTTATTTTATGCAAGAAAAGAACATTTTTAATACATTCGAAATTTTCAATTTTAATTTTTATCGAAAAATTCTCGTAAAATGAAAAATATTTGAAAAAATAAGAACTCCTTTTCTACTTGTTTACTATAGATTTAGAAACTAAAATCCAAGAAAAACTGAACAAATTTTTTTTGAAACGATCAGTAAAAAATTTCAATTTTTAAAAAATGACCCATATAATAATATATTAAGAAAATCGAAATCACGTTGCAGAGTTAAATACGTACTACGCAGTTCATGATTATTTTGTCTATTTCTGTATTTTGTATATGCTTTATTTTTAAGCCTCAAAAGCCTTTTATTATACCAAGCAGGATTTGAATTGCATAAAAATATTTTTGTTGGAACAAATCGGTTGATTGTATTTTTAATAACACTCTTAAATGTATTGTAAGCCACTTTTAAGTTAGGCTGATTCATTATAGCACCCCAAGATAATGAAGAAAGATAATATCAAATTGGCTGAAAAAGTCCTTCGATATCACTTGTTATATTGAAAGGAACTCAATATTTCTCATCTCAAATTGCACCTAAATTAAAATCACCAGCGTAAAATACATATTGCAAATCGGAAAGACTTTTAAGAATATTTTTAAAATTATTTAGATGTATTCACAAGAACTCTCATACACTCTCAATACTATTTGCTTACATACCTATATTCATCTCGCGCCTGGCATATAAAACTTTATATACATAGGTACCTACCTACAATTGATTCTGTCAGCAAAAAGAAACCCAGATAAGATTTTCTCCCTTAAATATATCACTACCGCATCTCTTCTTTTGCTTATATTTTTCCCTTCCACGTAATCTCTGCACTGTTAAATATAGGGATACTAACGTTCTTGCGGCACAGAAAACAAACTTTTAATTCAGTTCCATGAGACTACTATAGAGTTTATATACAATGTACAAAGCGACAGCGCTGTATTAATGACTATTTGGTGAACTGACCAATGAGAATCAAGGACTATTTTAACAATACACAGAAGACCGCACTGCTTTAACGATTGCAATACCTCAGCTCGCACTAAAATGATAGTTCACGGAGAAAGAAGGAGAGAAGGGCCAAATAAGTTGCACAATAAAAGGCAGTAATTTTTCCATTGTCAAATCGAAAATAAATAGACGAAACAAAAAGATGGTTGTCACATTTTCATTTGAGTGTTGATAATACTGACAAAAGTTGGTAGCATTTGCACAGCGACATCGAATTTAGGGTTTAGGTCTAACGTTGATCTCGATGTCGAAGTTGCTGTGTTAATGTAATCAAAGCCATTTAAAACCAGTGGCTCTAAAAAGAGTGATGTAGTTGTGAAAGTTGCTGTTGAAGTTGCTGTGTTAATCTGTTTCTCGCATTAGAAAAAAATCTTCAGTTCTTCTTAGACCTGCATAGAAGTAAGACATTGAGAGATGTCTTGCTAGAGGTTTGGGGTGCTTGATACAGAGCAGAGATCTGCAACAAGTTATCGTAAATACTTTTTTTTTAATTTTTTGACCAAAATGAAGTATGTACATTGTACATATATCTAATAAGAAAAGAAGAAATAATATACATATATTCGTATGTAATTTATGTACATACATATACAAACATTTCAATATTTTGATGTTATAAACATTCATGTCAGAATTGTTTATAGGTACTTTACTTACTTACGAGTACCTACCAGGGGTGTGACTATACTGCAATTGCAGTAGATCTACTGCATTTTCTTCGAAAAACAAATCTACTGCCTTTGTTGTCAGTGAGCGTATGAAAAGGTCGGTCGATGTCCTCGTGCCGTGCTGTGCTTCCGTTCGTTTTTTTTTGTCCCCGTCGTCGCAGACGCGCCACAAAACATAACAATTTAATTAAACAAAAACAAAAAAAAATAGGAAACAGAAAATCTTTTAATAAATACCTACAAACAAAAAAAAAACAAAACTAATCACCCAAACCCAAAATATAAAAGAAACAAATAGTCAAAACAACAAAACAAGAACAAAAAAAATCAAGCACTCATAGGAATAATTACAACAAAAAATACCTATGTCAGTAGCACGGTAAGTGACATTTTCCCTCCCTTCCTTTTTTTCCTACAGTTGTGTGGCCTAGTGGGTGCATGCATTGTGCTGAGCTTAGGTATATAAGCTCTCTCAGTGTTTGCATCTGCTGGGTCGTACGATAACAGATGTATAGAGAATTACTGTTCTGATTGGTAGGGTTCGGATCGATTCAACGTCACTACTAAAGGCATAACACTTTTTAGTGATGTTGTGTTGAAACAACTTTTTATTAGTCTTACACAGTGATTTTCTTAGATTTCGTCTGTTTTGGTTTTTGTAATTTTTTTATATTGCAATGACTGGTTATTTTAGAGTAGACTATTGTAATATTCGTGGGCTGAGAGCGAATTTTCTGGCTGCGTATATCCACACTGTTTCTAACAGGCCAGCTGTTTTGGCACTGAGTGAAACCCAAGTAGGTGACGATTCCGATCCTACGGAATTTTTTATTCATGGGTATAGCTTAGTGCCATTATTCTTTTCCCATCATGGTCTCGCCATTTACATTAGGAATGATGTTGCATATCAGTTCTTACCACAATATGGTCGCTGCACCAACTCTTTCTTCAATTTTATATGGTTTAAATTTTCCATTAATAAGCACATCATCCACTATTGTTTTCTCTATCGAAGCCCAAATCTGGATAGAGTTTCAACTTCTCGCGAATTTGATACTCTGTCCGACTCCATCCAAAGAATTGTTTCCCTATATCCTCACACTGAAATCGTTATTACGGGCGATTTCAATGTTCATAATTCTTCTTGGCTTCTCCATTCGGGCCAGACAATACCCGAAGGAATGTGTGTTGAGATTTTTGCTGAGTTTAACCACCTTACTCAGCTTGTCAACGAGCCTACTCGAATATCGGACGTTAATGGCTGAGCAGAAAATACTCTTGACTTGTTTCTTACCTCTGACCCTGATAAATACACAATAAGTGTATTGACGCCTCTAGGCACATCTGACCATAGTGTTATATCTGCAAATTTCTCGTGTCAAACAAATCCAGTTAGAGAAAGAGCTCCTAAAAGAACCGTATGGCAGTACGAGAAAGCCAACTGGAACGGTTTGAATAACTTTTTCAGGATCTTTAACTGGTCACTATGCTTCCTCGATAGTGACGTAGACTCCAGCGCAGATATGATAACTAATATATTTCTTTTGGGAATGAAACATTTTATCCCGAATAGGGTTAAAAGTATCAGACCCAAGGATAATTCATGGTTTGATTTGAGCTGTAAAGAGGTTATCAAGGAAAAAGAGGTAAGCTTCCGGTGTTTTAGAGCCAACCCAACTGAGGAAAACCGGAAAAAGTTCAAACAAGCCAGGAAGGCCCGCAACGCCCATATTCGACGGACCAAATTTTTACATGATCAAAAATCAAGGCAAAAAATTCTGCAATGTCCCAAAGGCAGTAACAATTTTTGGTCATTTGTAAAAAATATGAGGAATTCTTCCTCTTCCTCGGTTCCTACGCTTGTTGTCAATGACACTCCTTTCGTTAGCTCTATTAATAAAGCTAACTTGTTTGTAAGGCAGTTCGCCGCAAATTCCACCTTGCCGGTTAGTGTCATGACCTATATACGTCCAAAACTTGAGTATAACTCCCATCTATGGGCTGGTGCTCCAGTAACTTACTTAAGTCTCTTGGACAGTATTCAAAGAAGAGCTTTTAAAATGATTGGTGACAACAACATCATTGGCTCATTTACGTCACTCCAACATCGTCGTAATGTTTCTTGCCTCACCCTTTTTTACCGTTATTTTAACGGACTTTGCTCTAGTGAAATAGCCAGTTGCATTCCTCCCCTTAAACAATTCAACCGTAATACTCGCACTTCTAGGAATGCCCATCAATTTACCCTCGAGCCCAACTTCGGTCGTACTGTGAAGTACAGAGATTCGTTTTTTAGCCGTACTACGCGAATGTGGAGTTCCTTACCACGCTCTGTCTTTCCCAGTCATTGCAATGTTCAAGAATTCAAAACCAATGTACACCGACACCTCCTTTCTAACCCCTCCTTTTTTCCTAATGCTCACGCTGTGTCTCTGACATATTAAGGGTATACAAAAAACCTTTGAGTGTGTGCTAATTATAAAAAAAATAATAAAATCTACTGCACTTTTTGTGCACATGTCATTCCTTACATTTATGTGCAAAAAGTTTACAAAATTTATTGAAAAGATAACTAAAGACATATCGATACCTTCCCGTAAGAATGTATTAAGCGACATTTTTAAAATTGTTCAGGAAACGAAAAAAACGTCTCATTTAGTTATTTTTTGTGTATTTTATTGGAAGAAACAGTTTTAGAGAGAGATTTTTACAATACAAAATTTGACATCATTGCAAAATCGAAATTTTAATCAGATAAAAAGTTTTTGTCGCTTAGTACATTTTTGTGGTCAAAGCATTGACGATTGATACAATGTATACAATGTTAAATGGCGCTTACGATGACAACAACAAAAAAACACAAAATAAATGGGAAAAAAGTAGTAGCCTACTTGATAGACAAATATTTAAAAGCCAAGACAACCATATCTGGAGCATTATAAGCGACAAAAATGGATCAAGTTCTATTCGGATGAGTGTGCTAAGCGAAAATTTCGGGTAAACTAAGCGACATCTAACAAATTTTTTTCGTGGACGTTTGGTTGGTTAAGACAATAATATTTTTAAAAATGCCGCTTAGTACAATTTTACTGGCGGATACTTCAAATTTCACTTAGCAACATTATTCCAGTGAGAAAACTTGGCGGTTACTACAATTTTATTTTCTCTCTAGTTTCTTTTGCATACATGATAGGGCAGTGAAACCCAGGCCAATGTGGCGCTTAACTTCTAGTATAGTTCCACATCAAAAAGTCATTTTCGAAAAAATTGTCGCTTAATACATTCTTACGGGAAGGTATAGATATGTATATAATCACTTTTCGCATAGTCCTATAGGTGCATAGGAGCATATAAAGAATTCGAAAAGTATACAATTTTAAATGTTTCAATACCTGATGGCTGTCAATGGAAAATGTTGTTCATCGACTTATAGAGCAATGGACTCCTTTACATCAAAATTTTTACCTCATTAATTTTAAAAATCCTGATTCTTTTAATGAAATTTCCATTTTTTTAACTGAACCGACAAATAAACTTTACTTTCTTTTCCTTTGTTTATATTAAACCTTATAAATCAAAAAAATTAAATTTTTCAAGCCGAATATACACTAATCTATCAACTTAATGAAACCATAACAGATCTGTTTACACAAATTAAAAAAAAAATTATACAGGGTGATTTGCATAAGGTGTGACAAAAAGCTAGGGCGTGTAGGTTGGACTTAGACAAGAAAAAAATCGTATGGGAGGGGGGGTCTATTTCCCGCCGTTTAGGCGGGAGGGGCAATTTAAGAAAAAAATCACTTAAAACAGAAAATAAATTATTAAAAAATAACGGTAATACCTACAGAGTAATGCTATAGCATTTTGAAAAGCCAGAAATACATTCTTTAATTTTGTTTTCAAATAAAGTTGTTCGAGTGAATAGTTTTTGAAAAATTAATTTTCAAAATCAAAATTTTGAAGAAAAAAAATGAAAATTTTTTTTTTAAACAATTTTTTTTCAAAATTTTACGTAATTAAGTATTATTTTTTTATTCAATATTCAATGCTCTTATTAATTTTTGATCAAACACAAAAAACCGGATGTCAAAATGTTTTGCAGTTTTTGAGAAAATCAAAAATAACAAAAACTACTTTTGTTCTAAGAAAAGCCTTTTATTTTAGTTTTTTCGTTTTTGGATTCTTAGGTGAATTTACGAGTACGATTGAAAGGATTAACTTTCTTTTTACTATTTTTTTAACTATCGTCTTATAAGCATACAATAATGTGACAAAGTACTGGATTAACCATATTTCTCACATTTTTTCATTGAGAACACCTGCGTGAGAGTATTGGTTTAAAATTGACCTGCCACTTTTTTTTATTATGGTGGGGTCGGCTTGGCTTAGGTGCATTTACGAAAGAAAGGATTAACTTTTTTTGTACAATTTTTCTATTATCAGTCTTATAAGCATACAATAAAGTGACAAAGTACTGGATTAACACATTTTTTCATTGAGAACACCTGCGTGAGAGCATTGGATTAATATTGACCTGCGAATGTTTTTTAAATAATGCAACGTTACACGCCCTAACTAGTGACTTCGAACTATGTGTACGAAGTGGAAATAGAATCTTTGGAACAACTGAAACAACGGATTGAAGTGGCTGGAGTCAAATTACAGGAAAATTTATCAAGTATAAATTTATGTGCAGCAATAAGAAGGCGCTATAATCTTTGCCTTCTACAAAATGGGGATCATATCGAAAATTTTTTGTAATAAGCTGTAGTTAAAAAATAGTTAAAAATTTAAATAAACATTAATTATGTATTTTATCTAAATATTCATGTATTTCTTATTTTAATTGATTTCAAGATTCAGGAACATGTTTGTTCTTATTTCGCAATTGCATTTTTCTGTCACTAGTTAGGGCGTGTAACGTTGCATTATTTAAAAAACATTCGCAGGTCAATATTAATCCGATGCTCTCACGCAGGTGTTCTCAATGAAAAAATGTGTTAATCCAGTACTTTGTCACTTTATTGTATGCTTATAAGACTGATAATAAAAAAATTGTACAAAAAAAGTTAATCTTTTCTTTCGTAAATGCACCTAAGCCAAGCCGACCCCACCATAATAAAAAAAAGTGGCAGGTCAATTTTAAACCAATACTCTCACGCAGGTGTTCTCAATGAAAAAATGTGAGAAATATGGTTAATCCAGTACTTTGTCACATTATTGTATGCTTATAAGACGATAGTTAAAAAAATAGTAAAAAGAAAGTTAATCCTTTCAATCGTACTCGTAAATTCACCTAAGAATCCAAAAACGAAAAAACTAAAATAAAAGGCTTTTCTTAGAACAAAAGTAGTTTTTGTTATTTTTGATTTTCTCAAAAACTGCAAAACATTTTGACATCCGGTTTTTTGTGTTTGATCAAAAATTAATAAGAGCATTGAATATTGAATAAAAAAATAATACTTAATTACGTAAAATTTTGAAAAAAAATTGTTTAAAAAAAAAATTTTCATTTTTTTTCTTCAAAATTTTGATTTTGAAAATTAATTTTTCAAAAATTATTCACTCGAACAACTTTATTTGAAAACAAAATTAAAGAATGTATTTCTGGCTTTTCAAAATGCTATAGCATTACTCTGTAGGTATCACCATTATTTTTTAATAATTTATTTTCTGTTTTAATTGATTTTTTTCTTAAATTGCCCCTCCCGCCTAAAGGGGGGGAAATAGACCCCCCCTCCCATACGATTTTTTTCTTGTCTAAGTCGAACCTACAAGCCCTAGCTTTTTGTCACACCTTATGCAAATCACCCTGTATATTAGAATACAAGTATAGATTTAGAAAGTACTAAGTACTGCAGACTATCTTTGCTATTCGGACATGTATTTTGGGATCGAGTTCCATGTTGCATGTTACAACTCGGAAGAAACGCCAACTGTACAAAATCCAAAAATTTTTGGTTGAATTTTACATAGAAGTTTGTCGTCAAATAAAAAAACGTTTTAATTTAAATGACGAAAAACTAAAACTTCTGAAGTATGTACTTAGATGCAAAGATGGTTGTGGAGGGTACAATGACCTCAATTTTTTCCCCTTGTTACTGCTTTTCCATTCTGTGGCGAAAACCTTGAAAATGTTAATATTGCTTGGAGATCTTTGGTAGGAAAAAAATATCTGTTAGTAAAATATTACGATTCTGACGACGTAAATGGGTGAAACTAAATACGCACGAAAACGCTTTGGGGGAGAAAACCATTTAAACATTTTTGGAAATATAGGTTAACGTTGTATTCTCTACCTCATAGCAGTGCCAAAGCCAAACGGCCATTTTCGACAGTTAGTCTAGTTAAGGATAAACTTCGAAATAATATAAACATCACCACTTTGCAAAATATTATTCTCTGCAAGGAAATGGGTGATATTGAAAAAGATTGTTGGGAACCTATAGATTCTGTAAACCATTTGAATCAGTTCTTGTTTGTCGGTGGACAATTTGAAAAAAAAGTTATATATGAAAAATAAATGTATATGTATTTTTGTTTTGTTCCGTTTTTGTTATTTTTTTTTAAATAGAGATGAATGTAAAATATAAAAATATACTGCGATAAAAATAAATCTACTGCGCTTTTTTTTCAAATATACTTCGGAATTTTTGTCATAAAGTCCCATCCCTGGTACCTACCCTCCTAGTAAAATATTTGAATCCATTCAAATGATTGTGAGCCACTCATAAGTTTCACAGCTTTTGTGAATCAAGTGATTGAATGAATAGTTTGAGTGTGAGCCGTCCACGCATTCGATATTCATAAGTGCAAGCAAGGTAACTAGTCACACTCTAATGCATTGTGAAAATGAATCTTTGTGAGAAATGAATATTGATTCACACTTGTTTTCGTTCATAGTGTATGTGACTGTGTGGCGCTCACATTTTTGCGAATGATTCACAATGGTAAATGAGTACATTCATGCAGCGATGACGGTGACGTTGGTGGTTTGACTGACGTGGTGGATACGGTAGTTGGTGGACGGGATGGTTGATGGATGGTGTGCTTGGTGGAGGGAGTGGTTGGTGGATGAAGTGGTTGTGGTGATCGCTTACAATATTGTTGAAGCGTGTTAGTTTATTCTATAGAGGAATTTTTTTCAAGGATTGCAATACTTTTCAAGGGTTTAATAGATAGATATATATTTACTATTGTAGAATAAAGGCTTTATAATTTACAATGATTTTGTGCATACACAGCTTGCACAGGGATACTTAAATTATACCTATCTTATAACTGAAAAATAAATTCAAAATGATGATAAGGATTTACAAAAAGAATTTATTTTTGAATAAAAACTACGAAGAAAACCTTCCTTTGATATTTTTAAATTTATGGTATGGATTTCTTTTTAGAAGTCTGTTAACTAGGTATGAAGAAAAATAATGGAATTTGGCAGATAATCAGTTTGTTTATTATTTAATAGTAAATATTTTATTTGAAGTATATAAGTTTATATAAATAAATTAATCAAAAATCAATCAATTGCAAAATAAACAAATAAATAAACATTGGAAATAATAGTTACATAAATACACAAAAGCAAGGAAAAAAAATAAATAAATTAATCAATAAATGAACAAAAATAAATACATGAACAGATAAATAAATACATAAATAGAGATTTAAGTAACTAAATAACAGATAAATTTATAAACAATGAACAAAAGAATGCACAGAAAAATACATTTATTTAAAGGCTTAAGTATTTTGTTTTCTATTTCAGTTAAGGTTTAGAGCGAATTTTATTTGCTCAGAGCTTAAAATGCGTTAAAAGCTTTTTGGTGATCCCTAAGATGGTCTGAGTTTTCATATGTTAATCCTAAGAAAGGTTTTAGATTATGAATTTTTATTTTTTCTAGGTTTAGAAGTTTTTTAAGCGTAACTATGTAATAGTACATTTATAAAAATATGGATTGGGATTGCTCCGCTTAGGGTATGTTCAGTCGTCAGGCAGGCGCCTCTGGCAACAGTTCTCTTGAGCAATAGTACCTTGGGTGGCCCGCTTCCCGGGTTCTCAGGACTTCAACTCCCTTTTTGGGGCTCACACCCGCTCACGCAACTCCGTTGCTCCGCTTAGGGCATGTAAAGTCGCCAGGCAGGCGCCTATGTCAACAGTGTTTTAACTGTGGGTTCAGAAACTTCCTTTTATACGATAATATGTGAGAAAAGGTCAATTTTGAGAGAAATTGTTATTATTTTGAATTATAAAAACATTAAAAATCAATATTAATGTATAATTTTTTTAAAATTTGTTTGTTTTGTTTTTTTGTGTAGATTTTGAAAAAAGTATAAAAACTTCATTCGATTGCTTGTAAAAAAGTTATCAACGATTATACGCGCATAACTGCGTTTATATGAACATTTGAAGCCCTAAAACTAATATAAGTTTTCATTTTTTTATTTTTTTTTCATCCTTGTAATTTTTTTCGTAAATCCGCCGTTAAAATGAAGATTTAAAAAAAAACACTCAAAAAGTTGATTTTTCGATTTCGATTTTTCGCCAAAAACCCAATGTGATCATTCATACTATTCATCATTTTTATATCAATTCCCCAATGCAAAACGGAATTTATTTTTGTTGATAAAAGTTAACACCACATTTCCTGCCATCACCTTATTCTACAAATAATAAAAATTCATTTAATAAATAAATGCCAAAATTGCAATTCCCACGAAACATTGAATAATTGAAGCTTTAAACAATAAAGGTCGAAGCAAGTTGCTTCGAAAAAAAATTTTTTTTTGTAAATTTGAAACGGATTTTGATTAACTGGCGCCCAACTAGTATGGCAAATATAAAAAGTTACCTACTTTTTGATTGACTTTTTAATATCGCAATATTGCATCTCCCATTACGTGTGTGAAGTGAGGTAACCATTCCCATCGCAGTGCGTTTTATGAAAATAAGTGTCAGTGAGCTAACCAGAGCCACCAAACTTAGTGCGAAAAGAAGTATGCTAATGAGCTAACCAGTGCCACCATACTAAGTGCGTGAAAAAAATGTAAAAAGACTAATTCCGAGAAAAGAGGCCGCTTAGTAGACTGAAAACCGGACAAAAAGGAGCGAAAACCAGATTGCAGCCGCTTGGAACAAGACAACAGCCACTACAAAATAAATTTTTATTAATTAAGAACCGAAATGAAAAAATATTTCATTCAAAAATGGCAAACCAAAATAACTTAATTAGACCACCCATTCAACCAACTCCCAGTGTCGCTCCACCTGTTCCAATTCCCCAGATTCTAAATGTGAACTAAAATGATCTAGTACAGCTTGTCACTAGATTAATTCAAGAAACGCTTCACGTTCAGGGACGACAAATATTCAACTCGATTATAAATCCCGCAGCGGATATAAATAACGAGATAGATCAACCAATAAATTTAGCAGAAAATAACTTAAATGACTTAGACAAAATACCAGACGTTGTAGAAAGCCTTGGAGAATTCTCTGGGCAGCGGCACGAATTTAATTCCTGGAAAAAAAGCATTGATAGAATTTTAAAAATCTATGAGCACCTCAAGGGTACTCCAAGATACTACGGTATTTTATCCGTTATTCGTAACAAAATAACAGGACATGCCGATGTGGTTCTAGAATCCTATAATACGCCCCTTAATTGAGAAAAAATTTCCAAATGCCTTACTTTGCATTATGCAGACAAGAGGGATTTAGGCACCCTCGAATATCAAATGATTACCTTAGTTCAAGGGAATAGCACGATCCCTGAATTTTATCAGGTCGTCTATCACCACTTGTCTTTGATCCTTAATAAATTAGGATCAATTAAAATGACCCAGGACTCTATGAACAATATGACTCAGTGATACCGTGACAAAGCTCTAGATGCCTTTGTCAGGGGTCTGAAAGGAGATCTACCTCGGTTACTCAATATAAGAAAACCAGTAGATCTTCCACAGGCTTTACATTTATGCTTAAAGCTACAAAATGTAGACTTTAGAGCACAACATGCTAACAATTCCCAAAGTTCTAGCAGACAAATCTATCAACAAACACCTCCAGTTCCTCCTAGAAGATAAAACTTTCAAAAACCTACACCAATACCGGCTCCCAGGCGTGATTTTTATCCTCACTTACTTCATAACCCCCGTATTCCTCAGTCTCCGCAATTTGATAGGAACGTGCAATATCAACGTAGATACCAGCAGCAACAACAGCCAAGAATTCCACCAAATCAACGACCTTTTCCACCGAAACTGATGTCCATTGATTACTCCCTAAGAACTCAGAAGGTGAACTACCAGAATAGACCAAGGGATCAACAATTCACACAAAAACGTCAACATTCGCAGCAAACGCACCCACCACAAAAGAGGCAGCGCATTTATCACACTCAATCCGATGATGATGATAAATCTCTGGAAAAATATGAAGCAGACATCGCAAACGAAGACCAAAAGGACGACAAATCACTAGAAGAATATATTGAACCAGAAGAGACCCTTAACATGGACCATTCAGAAGAACTAGACGACATCTATTTTTTAGATTAAAGTCCTCTTCACTTCCTTTTTTTGAACATATTTCCAGAAGTGGAGAGATCCTGAAATTCCTTGTTGACACTGGCTCGAATAAAAATTATATTCAGTTTTCGACACATCATAAGAAATCCTATTCTTAATAAAAAACATTTCTTTGCTAACTCTGTTGGAGGTAGCATCAAAATAACACACCACTTACTTATTCAACTTAAGCGATAAAATAAACTTTTTCGTCCTCCCCAGTCTAATTTTATTCGATGGCATTATAGGATATGACACTTAAGCAATTAAATGCAATCATCCATACAAACAAGAATTATATGTCTATTCAACTTACATAGCTCCACTTACCGAAGAATTTCAATTCCTCTCAAACAGCATCTGTCACAATTTGTTAACAATATAAATATAAGAACGGATCACATGACTAAAAATCAATGTTCCAAACTCATTAATAATATTCAAAAATGTCCTAATCTGTTTTCTGAACCAAATGAGAAACTGACCTATACTACCACGGTCAATGGAGAAATCCGAACTACAACTCGAGATCCCGTGTACTCAAAATCCTATCCCTATCCCATGGCATTAAAAGTCGAGGTCGAAAAAGAGATCAAAAAATTATTAGAATATAATATCGATACCTTCCCGCAAGAATGTATTAAGCGACATTTTTAAAATTGTTCGGGAAAAGAAAAAAAAGTCTCATTTAGTTATTTTTTTCTGTATTTTATTGGACGAAACAAATTTAAAAATGTCTCTTAATACATTCTTACGGGAAACAAATCTGTTTCGTCCAATAAAATACACAAAAAAATAACTAAATGAGACGTGTTTTTCGTTTCATGAACAATTTTAAAAATGTCGCTTAATACATTCTTGCTGGAAAGTCATCATCATCATCATCGGCTCGACAACCGGGTTCCGGTCCTGGCCTCTTTCAACAAGGAAAGTATCGATATTATAAGGCCATAAAAATCACCTTATAATTCTCCAGTTTGGGTAGTCCCCATAAAAATGGACGCTTCAGGCGAAAAAAAATTCCGAATGGTAATCGATTACCGTAAACTCAACACATTAACCATAGCCGACAAGTACCCGATTCCTGAAATCTATCAAATCCTGGCGAACCTTAGTAAAAACCAATGGTTCTCTATAATAGACTTAAAAAGTGGCTTTTATCAGATACCACTAAAAGAGTTTGATATAGAAAAAACTGCTTTTTCAGTTAACAACGGCAATTACAAGTTTACTCACCTTCCATTTGGTCTCAAAAACGCTCCATCCATTTTTCAGAGAGCCTTAGATGACACCCTAAGAGACGTTATTGGAAAATGTTGTTACGTCTGTATCGATGACATTGTGATCTTTGGAAAAGATGAGGACGAACACTTTATATATCTTCAAAAAGTCTTCAACACATTAGAGAAAGCAAATATGAAAATTCAGCTAGACAAATGTGAATTTTTCCAAAAAGAAATAGAATTTTTAGGTTTTGTTATCGGCAGGGACGGTATAAGAACCAATCCAAAAAAAGTCCAAGCAATAGTCCACCGGCCTATTCCCAAAAATCTAAAAGAGCTTCGATCTTTCCTCAGAATGTCAGGATACTATCGCCGCTTCGTTAGGGACTACGCAAAATTGGCAAAGCCCTGACATCCCTTTTAAGAGGGGAAGATGGACACGTTTCCAAAAATATGTCAAAGAAAAAACTGATTCAACTAGATCAAGAAGCCATCGAGGCATTCAACAAATTAAAAAAATCTCTTGTTTCTGCAGAAGTCTTACTTCGATACCCAGACTTTGAAAAAAGTTTTCAGCTTACAACAGACGCCTCCGACTATGCCATCGGTGCAGTCTTTTCCCAAAACGACAAGCCAATAACCTTTCTTTCCAGAACGTTGAGCAAATCAGAAGAAAATTATGCCACCAACGAGAAAGAAATGTTGGCAATAATTTGGTAACTCTACTCTCTTAGAAATTTCCTATACGGATCCCGTAAAGTTAACATTTTTACAGACCACCAACCCCTTACTAATGCTCTTAGTAATAAAAATACGAACTCCAAAATGAAGAGTTGGAAAGCCATTTTGGAGGAATATAACTATGAGCTTAAATATAAACCAGGGAAAGAAAATTTTGTTGCAGATTCACTCTATAGACCTCCAAAAATAGAAATTAATTCAATGACCCCAACTGAGCTCAGCTCAAAACTTAATTCCCTCTGTCGAAATGCCTATAAATATTTTCCGAAATCAACTTCTACCTACAATAGGAAATGAAAGTAGCTATCAAATTAAGAACCCTTTCGACAATTACACTTTAGGCATATCGTAATACGACCGGACTACTCCAAAGAGGACATTATCGATATATTTAAAAGATAGCGTAACCCAAACACTATAAATGGACTCCTTACAGACGAAATGACAATGGCACGTGTACAAGAAATATACCCTTTACATTTCAAAGATTATCGCATCCGATACACACAAAAAATTGTTGAAGACATACCGAACCAAAGCGAACAAGAAGAGAAAATCCTAAAGATACATCGACGTGCTCATCGCAATGCTGAAGAAAACCGAATTCAACTGTTAGAGAACTTCTATTTTCCTAAAATGGCTTCAAAAATCAAAATTCTAGTTAACCGCTGCGTAACTTGCAGAGAGAACAAGTTGATAGGCATCCTAACAAACCTCATTTAATTCTGACACCAATTCCTAATTATTCCGGACACACACTGCATATCGACATTTTTTCCACAGAAAAATATCTCGTCCTTACTGCAGTAGACTGTAGACAAATTTACTAATAATTTACTGCCCAGGCTAAAATAATAGCATCAAGATCAATCGAAGATATAAGACGACCCCTACAAGACATACTATTTTTCTTCTGCGTACCCGAAGTTGTTGTAATAGACAACGAAAAAGCTCTCCACTCAGCCTCTATAACCTCATTGTTAGAAGATGATCTTCAGATCGAAATCTTCAAAACTCCACCATACAAAAGTGAAGTGAACGGAGAAGTTGAACGTTTTCATTCTACTCTATCAGAGATTATGAGATGCTTGAAATCGGATGGACCTTCACAGATGGAACGAGCCGTTAACGAATACAATTTTACCATTCACTCAACCACAAACAAAAAACATATAGAACTATTTTATGGACGAATACCTAGGTTAAACCCTGAAGAATTTGAAAAACACGACAAATCAACATAGACAAACTCAGAACTAAACAAGAAAAAGACACTACATACCACAACAAAAAGAAAGAACCTTTAAAAAACTGTGAAATAGGCCAAATTATTTATATCAAAAATAACAAATGTATAGGCTCTAAGCTGACAAATAGATACAGACAAGAAATCGTTAAAGAAAATAAAAATTCAACTTTTACAACTGAATCCGGAAAAGTAGTACATAAAAGTAATATTAGAAATTAAATTTATCCTTCCAGATCCTCCCTCTGTATTTGCTGTCAAGCAACAGTACAGATACTGGACTTCACTAACTCTCAAGTAATAGCAATACATACAGGACAAGCAAGACTACAAACAGGAAACTTTAAACTAATTTACGAGATTGACATTAACCAATACGAGATGAGACTTAACGAAATTACTCCTATAATTATTACTCATAGAAATAACTCCCTTTATCCCTTCTTAAACATGAAATCCAACAAGTTCAGAATCTAATAAACAACTTAAAACCAAGAAAGATGAAACGATCTATGTATCAATTTTATAGGAACAGCTTGGAAATGGATCGCGGGTAACCCCGATCATGAATTCTATGTAACAAAAACAGAAAAAATGAACAATGTATTAAAAAACAACAATAACAAGTAATAATAAAAACACTGCATAATGAAAGAATAAATAACATTACATAATTGTCAAACGAAATAATAAAATCATTGAAAGAAAACAAAGTTTTAAATAACGAAGCATTTAATAACCTTCAATATAAACTCAAAATATTTAAAGAAGAATTACAAAATTTAAACTATGCCATACGTTGGGCAAAACTCGGTATTATTAATTCTCTTATAACTTATTATCTACTCAAGAAATACGAGTAAATTTAGCTATAAGTAAAATCTCAAAAGAAAATTTGCCATTTGCCACTATTGAAGATGTTTTGAACTTTGCAGAAGTTAAAATCTTAAGTATCTAATTCTATCTCAATACTTTATATTATAAACATACCATTAGTTAGTAAGAACGATTATACAAAACTTATGTGAAGACCTATAAAAAGAAAAAAATATTGCGACAGATTTACTATTCGAAACAATTTTAAAATCAGGAAACGAGACATAAGGTCTAAAGCAAACATGGAAATCATGCAATTATCTCTCAATTTGTAAACCTCAAGAATTGTAAATTTAAATAACAACCTCTGTATTCCTAATCTATTAAAAAGTGTAAAAGAAATATTACCAGATATAATTCTACTCAACAATTACAATGTATCCATATCAATAGAATCAACCGAACAACATCTTGATGGTACGTTTTTGATAAAATTCCATAACACCAGTATCACCATCAATGAGAATACCTTCTCGTCACAAGAAGCATCTAGTTATCAAGCTCTCCCCGCAATTCTCCAGTTAACCCCCAAAGAAAAACAATATCGAAAATTTCTATCATTGGAAATGAAGAACGAACTACATATAAACAACACATATCAAATATCAAATGTCACCCTATTCGCGATCGCGACTATAATTGCAAAAGATAAACCTTCCATCGACGATTGATTGTGTGCATCACTTGTACACAATTTCCTCGACTCATCAATTATTCCATCTCAATTAAATGTAATTAAAATTATTTTAAGTTAGTTGAAGTTTGGCAGCAAATGTAAAGAGTTGTTTCTCATTAAATAAATAAAAAATAATAAATAAAAAACAATTAAAAGACCTTTTTTATAATTAACGTTAATAACGTGAACACTCCCACTAGCTCTTCGTTCAACAAGGCAGTCACCCAACCAGCCAGTCGCCCAATCAGCAATCACCCCATAATACAACTGAATAATAGTTCCTACCTCTTCCTGAGGTCTTACCTCTATGGAGTTCTGACAAGAACTGAGGATTTTTATGGAAGCACTACTACATAAATATTTTTTTTCGGTTATCAAATAATTAATAAAACAATAAACCCATCCCAACCGGCGGCGGTGAAAACTTGCTGTATGCTGATGACTCGCTTACGTATGCAACCTCAATTTCACCACTTCTCATTTCCTTCCTCCCACCAGCTCTTCGTTTCAACAAGCCAGTAACCCAACCAGCCAGTCGTGCAACCAGCAATCACCGCATAACACAACTGAATCAAAGTTCCTATCTCTTCTTGAGGTCTTTCCTTTACAGAGATCTCACAAGAATTAAGAACTGAGGATTTTCATGGAAACACTACTGCTTAAATAAATCCAAAAAGTACTATCTTACAAGTAGTATTTAGTACTGCCAATCCCGTCGCCAATCCCGTGAAGAAATCTACGGGATATCATGCGACGGGATATAGTGCTGCGGGATTGACGTCAAAAAAGTATCAATAAAATCGGCGGGCAAACCTTACACGGGCAACTGTTTTTCGGGAAAATGTAACGATCCCGATTTTTTCTTAAATAAATCTGTGGGACAGTATGGCAGGTACCGTTATTTTTGGTCTTAAAAAATAAAGAGAAAAAAAACATGTGGGGGGAAAAAATTAAAACCCATATCTACCAAGTTTGAAGAAAATCGCCTGAGGCGCTTAGCTGTAGTCGAACCGACAGATAGACAAAATTGACAGACCCACCACTTTTTTGGTCTTCGCTATCATCGTAATGTCAACTTTGATCAAAATCTCGAGTTCGATTTTTTTTACGAATGCATAACTTGCCTTATAGTACCTATAAGTCATAACTCATAAGTAAAAAAGGAAATAAAAAATTAAATAAAGTGGCCCAACTCTTTTCAAGCTAAAGTGTAATTCTTTCATAAACAATTTTGCATATTTCAAAATGTAGAGAGTTGTGTGAGTACATATGAACATTGTACATATGTACATGTTTTTTCCTTTTGTTCCTCTACTCTAATAATGATGGAAGATTCTATTCGGTTTCATTTCGCATACATAAGAACACCCATATATTTTTCATGTTTCGATTTGGGTGTCTTTGGGGGACGTGTTGTTGGGTAAGTTTTAGTTTAGCTAGTTAAGTTAGTTTAAGTTGATCGTACTTACCCTTACTCTAGCTTCGGTTAAGTTTGTCCACATTGCGATTTCTTCCCTTGTAGACATATCTGGATATCGGTTTCTACTAAACGTATGTTCTAACTCCTGAAGTTGCTGTGAAGTAAAGTGAGTTCTCTGGCGGCGCTGTCTCTTGTTCTTTTTATCATTTTTAAAATCATCCTTAACCGATAAAGCACATTCATCCTGGTCCATTATCCTGGTATTTTCTGATTTTATTGTTCCATCCATAGTTGATCTATTGCCTATAAGTACATTTTTGCTTATGTAATGCAAATAATATTCTCAACAGATAAATATTAAAATATTGTTACCAATTATTTCAAAATAATCAATAGTATAAAAAGAATAAGTAAAGTAAGTAAGTAGTAGTTGGAATTTAAACCAGGATGTCAATTTTTTTTCAAACAATTTTTTTTCAAAATTTTACGTAATTAAGTATTATTTTTTTATTCAATATTCAATGCTCTTATTAATTTTTGATCAAACACAAAAAACCGGATGTCAAAATGTTTTGTAGTTTTTGAGAAAATCAAAAATAACAAAAACTACTTTTGTTCTAAGAAAAGCCTTTTATTTTAGTTTTTACGTTTTTGGATTCTTAGGTGAATTTACGATTGAAAGGATTAACTTTCTTTTTACTATTTTTTTAATTATCGTCTTATAAGCATACAATAATGTGACAAAGTACTGGATTAACCATATTTCACACATTTTTTCATTGAGAACACCTGCGTGAGAGCATTAGTTTAAAATTGACCTGCCACTTTTTTATTATGGTGGGGTCGTCGGTTGACTGTATTGTCCTCAGGGTGTTCATTCCCGGTTGTCAGTGAATTGTCAACAAGTATACAAAAAAAACTAGACTTAGAGATCTCAATCAGTACTATCCGGCGAATACCAGGTGGTAGTGAATTTCGATCTTGTCGAACAATAAAAAACAAACCATTTACTTCTTGGAAAAACCGACGCGACGTGCGGAACTGGAATTCGCCAGGGCAGACTTGAACTACATAGAATGTGCCAAAATGAAAATCGGTTCTCTTTTCAGATGAATAAGTTCAATTTAAAGGGATCTGACGGATTTCGTAAGGTACGGAGGCCAAAAGGCGAACGCTTAAATCCTTCCATAGTTAAACAAAATCAAGGGAATATTATTGTCTGAGGATGCTTTCCCAGCCAAGTAGTCCAGTCAAAGCGTCATTTGACCTTGCGCGCAGAGGCATGGTCAATTTTTTTTTCATGGATCGATAGGTGCTTATGAGAAAAGCTTAAAACCAAATTTGCACCACATGACAACTTTTTTTACCAAAGTTATTGGTAAAAATGTGTTTTGTGTCATTTTTTGGTCATTTGCGAATATCTCGGCTCCACTATCTCACACAAACAAAAATTAAACATGATTTTATTCCTTATAACATTATCTATTATGTTCTAAAAAAAAACATTTGTTTAAACAAATGACAAAAAAGTTATAGTAAGTTAAACAAATTTTTTGTTGTTTAAAAATCACTTTTTCGTGATTATTAAGAAAAAAGCTCATTTAACGATGAAATTTTTATTTTTTATTATTAAAGTTCTTGTAATTCCCTACAATTTAAAAAAAAAATCAACACTCTACGATGAACGAAAGCCGAGTAATAAATTATTGAACATGGGTAAGACAGCGCACCCACGCATTTTATGATTTTATGTTTTAATTAATATCTCAGCCCCAGTATGTCGCAAAGTGAAAATAAAAAACTGTATTGCTAATAACAATATTTTCTATCAACTTGCATTTAATTTAATATGTTTGAGCAAAAACATAAAAAGTTACCGTTGATTTCAACGTTTTTTTTCTTGTTTTTAATACCTTTTTTTCATAGTTATTGAGAAAAAAACTGTATTTCACGGTAAATACTTTTCAGTTTTGGATTTTTGTTTTATAGTCCAGCTAATTTTCTTCAAATTAAAAAAAAAATTAGTCCATTACGACAAACGGGAGCCAAGATATTCATGATTTAAAATCTTAGGAAAGCTTACAATTTAGTATTTTAACCTTGTAGCACAGATAATTATATAATATATAATTATATATAATTATCTGTGCTTGTAGCTTGTAATTTTGGTGTCGCCAGCAACAAGAAGCAACAAATATGTGTAAGTATGTGTGGGGTGCTGAAGGATACCGATACCGATATATCTTGTTGCTGGCGACACCAAAATTACAAGCTACAAGGTTAAAATACTAAATTGTAAGCTTTCCTAAGTTTTTAAATCATGAATATCTTGGCTCCCGTTTGTCGTAATGTACTAATTTTTTTTTTAATTTGAAGAAAATTAGCTGGACTATAAAACAAAAATCCAAAACTGAAAAGTATTTACCGTGAAATACAGTTTTTTTCTCAATAACTATGAAAAAAAGGTATTAAAAACAAGAAAAAAAACGTTGAAATCAACGGTAACTTTTTATGTTTTTGCTCAAACATATTAAATTAAATGCAAGTTGATAGAAAATATTGTTATTAGCAATACAGTTTTTTATTTTCACTTTGCGACATACTGGGGCTGAGATATTAATTAAAACATAAAATCATAAAATGCGTGGGTGCGCTGTCTTACCCATGTTCAATAATTTATTACTCGGCTTTCGTTCATCGTAGAGCGTTGATTTTTTTGAAATTGTAGGGAATTACAAGAACTTTAATAATAAAAAATAAAAATTTCATCGTTAAATGAGCTTTTTTCCTAATTATCACGAAAAAGTGATTTTTAAACAACAAAAAATTTGTTTAACTTACTATAACTTTTTTTTCATTTGTTTAAACAAATGTTTTTTTTTAGAAAATAATAGATAATGTTATAAGGAATAAAATCATGTTTAATTTTTGTTTGTGCGAGATAGTGGAGCCGAGATATTCGCAAATGACCAAAAAATGACACAAAACACATTTTTACCAATAACTTTGGTAAAAAAAGTTGTCATGTGGTGCAAATTTGGTTTTAAGCTTTTCTCATAAGCACCTATCGATCCATGAAAAAAAAATTGACCATGCCTCTGCGCGCAAGGTCAGGCCCTTTTTCATGACGCTTTGACTGGACTAAAGGAGTCGGGCTAATACACAGCCGGTAATCGGTATAATGAATTGTTTTATGTACAGGGAGATTCTTCAATATTTATCATGCTTCTTCATTCTGAGGAAAAAAAGCGATGGACCTTACAACATGACAATGATCCTAAACATACTGTTGTGAAGAATTGGTATACCCTGATCTCAACCTCACACAGAATGTATTGGAAATTGTAGATCAGAGAATAGATTGGCCCAAATGTCATAATTTAGAATCCATTCTTGAACAAACGCAAATTAGCTGGAAATAATTGAACTTTATTGACTCTACGCCTCGTCAGTTATTAAAAAAATAATGACTACGTAACTACGAGTAAGTATGAGAAGTAAATAATCGTTATTTAGTTCTTTTATTTTTTTCCACTTAATGTTGAATGAGTAATAACGAATATCGAAAACATTAATCAATAGTTATTTAATTGTGTTATAACATAGTAATAAGTATACAAATCTAAGTGTTAATCAGAAACTTTCGTTAATTATTTGAGTACGGTACTTCAAGGCAGTTTAGACGTAGCTTACTAGAGTTGGCCAGCTGTTGCCATTTAATATAATTTGTAGTGTTACATGTAAGTTGCACAGTGAGCATTCAGTATCTTGGTCACTTCGGTGGAGCATATAGTTGAGGTACAGGAGCTCCCCTCCCGCTTTTAAGATTATGGAAATAGTATCTATACTGTTGTTGTCGTTGAAATAGTTATTAGTTAGATTGTGATCCAGTGTTGGATAAAGATTTCTTGATTCGCTTGGCCTAGCATTTTCATGAAAAGGCTCAAAATTCGCTTGCTTGATTCAATAGGGAATCTTCATACATACTTTGTATTACTTTCAAAAACTTTGTTGACACTCCAGTTAAAGCTGGCAAAAGCCCTTATAATACCAATAATCTCCTATGGCTGTGAGTTGTTTGCCAATTCTGATTCCCTATCGCTTCATAAGCTCAGAGTTGCTGTTAATTCGGTTGCTCGATACATTTTTAATCTTCGCAGGTTTGATCATATTTCGCCAGAAGTTCACCAACTACTTGGATGTAGTTTGGATGGTTTTCTCAGGTATCGTTGCTTGCTGTTCCCTACTTTTCAAGATTATTCATAAGAAAGAACCAGGCTATTTGTTTGATAAAATCACATTTTGCTCCTCCAATCGCTCTATAGTACTGAGACATTCTATATTTACCTGTTTGACTTCAAGCAGGCAATTTTTCATTTACGCTGTCAAGCTAAGGAATGTTTTGCCCAATCATGTGAGGTCGAGTTTTGAACACAGAATATTTCTCAAATTATGTTTTATTCACTTTTCTAGTCTGAGTTGAGATAATTTTTTTTTTTGCTTTCTACTGTTCTTTTATTTTTTATTATTTTTGCTGTTTTACAATATTATGTATGAATATGTTTTGGTTGCGACTTTAATTTAATGTCAATTAGTAAACAAGTAAATTGAATATGTTTTGTTTTTATTCTCTTCAAGTATAATTTAGTTTCAATTTTTGTTTCTCTTTAACTTTTCAATTTTATTTTAATTCTTATTTATAATTTTCTTGTTTCTTATATCCTGTACTAAATATAAGTTAATCTTGATGTACAGCGTTGCTTTATCAATAAATACAAATACAAAAATACTCCTAAATTGCTAAGTTAGAGGAAGAGAGCATTTCTATCTATGGAATCGAAAGCGGCCTTAAAATCCACGAAAAAAGCGTATAATTTCTTTCCATTGTCTAGATCAGGGCTGTCCAAACTACATACCTTCGCGGGCTAGTTAAATTTACTATAAAAGCTGGAGGGCCGCAGAAAAAATATTTTCATATAAAAAAAAATACAGGGTAATCATTTTTTTTATACGTTTATTGGTTCTTCGTCAATTTATCTTTAACAATCATATCGATATCAACGTCAACATTCGTTGTTGCCAGACGCATTGCATGAAGAAGTGACTTATCTGACAGTGAAGATCTATACTTAGATTTTATAAAGTTCATTGTTGAATACGCACTTTCACACAAATAAGTGCTGCCCATCATCGATCCTATTTTTAACCCAAAATTTGTTAGTTTGGGAAAACGATCGCCAAGAATCTTAAAAAAATCCATTCCAGTTTCTGTTCTACCCTTGTAAAAGGGATCTGACTGTACGTCACATAATTCCAATTGGTATTCAGTCTTTACGCTTTCGATTTGAATTGTTAATGGATGCGTAAAAAGAGACAAATCGCTCTCTAATTCTTTAAAATCTACGAAACGCTGCTCAAATTCTAATATTACCTCGTCGATGTATTTCAGGTGTTCAGAAAATTTGCATCCTTCAAAGTTTCCCAATTCGGTATAATGTTCTTTGCAACTCAGAAAAAAAGAAAAATCATTTTTTTCCAGTGACGTTCTGAACAATCTCAGTTTATTTTTGAACCCATTCACATATCCATACAAGTTGGATATATTGTGTTGTTTGCCTTGTAATTTCAAATTTAATTCGTTCAAATGTTGTGTCATATCAGTTAAAAATGCAAGATCAGCAAGAAATTCAGGATCTTGCATTTTAGTTTCCATATCAGTTGTATCAGATTTTATTTCATTTTTAAGAAATATGGGAATTTCTTTTCGTAGAGCGAAAAAGCGCTGCAAGCACTGACCAGCACTTAACCATCGGATTTCTGAGTGCAATAGCAGATCCCCATAGGTTGCGTCAATTTCAGTTAAAAAATTACGAAATTTACGATGACTCAAAGCTTTGTTTCCGCCTCTAATAAGATTTGTTATTTTGACGACTATTTTCATGGCATGCATCTGGCGCAAAGATTTTCCGCATAAGGCTTCTTGGTGTATGATGCAATGGATTAATGGGCAATCAATGCCATTTTGTTTTAGAAGTCCCGTAAGTCCTGTAACGTTTCCTGTCATAGCTTTTGCTCCATCGGTCACAATACAAGAACATTTTTTAAACCCACCGTATTCCGTAACAGTTTTATTAACAGCTTGAAAGATATCGCTACCTTTAGTTGAGCCATGTAATGGTACTAAATTTAACATTTCCTCCGTGATCGAAAAATCTTTTGAAATGCAGCGAATAAAAATTATTAATTGACCGATATCTGTCTGGTCGGTACTTTCATCCAAACATAATGAATAATATTCACATTTTACAATGTTATCACATATTTTGTTCGAAACATATTCGCCCATATCATCTATTCGTCGCGCAACTCTTTGGTGAGATAATGCTACAGATTCAAATTTGTCCGCCAATTTCGGCTGCATGAAGCGATGAGCCATGGCAACTGCGCATTGTTTTATTAAAACTCCATCACTGAAATGTTTTTTAGCTTTGGCTAATTGCAAACAAACTTCATAAGAAGCAGCCAAACTTTGTTCATTGTCTGTATTTACTTTTGAAAAAAAACTTGTCTGTTGCGTTAGTTTTTTCTTATACTCAGCCACAACAATATTTCTTGCTTTACCGACATGTATTTTATATTTTTCTTCGTGTAAAGTAGTATAATGACGTTTAACGTTATATTCTTTGCTCACAGACAAAACTTGCATACAAATCATACACTGAATTTTATTATTATTGTTGCAAATAAAATAGTCAAGTTCCCACTTTTCATTAAATACACGATGTTCATCACTTAATTTTCGCTTCTTCGTAGACATAATGAAGTTAGTTAAGTATTTTTCTCAAAACTGCTCGTTAAATACTAATTATAATGTAGCGATACGAACTTATTGAAAGCACAGGATTAACTAATACGGACACCAACAAATAATCACTCTACAAAAACAAAATACTTTCCGGGAATTCCCCTAATAATAGTAAAGGACAGCTTCACTTTTAAACAGAGTAGGCTAAGCATAATTCAAATCCAAAGTCCAAAGTAAATCGAAAAAATAACTGTTATTATGTTCTGTGACAGTGTTTTTCACTCCTGTTCTTTCATTATTTCGTAATTTTTAAATATTTTTCTTCAAATGCGTCGCGGGCCGCATAAAAACAAGCCGCGGGCCACATGCGGCCCGCGGGCCGTTGTCTGGACAGCCCTGGTCTAGATAACGTAATATATCGTCAGTTAAAGTGCAGGACCTCGTAAGTATTTTTAGTATGTTTTGCAGAAATCACAAAAAACTTCTTAAAAAAATTATTTAAAAAAAAAATAATAACAAAGTAATTGATTTGTGCTATTTATTAGTTAATTGATTATATTAATAAAAATGAATGTCTTAGTAATGCATTATTCTCATTTATCGGGCACTTACGAGGTATTGCTTTATTTTTGGCGCGGAGTTTTATACGAGGTTTAGATTTTCTTTTTTTCTACAAAATGTTCAGAACAACATTAGTACACTAAAAATGCCAAAAGGTGGCTCTTATTTTTCTGATTTTTTTGATATAAAAATATTTTTGTTGATTTTTTTGACTTACGAGGTCCTGCACTTTAACTGACGATATATACATATATATAAGATATAACTTTGCCATGCTTGTTAGTGTAAAAATGTTATCCGCGGTCGAATATTCTTTGCGAAAGCCTGCTTGGAATTCACTGAGGAGCCTGTTATCTGTAACCTAATTCGTTAGCCGATTGAGGAGTATTGCTGAGAAAATTTTCATTATTGTTTTTAAAAAAGATATTCCCCGGTAGTTGCTGGCATCTTCTGCATTCCCTTTCTTAAAGATTGGAAAGATAATACCTTTCCTGAAGTTTTCGTGCACCACTCCTTCATCAAAAATTCTGTTAAAGCATTCAGTGAGGAGTTTTAAAAAAATGTCTGTGGAATTCGTAGGGTATACGATCTACTCCTGGTGCCTTGTTTAGCTTACAGGCGTAAGCTACATTTTTTACCTCAAGAAGTGTGATCATTCCATCTAGCTCCGTATTTTCTATATAAGGAAAAGCGAGCAAGTGTTGATTTGAGATTGGGGCGGGATTTAATAAATTTTTAAAATATTCCGCCAAAACATCTGCATTAACTCGTAGTTGTTTTTGAGAACATTTAACGATATCTTTGTTGTTCAATCTTCTAGCTAATTTCCACAGAGCATGTCTATCCCTAACATCAGTTATTTCCTGCGTAAGATTTTGCCAATATTGTTTTTGTTTTTCTTTGCAGACCCTTTTATATTCGCTGTTTGCTTGTTGATAAGCTATTTTGGCAGCCGAGGTTGCTATTCTTTTTGCCACACGTAGGCAAGCAAATGATTTCTTTCTCGCACTTAAGCAATCTGCGTCATACCATGGTTGTATTTTTATCGATTTCCCCTTACATCTGCTTGAAAAGGTTTCGCGGTGATAGCGATGCAAGATGTCAAAGTATCTATCCCTTGGCTCATTTGCTGTTCGGAGACGTCAATAGTTTCAAGCGCTCGATCAAGTCGGAGGACTGGTAACGTTGTGCAAATTTTTCTTTCCAGGCTCCGAGTGTGGAAGATGCACGAGACCGATAGCGGAAGATGATCAGAGAATGGGTATTCCCCTATCTCAAGATCAGTCACGCAGTTTAACCATTCTTCTCTCGCCAAACAGTAGTCTATTGCTGAAGAAGTATTTCCTCTAAAAAAGGTGAGAGAGCCATTTCTATCACTCATTGTTCGACCATTCAGTAGTGAGAGTGACAAGCTATTCGATTCACACATTTCGATGAATTTTCTACCATTGCTATTGATCGTTTTGTTCATTGCATTCTTGGGAGTATAAGACGTATCACCTGTGAAATCTGGATGAAACAGCCACGATTGCCTATTTCCAAACCTCGCATTGCAGTCTCCTGTTACCATAATATTTTGTGTCTTAAATTCCAGCAAGAAATTGTACAGGGCAGTAAATTCTTGAAGCCAAAACCTGCAATTAATGTAAGCCGGGATGATAAAGAAGTTTTGTCCATTATTTGTCAGACTTACAAAAGTTCTATCCAATTCACGAACGAAACAACATTGAAAGATTTTCTTAATGCTCTTTTTTATTCCATAAAGGCATCATCACGCTGGCTCTTCCGTGAGTCGATGTTCTTGATGCAAAGGTCCAGTGCAGTTCATAGTTCTCAAAAAGATATACAAAGGCGTCGTACAAGAAAAATATATCAAATTGGTTGATTAACTCGAAAAATTCCCTAAACTGTAATTTGTTACGTAGCCCTGCAATGTTATATGATACTATTTTTAAATTACAAATACTTTTATTAAGATTAATTTTAAATTACTACGTTTATTTATTCTAAAATTATTTGACAGGCTGACGGCTTTATTACTAAAAACTGTGTTTCTGAACGCTGCTCCCTGTTTGAGAAGCTCTGGAACCAGCTGTCAAAGTTGAACTCTCACCAATTATGTGCTGCAGAAATGTCATTCCGTCACCATCTTCACATGTAATATTAGGCGTATTTTATTGGTAATCTATACATAGTGCAGCAATGGACGTCCGAATAAAATGCTTTTTTGACTGCATATACACTTTTACTTTAAGTTTTAAAGTTGGTATGCTTTGCATTTTTACCCGTGTCAAAATCAGCTGATTTGAAAAAGGAGGAAAATAAAAATGTATGTATTGTTTTTACAAAAATAATGCAAATTGAAATGAATAAAGATCCAAAACAGAAAAGGGCTATACATAATTTTTTAGTTTCTTTTAACAAATCATCTTAATTTAGTAGATATTTCAGACTCATTAAGTGAACAAAGTAAAAGGAAACAAAAACTAAAAATGAAATATATACCTACGAATAAACAGTCACCTTTTGAATAAGCTAAGGGATGCTTTGGAAAAGTATACGTTTTTGTATGAATAAAACGAAAAGATGTGGTTTATGCTGAATTAACATCCCTGAAAAATTTGTTGTCAAACAAGTGGCAAAATTATTAATAAAATCAAATCTTAATGGCATATATGTTCACAAAATCAAATAAAGGCTCGTTGTCAGAAAAAAAAACCATTTTCATGTCCTTTTTAATCGTTTGGCATCGCAGCCATCCTTCGATGAATTTCATACTCTCACGTGACTGATAGGGAACGTGCACACGCATTAAGAGGCAACATTTAGACCATTGACTATTAACGTTTATCGTCTAATTGTAAATTAATATTTCAAACCACATAATTTTGGCTCTTGTGAAAATTTAACATAAAATGAACAAATATCACCGAACACATTCTCGAATAATCAAACCTGCCAACCTCACGAAAAATAAAACTTTTGCAACCAATTTGAGTGTCACTGTAATCGAGATGCTCCAAAACTTTATCAGCACTATTTTTTTTTTTTTTTTATAATTAACTCACGCTCAAGGGAATATGATTACCCTTTAAATGTTTTAACACAGCGCGGGCGTGAAGTTACGGAAGAGAAAGAAGGATAGGAAAGATGTGTGGCACGATGTTCTGAGACTGAAGGTGGTTGTCTCAGACTTTTTATCTCCAGGGATGGCGGCTGAACTAAAGCGGAGAATTGCCGTGTTGTTAGTGTTATGCCTGAACATCATGAAATGAGTACACCAGTAAACCCATTGATGACAATTTTTAGAAGGTTTTAATGGAATTAAAGTGACATAGACGACGGCAGGGATCGAACCTGTTATCATGAGGTTGACAGGCGAGCACACAACCATCGCGCCTAGTTTATACGCACTATTCCTTTTTTGTTCTTTACTGTGTAAAATTTTACTGCGATGCCTATACATTTACCAATAAAAAACGACTATTGTTCTTGGTGTCCAAATGGAAAATATATTTGTTGATTGTGATTTTTTCTCCTCGGATTTGCGTTTTAATTGTATTGTCCTTCGCTAATACTTCTTTTCTGATATTTATCAAAAGTCTTCTTTTTTAGCGACTCGCGGCCGTATAATCTCTATGTATAGAGATACCCTCGTCACGGAGCTTCGATGTTGGGGCAAACGATGTGCTAACAAAATTGTTCACATAGTCTTACTTTTTCAGTTCCACAATAACGTTATTTACCTTAGGGTTATTTGACCGTAGTGTGCGGATTTCTGTTATTGCAGTCGCATCATTTGTCTTCAGCAAATCCAAGCAGCATTTGACCTGTTACCGCAGGAAGATGAATGACGAAATTTTTTTTCGAATGCTTTTTTGCTAACCAATTCACGTGCCGTTCAAGATCAAGGCATTTTGACTCCATATGATGCAGCTCTTTTTGAAGTGATGCGTTAAGTCGGCTTATATATTTTAATTAAATACAAAATAAATTTAGCACTGTAGAAATAAGCAATTATTTTCCAATATTCTTGCTCACATGCACTGGTAAACAACTGGAAAAAATTATCTTAAAGAGACTGTTTTGGTTCCTAAACAAAAACACACTGTTAAGTCAAAGCCAGGTGGCATTTGAGCAAAAGCATTCTATTATTGATGCCTTCTTATTATTACTATTATTATTATTTGGAGCTTTTATTTGCCATTTGAAGTTAAAGTATAAATACAAATTTTATATTTTTACATTATTTTTTTTTTATTTAAATTTAAATTACAAACAAAGTCTGGTTAAAAACTTTTAAATAATATTGAAAATTTAATAAAATACAAATTTTTTTTTTATAATTCTATTTATAGACCGAGAGCCCACAGCAATTTTTGGGTGTGATTGATAACAAAAAATAATTAGCATAATTAGTTAGGCCTTTAGTAGTTATTTACAAATGTGAACGTCTTGCATACTCTAGTGGGCGCAATAGTGCATTATAGTGCATCAAGTATGCAGTTCTTTCCTTAGTCTACAAAATTGGGAAAAAAAATTTGGCATAACTTCAAAATGAACAGCTAAGTGCCCTGATTGCAATTATCGCGGTCCATGGCGTTTTGAAGGTGGCCTTCTTAGTGCAAGAAGTTGCCTATTCTTCTCGCGTCTGGCAGGCAGAAGGCTGTCTGTAGAACGTCTTGGACTTCGATATTTTCAATCAGGGGGCTTAACTCTACATTTTGGCAAACTTGTTATCACAATTATTTGGATTTGGAAAGAACTGCATACTTAATGCACTATAATGCACTATTGCGCCCACTAGAGTATGAAAGGCTTTCACATTTGTAAATAACTATAAAAGGCCTATCTAATTATGCTAATTATTTTTTGTTATCAATCACACCCAAAAATTGCTGTGGGCTCTTAGTCTATTATGTAAACATATTTCTGGCGTAAGCCTCTCCCAATAAGGTTCATAATTCTCTGTCTTTAGCTTCTTTGTACCAATTTTGTCTGTAGTTCACCAAATCGTCAATCTATCTTTTCTTAGGTCTTCCAGATGGTCTTTTGTCCGCTGGAGTCCATTTTGTAAAATAAATGGCTCCTGAAGTCTTGAGATGTGTCCTGCCCAGCTCCATTTAAGTCCTTTTGTTCTTTCTATAACGTCGATGATATTGTTTTGTTGTCTTATATCTTGTTTTTTTTTTCTTTAAATTTGTCTTATAGTTAGAACTTTTCGCTCCATTTTAGTCTGGCATATCCTAAGTTTTTCTATTAAATTCGAAGTCAAAGTAACTGCTTGTAGTCCATAAGTCATGACGGACGGGTTGTATTTGTAGGATCGCAATAATCAAATGATTATTAACTATCCAATAATTTTCTCGCCCAAAAACACTCAGCTTAAAAAATCACTGAGATAAATGAAAAGAAAAATAACAAATGCAATCAAGTAGCTGGTTTGATTGATTTGATTTGACGAAGAGAAAATTCGAAAAAAAGGATTATTCTGTGTGAATTTGTTCTGAAATGTGTTTGTTTTATTATTTTTTTTGAGGAACTTTCTAGTTTTGAGTTTTTATTGTGTTTAAGATAAATGTATCTGAAAATATTCATCGTTTTTGAACAGGACAAGAATATGTTTCTCTCGATTTCCGAACTACCACGTAATCATAAGCATAATTGTATAAACCAAGAAGAAACAAAAATTGTGTAAATAATAAAAGCATAATGCGAAACTAAAGAACAAAAAAACCAAAAAAAAATCTATATCCGTGTGTGATAAAATGCTTAAAGCATTAATGGCTAACAAAAAAAAATACTTTGCAACTTGCATATCCGCCAGTCGTACCTTTGAGATAATTTGTGTTCCTGTTTCCCCTGATGTGTTCCTGTGCTGATACCATAGTTTTCTTTTAAGTTTTTTTTTATTTTTCACTTAAACAAATAGTGTAATTTCGATTTGTATTTATAAATCAAGAATGTCTTCTTTTTTTTTCTATTCTATTTTATTGTTCATTTGTTCCTTTCCTTTCTTTTAAATGTGTTACTTTTTTTTTGAGTAGATATATCAAAAATCTACAAACATTTTCTTTTTAATAGTAATCGCGTAATATGTGTATGTAAGTCAGTACCTTAAAACCCCCTCATTGTTTGTTCCTATTCTTAAAATTTTCAAATATAATTTTTATTTTTAAATCTGAGGACGGGGCATTGAGATATTTTCTAGTTTTCTGAAGAGAAAAAAAAAAAAAAAAAAAATAAATAAATAAAAACAAAATTATTATTTTTTTTGCTAGCTTAATTTAGTTTAATATTTTGCTTCTTCTAATCAAATATCAAAAATAATAACTAGTAATTAAACTTGGTTTTATAATGAACTTAACAACTTATTCTTTTATTTGAAGATATCATTGGGATATGGTTGGTTAAATTTTTCAGTTGAGTGACTGATGACGGAGCGGACATGAGAGACCTTGGGAAGTGAATTTCCGTAAGTGAAGCTGAGAGCCTATATTTTAGGGGCTGTCGCACATATCTGAGCACGCGACTGCCAAGGTGTCATCTCAGCAATGAGATTGGCAATGGGGAGGGATGCTCAAGGGTACCATTAACACCTACGGGGCCCGAGCATTAAAAGGATTAGTAGGTGAATCATTTAGGGAATTCTTCGTTTGCTTCCAAGAATTTTTAAATTCATTTGTTTATAACGTAGTTTAATTTCACTTGTATTTTTCTTTTTATTCTTTTAAATTAATTTTTGTTTAACCAAGGCATGATTTATAGGTACGGTAGTCCCGTTAGACAGGCCAAAGAACCCACCCCACATCCGACGAGCTAAGCGACAATGCAAGCATGCCTAAACTGGTCCTTGTCTTCTGGACACCCTTTTATCCGTTTGGCAGAACCTGTATAAAAGGATAAAAGGGCAAACAACATTGTTTGTTGTTTATACCGTTACATATTCCAGAGTTCATTATTATATCGATACCTTCACGTAAGAATGTATTAAGCGACACTTTTCTGGAAAATGACTTTTTGATGTGGAACTATACTATAAGTTAAGCGCCACATTTTGGCCTGGGTTTCACTGCCCTATCATGTATGCAACAGAAACTAGAGATAAAATAAAATTGTAGCAACCGCCAAGTTTTCTCACTGGAATAATGTTGCTCCCTGAAATTTGTATTATCCGCCAGTAAAATTATGCTAAGCGACATTTTTAAAAATATTATTGTCTTAAGCAACCAAACGTCCACAAAAAAAATTTAGTAGATGTCGCAAAGTTTAACCGAAATTTTCGCTTAGCACACTCATCTAAATAGAACTTGATCCATTTTTGTCGCTTATAATACTCCAGATATGGTTGTCTTTGCTTTTAAATATTTTTCTATCAAGTAGGCTACTACTTTTTTCTCATTTATTATGTGTTTTTTTATTGTTGTCATCGTAAGCGCCATTTAACATTGTATACATTGTATCAAGCGCCAATGCTTTGACCACAAAAATGTACTAAGCGACAAAAACTTTTTATCTGATTAAAATTACTATTTTGCAATGATGTCAAATTTTGTATTGTTAAAAATCCCTCTCAAATCTGTTTCTTCCAATAAAATACACAAAAAAATAACTAAATGAGACGTTTTTTTTTTCGTTTCCTGAACAATTTTAAAAATGTCGCTTAATACATTCTTACGGGAAGGTATCGATATTTTCTTGTGTTGTTAGTTAAATTTGATTCTATTATTTGATGAACGTTCCAGAATTGCTTCGAACTATTCGTGATTCGTCTGTATATTTCCTTATTTTTTTGGTCCTTGAAAGATTTTAATTGTCCGAGGTAGATGTAATATTCTACATATTCAATCTTTTCCTCGTCTATTGTGATGTAAATTTTTGTGTGGTTGGTCATTGCTTTTGTTTTTGTTTGGTTTATAATAGGTGCGTTTTATTATTCACAAATCTATCTGGATCCGGATCTGGATTAGTTTCTAATATGTATTACAAAAACAATTCGGGATCCTGTTTTCTATCGGGATCTATTTCAAAGATCCAAAAATTAGTTATTAAACTGCCGAGTAGATGGCTTTTTATGGTAAGGTAGTGTAAACTACAGTGTAAAGAAAAGAGACAAGAAATAATTTAAAATTTACAAACCCAAGGATAAAAAGAGACAGGCTTATAACACTGCTGTCACTAAGATCCGTATCGTTTTATTTTCAAGGGAAGATCCAGATCCGGATCCAGATAGATTTGTGAATAATAAAACGCACCTAATAAGACCATAGCGTTTACACACAGTAGTGAATTCGTTAAGCATCGATTCGATTTGTTTGGCGTTCATTGATACTAGTACGATGTCATCAGCGAATCTCAGGTTATTTAGATACTTTTCCCCTATTTTAATTCCATATCTTTTCCAATTAAGTTTCTTAAATATTTCCTCCAGCACAGCAGAAAACATTGGTGGTGACATCGGATCTCCTTGTCTAACTCCTCTATTTATTTTAAATTCTCGTCCTGTTATTTCCGTTTTTATTTTTGCCCAACTGTTGTCATAAATGTTTTTGTATGCCTGGATTACTAGTATGATAGGGTTTTTGCCTTGATTCATTAATGCTTCCCAAATAGTGGCATATTCAATGGAGTCAAACGCTTTACTGAAGTCTATGAATAAAAAGTAGGTATAGTTGGTTCTTGAATTCATTGAATTTTTATATTAGTTGGTTCATCGTATGTAGCTGGTCTGTAGTTGAGTATCCTTCACGAAATCCTGCTTGTTCTATTGGTTGGTTCTTGTTAAGTTTCTCGATATATTATTTTTGAAAAAAGTTTGTAGATGGTCGATATATTGCTTATGGGTCTATAGTTATTTATATCATCTTTTTGTCCTTTTTTATGAATCAGGGTTATGGTAGTTTGAGTCCATTGTTTGGGTATCTTTTGCGTTATTAGTATATTATTGAATAGCAATGTCAGAATAGGTGATAATGATTGTTTTCCGTATATAAGCATCTCAGCCGCTATACCATCGTTTCCAATACATTTTTCTTTCTTTAGATCCTCAATTGCTTGTTCTATATCCTTTTTGATCAGAAGTGGGCTATTAATTAGGTTGTCGTTTATAATTGGTGGTGTATTATTATTTGTATTTGTGTTGGATTTAAATAGTTGTTCAAAAAATTTTGTGGCGGTTTCATTAATATTTTTTCGGTTTGATATATGTATCTTTGTTGTTGTTTTTCATTGTTATAATCCAGTCTGTCATTTTGTTTAAAAAATTTTTTGTCTTTTTGTTTGAGTTAATAATAGTTAATATTTCTTTAATAACTTCGTCATTGAATATTTGAACATCCATTTTTGTTTTTTTTTTTATCTCTTTTCGGATATGTTTTAGTTCGATTTTTTCCTGAGATGTTGTTATTTCCTTGCTTCTTAGTTATTCTCTACGTAAGATAAGTTTTTTGTATCATCAGAAATTTTTTCAGTTTGTATGGTCATTATCGAGATCTTAGCTGCATTCTTTATTATTAATTCAATTTTGTATTTTGTCATATATTGTTTAGAGGTCGCGATCAATTTCATCTTCGTTAATATTTTAATTTATTTAATTTCTCAAAATTCCGTTAAATGCATCAATATTATTCTGAGTCACTGATATAGGGATGTGTAAGTTTTGCTTATTTCTTTTTAACGTCTTATGGTTGATAGTAATTTTTGCTCTTACAAGTCTTTGGTCAGAATCAAATTTAATATTATTTAAAACTGATACATCGGTTAAAGTTTTTAATTTATTTGTCAATATAAGGTCAATTTCGTTTTTTGTTTTCCCATTTGGCGATTTCCATGTCCATTTACGACTGTCTTTTTTCTTAAAGAATGAATTTCCAAATCTAAGGTTAGTTTCTTCAAGCCATTTTATCACACCTTCTCCTCTTTTATTTCTTTCTCCAAATCCAAATGGTCCGATTACTTCCTCATCTTGGTCAAGTTGTTTTCTCAATTTGGCGTTGAAATTCTTTCCCAGTATTCTAAGTTCAGATAGCCCTAATACATTAAATGTGCATACATTTAGAGTGTTTTTGTTATTATTGGTCTTGAGATAGAGTCTTTAAACTTGTTTGGTTTTAATTTATTTGTTTCTTGCAGACTTTTTTTTCCTTGTGGCTATTCTTTGTTATCCTTTTTTGATACGGTTGCATATCTTTGTATATTTTGAAAAAAATTGTGTAAAGTATTGTTTCTAGGCTTTTTTGGTGCAGTTGTGCCACCTGGGCCGTCATTTATGTTTAATTCTTTTTCATTTTGTCTGCTTCGTTTATTTAGTTGTTGTGGAGTTTTTTCATTCTGAGTCTGAGTTTTACTTACAGTCGGATTTGGTTCTTCGCGTTCGATTTCTCTCGTCATTATTGTTTTTTCTTGAACGGTTTTATTCATGTCTTCCTATGTAAATAATATCATCTTTAAAAAATTTAAGTTTCGATTTATTTTTTATTATTGTGTCTTTTTTAATCTGTGTTGTCAATCCAAGTAATAATATAATAATTTTGTTTTCGTTATATTTTCCTATTCGTCGCATAAAATCAATTTCGAAAATTGAGAATTTTATGTACAAAATGTTGTTAAGAAGATATAAAACCAGGTTTTGTAGTTCTTCGTTATTTATCTCTGTTTCTTTAATGTTTCTGCTTTTATTTTTAGTTATAATGCAATTTAGTTTTTGTTCGATGTTATCTGTTTGTTTTTTCATTTCATGTCTTATCTCTTTGCCGAGATTTGTAATGGCAGACATAATTATGTCTACCTTTGTGTAGGTAGTGCAGTTTTGGGAATCAGTCATTCTGTTTAAGGCTTAAATAATTTGTTTGGATGTCAAAGTTAAATATGTCAACTGATAAATGACAACTGTCAGCAAAATATAAACAAAAGTCAGCAAACAAAGGTCAAGAACGCGTGTCTAACAAGTATAATTTTTCTTGCGTTGAACAAATATTATTAATAAAATAATAAATATTATTTAAAAAATAACTTAAACTAATTTAAACATCTTTGTTTTTTAACGTTTATTTTGTTTGTGAATTTCAGTTGTTTTTCGTCAGTTGGTTATGATTATGTTTCAAGCCTATATCCTTATGCCTTATTACACATTGATAACTACGTGGCCTTCGCTTTATCCTATAAAAACTATATGTCAATTCTATCTAAAGACTTCGAAAAAGCGTTTGATAAAATATAAATCCAGATCATCCTTATAAAGCTTGTTCAATGGAAAATTGGACCAACAAATTTTAATTTTGTTAAATCTTTCCTAAGTAATAGAATTTCAATAAAACTAGGTTATATGCTGATGATTTTACGCTGTTTTTTTAAATATAAAGATCTCACAGCGACTGCATGGTTAGGTTAGGTTAAAGTAGCTGCTGACCGGAAAAGGTCAACACACTTAGACCAATATTTGGTCCGTTGTGATACCACAAAGATTTCAAAAATCACCCTTAGGCCTCGGCCACGCACTGAGCGACTGAGCGATTGAGCGACGTCGCTCTGTCCCTTAAAACAATAACAAGTCGCTCAGGCTGTACGTGGCCACCTCCATACAATTTCATGTGTTTTAATTTTTTTGCGTCGCTCAGCGACTCGTCGCTCGTCGCTCAGTGCGTGGCTGAGGCCTTACTCGTTAAACCATTTTGAGCTAATAACGAAGCAATTGAGACAGTGAATGTCGGAATTATTTAGATCACTAGGATCGTTATAGTAGTAGCCTCCCAAGTGGAGTCTACATCTTTGCTCTAGGGCAAGGCAAGAACATAGAAGCAACTGACTCCTCTTCTTCTTCATCCATGCAGCTTCTGCAAAAATAATTTGCAGGAACTCCAAGACGAAAAGGATGTCTTGCTATTAGGCAGTGTCTAGTAAGGACACCTATAACGGAGCTAATATGCAATCTACCAATAGAAATTAGTTGTTTTGAGCGTTAAGCATCAAACAATGGCAAAATCAGTTTAGTAGACCGGCAAGTTGGGGTGCTGGTCCATCTGTGGTTAGCTTTCTTCATGGTATCATGCTTTAGCATAAGTTTACAAGTAGCTAGGGGTATACCGATGTTAGATTTGCTATCCAACAAAGGTAAGACTGTTCCGTTTTTTGCAAGTTCGTCAGCTTTACAATTTCCTGGAATGTCTCTATGCCTCGGCACCCATGTAAGGTGAATGTTAAACTGTTTTGACATCTCCACCAGAGATGATCGACAATTCTAGGGTGTTTGTGAGTTAATGGAGACAGAGTACAGTGACTTTAAGGCAGCTTGACTGTCTGAGAAGATACGTATATCAGTAGTCAATATAACGTTTTCTTTTAGCCAAGAGAGGACTTCTTTTATTGCTAAAAGCTCTGCCTGGAACACGTTACAGTGGTTGGGAAGACGAAAAGATAGACAAAGATTTAATCTTTCGGAGTATACGCCTCCACTGACCCCGTCATCGCTTTTAGATCCATCTGTATAGAAATAAATTGCTTCGTCTATTAAAAACGACTCATTTTCCCAAGAAGACCTGGAAGGGATGGACACTTGAAAGGTTTTATTAAATTTTGGATGAGGGGTGGTGTAATCGACGTTACTAGGTAGAGTACTGAACGAGTTCAGTATAGTAGAGTGGCCAATATCATTATTGATCCACTGCGAGGAGGCTTTAAGTCGAATGGCTGTGTTAGCGGCTGATTGTTTGCTAAAAATATCTAGCGGTATGAGATGAAAAAGAACATCAAGTGCAGCAGAAGGAGTTGAGCGGAGAGCTCCACCTATGATTAAACAGGCTGTTCGTTGGACTTTGCTAAGCTTATCGCGGTTTGTTGCTGTTTCCAGCGCAGTCCATCATACTGTCACTCCATATGTAAGTATCGGTCTAATGACTGAGATGTATAGCCAGTGTGTTATAAGAGTTTGTAGACCTATGTAGAGCTATGTTGGCATTGTTGACTCTCTCTTGGATATTGGGCTTCCAGCTTAATTTCTTGTCCAAAATAAGATCCAGATATTTTGCTTTGGCTGAGAATTTAAGCGGTATACCTTTGATGAAGGGAGGGTCTATGTGTGGGATTTTATATTTCCTGGTAAATAGGACAAGTTCAGTTTTGTGGGGGTTGACACCGAGTCCACATTGATCTGCCCAGGTAGTAAGCTTGTTTAGAGCATTTTGTAGGAGTTCCTTCAGAGTGTTAGGATGCTTACCAGATATCGCTATCCCAACATCGTCCGCATAGGCAATCACCCTGTGTCCCTCCCTTTAAAAAATCACTAGTAGTTTATTTACGACCAGGTTCCAGAGGACAGGAGAGAGGACACCGCCTTGCGGAGTACCTCTACTAACAGTTCTTGGAGTAGTAAAATCGCCCAATTTTGAATTTATAATCCTGCTTATCAGCATATGATTTATCAATTTACTGATTGACTTATCCACCTTTAGAGATGATAGTGCAGATGTGATTGCAGATGCGTCGACATTATTGAAAGCTCCTTCTATATCTAGGAAGCCAACTAGGGTGAACTCCTTATGATGAAGGGAATGATCGATAGTGCGACCCAGCATATGTAGAGCGGTTTCTACAGATTTCCCTTTGTTATAGGCATGTTGAGCATTGGATAGTAGGGACTTATCAATGTTTGTCCTCAAATGGATTTCGATAAAACGTTCAAATGCTTTAAGAAGGAATGATGAAAGGCTAATAGGTCTTAGATCTTTAGGATTAATATGGCTAGGTTTTCAGGTTTGGGGATGAAAATAACATTTACTTCTCTCCATGACAAAGGAATGTTAGCCAGAGCGATACAACCATTTAGGAGGTTTACCAGAATGGGTACTAGGATATCGGAATTTTTCTGTAATTCTGCTGGAATTATTCCATCTGGCCCAGCAGATTTGTATGGATTGAAGCTGTTTATTGCCCATTTTTCTTCTGTAATCAGACCTTGTGGAGGAGTTATGCTACTGATGATGTTGTTATAATCAGTATTATTAACGCAAGGAGAGCTATTTGAAAAATGTACATCCAGGAGCAGATTGAGCGATTCTTCGCTTGAGTTTGTCCAGGAACCGTCATTGTTTTTTAGGCAACTTGGTATGACTGGATTTTTGGAGAGGATTTTTCTTAACCTTGAAGCCTCTGAGTTGTTACAGAAAGTACTCCAGGACATACGCTTGGTTTTCCTCAGTTCTTTTTTATATAGCTTGAGAGAGTCTTTATATGAATCCCAATCTCTGGATGTTTTCGCTCTATTCAAGAGTTTCCTGCAATCTTTTCTTAGTGGATCCAGTCCCGAGTTCCACCAGTGTGGTTTCTTTTTACCTCTTATTTGTATAAGAGGGCAGGCAGTTTCCAGAGATTTGTTGAGGGCTGCTGTGAGGTCATTGACTTTAATATCAAGATCCTCAGTCTTGTAGAGTATGCTGTATAACTCAGGTCTGATTGACCTTAATAGAGTTGCCCTATATAGAAGCCAATCTGTTTTTCAATGGTTACAAAAGGAAGATTGGCTAGGAGGTTCGTCGATAATTTCTAATTTTATGTATCTATGATCAGAGAAAGAATGATCATTTGATACTTTCCAATTCGAGATAGTATGATAAATTTTATCTGAGACAAGAGTTATGTCAAGTACTTCCTGTCTGTTTTTAGTAACAAATGTGAGTTCATTGCACACGTTACATATCGTTAGGTTAGTGTTTAAAATATAATCGAAAAGAGACTCACCTCTGTCGTTTATATTCGTGCTACCCCACACTGTATGATGGGCGTCAGCATCACTTCCAATGATGAGGCCAGTCTTCTGTCTGTCTGCTTCAGTGATTAGACTCCTCAGGGTGTTTCCTGGGAGAGGGCTAAGGTGGTCATGGCCAAGATATGCCGACGCCAGCCAGAGAGTTCCTTTGACTGTTTCCAATCTTGCTACGGTTAAATCTCGATCACTGAAATTAGGTAGTAAAAATACATTTAGGCTACTTTTAACTAGTATGCAAGATCTGGGTTCACCTTTTTCTAATGCATACAGCAAGTAGTAGTTTGGAGTCCTTAGTCCCCGAACGATGGATTTTACAATCCAGGGTTTTTGGATTAGGACGATGTATTCTCCGCTGCTGGATAGACGAAGAAGCAGGGAGGCTGAAGTCTTGATAGAGTGTTGGAGATTAATCTGAAGAAATTGCAGCATCTACAACCTACAACCCTCCCGATCAGCCTCCAAACACGGTGACGTTAGAGTCTTCCGATTCCGAGGTTGAGCCCAGAAGAGCGTCCTCACTCAGAAGATATTGGTTATTGTGGTCATCGATCTTCATGTCGCTGACTGTTTTGGTCGTCTCCACTGTTGCCGAAGATGACCTGGACGCCTCATCCTCTTCCAGTGATTGGAAGGTTATAGATGCACCAGGGTCTGCAGCAGCAGTTTCGACTACGTTGGAGGAATTGGATGCACCAGTAACATTCGCGTCCTTTTTATACACCTTCAGTCTGATGGTCTCAAACCCAAACCTAATCACACCTTTGGTCTGCGCCAGAGGAGCAAGGGACTCATTATTTACTACAATAATTGCACCTCTATAAGGTCCCTTTTTCTCCTTCAGTTTCGCAACTTTCCAGTTGTGAGTAGGAAGGGATGGATTCGATAGCCGGATCATCTGGAGTATTACATCCAGGCTGTAACCATGGCGCGAGCTCTTGGTCTGCACGGGATTTTCTCCTTAGAAACAACCTCGAGCCTAGCACCAGGCCAGACTTCCCCTAACCGGCTAACGGCCAACGATAGAAGATCACACGATCTCTGATCGTCACAAATCATGAGCTTAACATGTCCTTGATGCCAGCCTCCAGCGTTTGTGATTGGAGGTTCTCCATCATGATACTCATGAAACTCAACTGGAGCTTCCCCTTGACCACCTTTCAATTTTCCACAGAGATCGTGCCATCGACGTCGTTCCCGTCAATGATCGCGACCACGATTTTGTCTTTAACCACATCACTGAAGGTCTTATTCCCTCCACAGGGATGTGATGGAGCGCTGATGTTGTGCACTTTGGATCGACTGCTTGAATATTTTCAAATATCAACCATTCTTGCCAAGATCGATTAGAGAATGAATATTTATAAGAAGAGCCCAAAATCTTCGCTTAATATAATAAAACCCCAATACCATACTCTTATTAGTTTGAGCCTAATGGCGTTTAGAATTACACCTATTAAAAATATTTTGACTCTGTTTCTTCAATTGAACAAAGAGTTCCACATCTAACATCTCTCCTTATTCAAAAGTTAAGTAAATCTGAAAGCTCTCTCGTCTCAATCGATGCAAAAAAATGTCGTTAGTCGTAAAAAAAAACAAAAACGCCATCTACTTACTCTTTATAATGTCATACAGTTTTCAAAACAAATTAAAACTTCAAACCACCTTCGACACTACCAAACAATTGTGTAAATACCCTACCGAAAATAAAAACATCTCGAAACGAGAGCTACAAACAGAGTTTTTACGAAATAATGCGCACGCAACAAGTTTAATTTTTTTTTACTAATAGATCTAAAAAGATCTCGGAAAAGCTTTTTTTTTGGAGTAAAACTTTTTAAGTAAAACTTCTTTGCCGGCGTTGGGGGTAAAAAATGTTCTATGGAGTTGCCAGTAACATGTCAAATCGACACGTTATAAGTCAAAGACAGCAACATGTTTTTTAGGAATTATTGTTCGAGGTTATTTAAAACACATTAAAAACATCTTTTAGCGCCAAATAAGTATCCTATTTTAATTTAAAACTTTAATTAATTAACAACAACTAACCAAAAAAACAATTAAAAACATAATATCATTAAAAAAAAAACACATAATAAAAGCATTTTTTAATGAATTATGTGGCCGAACAATTTATCAATCAAAAACCACTTCCCTTTGTAAAAAAAACACAAACAAATATTTATTTTTTTATGGTTTTATTTATTTAGAATATTAAACACTTTATTCTACACAATACTGAATACTTCTATACTATTTAACTTAAAAGCTAAGCACTAAAATTTACAAAATAACTAATGCGAAATACATAAAAAAACTTGTAAATACACTTTCTGGTTTCTGTTGTCAAATATAAACTAGCATTGCCATATGCGAAGAAATTTAAATTCGGTGTCAAACTTAAATTAGCATTGCCTACAATTACAAGAATCCTTTGGCTCGAAGCTCGAACACAGTTAATGCGATAAGGAAAAAGAGATGTCAGCGTGATGAAACATCGTCGTTGTTGTAAAACCAGTTTAAAACTACGAAAGCAGACGCGGATATACACAATAAGGCATTTCTCTTCGTCACGTTAAATGAAATCAGACCAAAAACATAAATGTTAAAAAAAAGAGCCAAATTCTTCTATACAAAAACCTTTGTGTAACAAGTCAGCCGTGAAAATTACTGAGATCTAAAAGTACGCCAAGTTCTTACTTCATGAAGGTTTAATCCCGAATATTTAAAGTAGAATAATATTGAAACAGCTACAATGTAGTAGAGAAATTTTATTATTTAATGATTACTGACTGAAATTTTATAGGTTCACTGGTCAAGTTTTTAAAACCTTTCGAATTGGGCATACACAAAACTTGGCAAGATTTTAATATTTTGCCATGTCAAAATCTCGATTAATACGGAAGGATAGAAGAGTGGACTCTACCTACTAAAATCAACTTAGTTTATAGCTTCCTATTTGTTTTGGCATATTTTCTTTTTGTTATTGGTTGTTTTGATTTGCGTTTCAATTGTTTCTTCTTGTCCGGGCAAGATACCTAACACTAACAAACCTACCTTAATTATAAATACTAGTACCTACATCCGCTCAAAGTCATAAAAAAGTGTTGAGGATGCGATGATGTTTTTGTTGCAATTTCAACTCCTTTTTCAAATGAAGTTAGCCCACAAATTAATAGCCTAAGTAGTGGTTTAATTATAGTTCACATCACAATTAAGAGTTTTTTTTTATGTAAACTCATAATTTTTTCTGGTATGCAAATTGTTCGATAGCTCGAAAAATATTATTAAATAAAATGAAAAAGAATCAAGAAATTGAAATATAAAAATCTAAAGTTTATTGAATATTAATAATGGAAAGAAAGACGAACTAAACCCGATGCGGTATGCTGCTAAAGTGAAAGAGCGTAAGTCTTTTGATAATTGATAAGCTATTGATTTGAGTTCAAGATAAAATGAAATGTAGGCGTTGCCAAATATACAAAATTACAGTGGATAGATAACTAAAGTTTCGGATAAGAATTGTAATAGATCTTAAACATACCGCCGGGGAAGAACGACTGTTCTTAAATAAAAGATACAATAAAAGATAAAAAAAAATTGTATATGAGCATTTCCTCTCATATATATGATGAATGTTGAACGTGGGATCAGGATTTGTAGCGCCTGATACTCGCTAATGTTGTTGAAGAATGATGAATTATATTGGTGAGATATTGATTGATGTAAAGTTGAAGATAAATGATGATTATGTATTATTTGCGTTATCATATGAGTCTGGGATGTTGACATCAGGAAGTAAACGTAACTTCGTTATGGGACGTTTGAATTGTTTCCCATTGGCATACACAGTAACGACCCTGCATATGCCATCTGAACCTGGATGTACTTCGACCACTCTAGCCAGTGGCCACTTGGCTGGAGGATATCTTTCATCCGTGATGATGACTATATCGTTGACTTGGAAATTCCTCTTTGATTGCGTCCACTTCGGACGTTGTTGAAGTCTTGACAGATAGTCTTTGTGCCATCTATCCCAAAAGTGCTGGAAAATCTGTTGGATATGCTGCCATCTATTCAGTCGATTGGTCTTCATATCCAATAAGGATGGTTCTGGGATGATGTTTGTAGGCTCTCCTATCAGAAAATGTGCTGGAGTCAGCACGCTTAAGTCCGTTGGATCATCAGTAAGTGGGCAGAGAGGTCTGGAATTTAGAGATGACTCAATTTGAACTAGAAGGGTATACATTTCTTCGTATGAATGAATTTTATTTAAAAGAATACGTTTAAGATGGTACTTAACTGATTTTACTCCTGCCTCCCATAACCCACCAAAGTGTGGCGAGGCAGGAGGAATAAAGCTCCAGGAGGTGCCCTCGTTTTCCATCTGGGCGCGTACATCAAGTGAGCAAAGTTCAAGAAATTGGCTGTTCATCTTTATTAGTTCCTTGTTGGCTCCCACAAAGTTGGTCCCATTATCACTATACAAGTGACTACAGCTTCCTCTTCGTCCAACGAATCTCCGGAAAGCCGCCAAGAACCCTTCGGAAGTCATATCTGAGACGAGCTCGATATGAATAGCTTTCGTGACGAGGCAGATGAAAATGCAAATAAAACCTTTGTAGGTTTTTAGTGATCTCCCTTTGGATAACTTTAGGTCGAATGGGCCAGCATAATCCACGCCACTGTGTCTAAATGCTCTGCTCTCATTAACTCTTACCTTAGGGAGTGAACCCATTAGTTGCGAAGTACGCCTTCTGTTAAAGCGAGTGCAAAGTACACATGAATGGAACGCTGCTCTTGCAATACTTCTTAAGTTTGTGATCCAATATTTAGTAAGAATATACGACATAATTAATTGAGGTCCACCATGTAAGGTCTTTAGGTGTGCATCGGCAACTAAAAGCTTGGACAAGTAACAAGAACCTGATAGAATAAGAGGATGTTTTGAATGTTCGTCCACATTTGCAAAACGAAGACGACCACCAACACGTAGTTGATTATTTTTATCGATGAAGGGATGTAAATCCTGAATTTTACTTTTAGAAGAAATTTCTTTTTTAGATGTAAGACTTTTTATTTCTTCTGGAAATGATAATGATTGAGAAAGTTTGATAAGATGTATCAACGTTATTTGAATTTCTTCAGCTTTTAGGCAACCACTAAACATCATCTTTCGTTTAGGACGAATTCTTAAAATGTAGGATGTCACTCGAAGTAAACGGTTAAGTGAACTGAATCTGCTTAAGAGATTAGTTGAAAATCTGATAAGTACATTAATACAACATGTAAACGTTTTCGTTTTCTGTTCAAGATCAGTATGAAATATAGATGTATCTTGTCGGGGCCAGTCGGATTTAGGACAACTAAGCCATCGAGGACCATTCCACCAGAGCCAATGATTTGCTAAGTCTTGAGGTTGCACTCCTAGTGAAGCACAATCAGCTGGATTGTCTTCTGAATTCACATGAAACCATTGATTTAAATTTGTAATTTGTTGTATTTCACTTACACGGTTGGCAACAAATGTTTTCCAACGATTAGGTAAACCATGTATCCAACCAATAACTATAGTTGAATCGGTCCAAAAATATGATTCCAACTGAGAAGTCACAATTTCAGTAGCAGATACAAATTTTCTAAAAAGTCTTGCCAAGAGAACTGCACCACACAACTCGAGTCGTGGCAAAGAAATCTGTTTAATTGGGGCAACTTTAGTTTTTGCCGCGATGATATTAACAAATATCTGCCCATCAGGTCTTTGAGTTCTACAATACAGAACTGCAGAATAGGCATGGTTTGAGGCATCAGAAAACCCATGAATTTCAACGAAAGAAGAACTTACAGTACCTAGCCATCTAGGTATTTTAATAGATTGTAATAATATAAGATTATTTCTATAATTTTTCCATTCCGAACATAGTTTTGATGGAAGTGGATTATCCCATCCAATACCTTCCAGCCAAAGCTGTTGAAAATACATTTTAGCAAGAACTATAGTAGGTGCAAGTAACCCAAGTGGATCGAAAAGTTTCGATGCATCGTAAAGTAATGTTCTTTTCGTGTAAATATTACATATTGGAAGCATAATTTTAAAGAAGAAATGGTCATCTTTGGGATTCCAAAATAACCCCAATGCTTTAACAGCTGAATCGGAATCAGAATCGAATGAGAACTCACAATCCTCTGGTTGTAAATCAGAGAGGAGTTCAGGACAGTTTGATGTCCATTTTCTCAGATTAAACCCTCCGGAACTTAAAAGGGCCTTAAGCTCTTTTTGAATAATTTTTGCTGAACTAATATCGTCAGCACCAGAAATAATATCATCTACATAGATGTCTTTCTTTAGAATTTCAGTTGCTTGAGGAAAATTTACTGCTTCATCATTCGCCAGTTGTTGCAGAACTTTAATTGAAAGATACGGTGCACAAGTTGTACCATAAGTAACTGTTTGCAGTTCATAGAGTTGTAATGGAATGGATGTATCTGAACGCCACAGGACCCTTTGGAACTTTGTTTCTTCCGGATGAACAATGATCTGGCGGAATATTTTCTCAATGTCCGATGTGAAAACAAAGAGAAATTTACGCCATTTTAAAAGAATTGAAGTTAAATCATTTTGTAAGCTAGGACCAGGAAGAAGTTCTTGATTAAGAGAAGTTGAATTAAGTGGTTTCGAAGATCCATCAAAAACAACTCTTAACTTAGTTGTGGAACTGCTTTCTCTCCATATTCCATGATGTGGCAATATGAAACCATTTTCAGAAACAGGTAGATCTTGAAGATCGCACATTAGTTTCATATGACTGAGATTTATGTACTCATTCATGAATTTGGAATATTCTTCTTTGAGAGTTGGATGTTTTGGAAATACTCTTAGTTCAAGATTATTGAAACGTTTTTGAGCATTAACCAAAGAATTTTGAAAAACTGGATAGTCTTGATTGAGGACTTTGGATTTGAATGGAAGTCTTACTATGTATCTTCCTGATGAGGAGCGAGAAAATGTATCTCTAAAGTATTCTTCACAAGCTGTCTCTTCTGGAGTAGAAATTCTATTAACGGAAACTTCTTCTGTTTCCCAGAACTTTCGAAGGGAATTATCAATTTTATTGACTTGTGTATGAAGAGAACTTGTGTTTTGAATGGAAGAATGATTGTTATTTGAATTAATAGGACCAGAAAGTATCCAACCCAACTCTGTTCGCTGAGCTAAAGGTCCGTTTTTGGTTCTAATAATGCCGTCGAGGATTATTTCGTGGAAAATGTCTGCTCCTATAAGCATGTCAACATAACCAGGCTTAGAAAAGCATGGATCAGCAAGAGTAATATTTTTGAATTCTCTTGGTAAAGTAGAAGCAACTGAATATTTATTCAGATAGTTACTAATTGATGACATTACAAGAGCTTTTACTGTTATTTTGAAATAAGTATTTGTGCAAGATTTTAAGAGAAACTCTGCAAAACTATTGCAGACTTTTGAAACTGAAGAACCTATTCCACTGACTACGCAGTTGAAAGGGTGTTTTTTAAGTTTAAGACGTTGAACACATCTTTCTGTAATGAATGAAGTTTGAGATCCTTGATCTACAAGTGCCCTCAGAATATGATCGCCAGAAGCAGTAGAAATTATTACCTTTGCTGTAGCAAGAAGAATTTGAGGAACTGCAATGGCAGTGGAATCAGTGCACACAAGTGATTGTGTAGCTGTTTTAGATGAAAGATTGTTGGAACAACTAGGTACATTGAAAGAGTTATTAATGTGCATAAGAGTATGGTGACGTTTGTTACATATACGACAGTTGTATTTAGTATTACACTGAGAAACCGTATGCCCTTGGACAAGACAGTTAATACAAAGATTATTGCTTTTTGCAAACTCAATTTTCTTGTCAGAAGAGAAAGCTTTGAACTTCGGACAAAGGTATAAGTAATGTGTTTCCTGACAACAGATACACAACATATTTTTACAAACGCGCTTTGAAGTATGCAATGATCTGGAATAACTTTGAGCTTTGTTTAACATTGGAACTTTTTCCTTGCTGTGCAATGAGACCTTGGTCTCTACAGCTTCCAAAGAACGAAACGAGTCTTCAAGAAATGTAAAAAAATCTTTAAGTTTTGGTAACTCATTTGTTTTGTTGTTGGCATTAGAATTTTTCTGTGCCAAAAAGTTTTCCCAGTTTCGTCGCGAAGATTTATCCAATTTTTGTGAAATAAAAAAAATAATGAAAAGATCCCAAGAATCTGTTGAAACACCCAGATTACTTATTGAATTTAAACACTCTTTTGTTGTATACAAAAGTTTATGAATCGAATAAGATGATTCTTTTTGCATATCTGGTTGCTCGCATAGAATTTTTAAATGAGAATCGATAATGAAACGTTTATTGTCATAGCGATCACAAAGTGTCTTCCATGCAGTAGCATAGTTAACATTTGTGCACTTTATAGAGCGAATTAGAGATTCAGCATCACCAGTTAAACACTTTTTAAGAAAATAGAGCTTTTGAGCGTTAGATATATTGGTTTTTATATGAATCATACTTGTGTATAGATCATGAAACGTTGACCAGTTTTCGTACGTTCCATCGAACTCTGGGAGTTTTACTTTTGGAAGATGAATTTCGTTTTCTTCACGAAAAGTATGATCAAATAAAGTTTGATTTACTAAGCTCGCATTAGATTCTTTTGAAACAGATGCTTCGAGAAAAAGAATTTTATCTAAAATATCACCTTTTGTATCGATAAATCTTTGTTCGAATTTTTCATACTCTGAATCAGAGAAATAACTGAAATCGTTTTTGCTTTTCTTGACACCTTTAAGCATGCCAAAAATCTTTAAATGATTACTTCTATAAAGTGTCATATATCCTTCACACTGTTCTAATCTAGTACGTAAATAGCCCATTTTTGATAGATTTTCTATACTGGACTCAGTAAAATTAGATTGAAAACTAGTTAAATCTGCTTCAGTTAAGCGTTGTTCTTCAATTAAGGCTTTGATTTGTTCCATGTTTTAGCAAAAGGAAATATAACTTGAATAAGTTAATGAAACAGAATGAAAGCAAATAATTTTTGCCTGAGGAATACAGGAAGCTTAAAGAACCAAGCAATGACGATTAAAATGAATTAAATTTTATAATAAAAATCAATTTTAGTAGAGGTAGAAAACCACAGCAATGATATATTTTATTATATACTAAAACTCATAAAATTTATCAAAAGCGCACATAAATTGGTGATAATATCTTTATCTTTGCTTCCAATTGAAATCAACTCATCTAATAAGAGAAAACAGTACTGCATATAATTCGTTTAAAAAAAAAAAGAACTAAAAAGTACCGAAAATTAATTATGGTATATTACTGCTGACAGCACTGGTTTCAAACATTGATTTGCGATAAAAATCACTGACCAAATAAGCGATAAGCTGTTGAATGTATGCACTTCGAAAAAAAATGTTTTGAATTTTTTAGAAAATTCTTATAAATTAATCAGAACAAATGAAATGTTTTTACAGTTGATATTCTGATCAACATCAAATATTAGCAAATATTTTAAAGTCAGAAGAAATATTCGTGCTTTAAAATAACTGAAAAAGTACCGCACAATAATAAAACTGTTATAGGTATTTTACCGTATTATATGTGCCGTTCAAATTAAGTACATATGTATGTATATGAATTTACGTTTAATTAAATTAATTGAAATTAGGTTTGATTAATATGACGTAGCACAACGAAATTATTTGACTTCAAACTAATTTATTTCAATAATCATATTGCAAAAGTTTCACTCCGTGTACTTTTGTTGTACATATGAAATTTAATTAATCGCAAGATGATGCACTTTTAAACTCAACAAATAATGGAATTGGTAATGAGAAAAAGGCTGTAAAAAATAATATAATGATTAGGTATTATGTAATTTGCTGTAAAATTAAAGAAATTTAAAATTAATTAATTTTATTTAATTTTAATCAAACCAATATACCAATACCGCCACGCAAAATAATTGTCCGTGTACTGTGTGTACTTTTTGTGCACAAGGCAAAAGAAAAAAATTGTACAAAAAAAAACTATTATCGCGAGATAACTATAAATTTAACAAAATTATTGCGAAAATATATTAATTAAATAAATCCGGCTCGAAGGACCATAAATGTTCGATAGCTCGAAAAATATTATTAAATAAAATGAAAAAGAATCAAGAAATTGAAATATAAAAATCTAAAGTTTATTGAATATTAATAATGGAAAGAAAGACGAACTAAACCCGATGCGGTATGCTGCTAAAGTGAAAGAGCGTAAGTCTTTTGATAATTGATAAGCTATTAATTTGAGTTCAAGATAAAATGAAATGTAGGCGTTGCCAAATATACAAAATTACAGTGGATAGATAACTAAAGTTTCGGATAAGAATTGTAATAGATCTTAAACACAAATGTTTTCTTTTTTCATTCATGTTAACATAACGTAGAGTACCAAATCGAGCACTCTAGTTCAAAGAAAAGTCATGAATTTTCAAGATGCATGTATAGTTTCAAAATGACAATAAAAAGACACTTCGAATGATATATATACCGCTCTACAAAATTTCATCATTCTACAGCATTCCGAAAAGTTCCATATAAATTAAGCATTAAACACCGTTCTACCAAATTTCATTGTCCTACTGCAATCGGAAGTGTGCCATACATAATTTACATCAATTCTGAGGCAGTGGGCGGATACTACGCACCTGAATGGAAAACCTCAAACTTTATATTTTTTCTTTGTATGCAATTTAAATCCTACCGTTTTACCAAATTTCATCGTTTTATAGCAATCGCAAGTGCTCCATTCAACCAACACAACTTCGGAGAAAGCAGGTGGATACCACGCCCCTGAATGGAAAACCTCAAATTTTAAAATTTTTTCCTTAGCTTGCATGACAAGACCTACCGTTGTGCAAAATTACAAGATTCTACAATGACGGGAAGTGCTCCATAATTTTGATAGTCAAGTTTTCAAAACCTTTTGAATTGGGCATACAAAAAAAACTTGCCAAGTAAGCCCATCAAATTTTAGTCAGTAATCATTAAATAATAAAATTTCTCTATTACATTGTAGCTGTTTCAATATTATTCTACTTTAAATATTCGGTATTAAACCTTCATGAAGTAAGAACTTGGCGTACTTTAGATCTCAGTACTTTTCACGGCTGATTTGTTACACAAAGGTTTTTGTATAGAAGAACTTGGCTCTTTTTTTAACATTTATGTTTTTTGGTCTGATCTCACTCCTTTTTGCAAAGATTTTAATATTTTGCCATGTCAAAATCTCGAAAGATACGGAAAGATAGAAGGGTGGACTCTAACTGCTAAAATCAACTTAGTTTATAGCTTCCTATTTCTTTTGGTATATTTTCTTTTTGTTATTGGTTGTATTGAATTATTTCTTCTTATCCTGGGAAGATACCTAACACTTACATACCTACTTTAATTACAGCAATCGGAAGGGCTCCATATAAATTAAACATTTTCTCAGAAAGTGGGTGGTGAATGGAAAACCTCAATTTTTATTTTTGGTCCTTTGTATGCAATTTGAGCCCTACCGTTCTACCAAATTTCATCGTTTTACAGCATTCGGAAGTGCTCCATTCAACCAATACCAATTCGGAAAAAGTGGGCGGATACCATGCCCCTGAATGAAAAACCTCGATTTTTATTTTCGGTCCTTTATATGCGATTTGAGCCATACCGTTCTACAAAATTTCATTGTTCTACTGCAATCGGAAGTGCGCCATATATAATTTACATCAGTTCTGAGGAAGTGCGCGGATACCACGCCCCTGAATGGAAAACCGCTAATTTTATATTTTTTTCTTTGTATGTAATTTAAGCCCTACCACTTTACCAAATTTCATCGTTTTACAGCAGTCGGAAGTGCTTCATTCAACCAACACCAATTCGGAGAAAGTGGGCGGATACCACGCCCCCTGCAAGGAAAAGCTTGGTGTTTATTTTTGGTTCTTTATGTGCAATATAAGCCCTACCGGTTCACCAAATTTCATCGTTTTACAGCAGTCGGAAGTGCTCCATTCAACCAACACCTATTCGGAGAAAGTGGGTGGATACCACGCCCCCTGAATGGAAAATTTCAAATTTTCGATTTTTTCCTCTGCTTGCATGACAAGACCTACCGTTGTGCAAAATTACAAGATTCTACGATGTCGGCAAGTGCTCCATAATTTTGATGATCTGTCAGTCAGTCAGTCAGTCAGTCAGTTACGGTTTTTGGGATTTTTGAGGCCTTATATCTCAGGAACCGTTTACGCTAGAAAATTGAAATTTGGTGAGGCGCCTGTGCCTGACTAGCTTAGCATATATTCGGAGTTTTAAGTTTCTGACTTCATTGGTACTGAAGATAGGAAGGGGTCAAAAATCGCCTGAGTTTGTTCCTGTAAAAAGGGTGTAGTGCCAGAACTTGGCTGGCCACTACCGTGCCCTTTGATACGTTAACATTTTTGTTTGTAGTTCTTTTTTAATATACTTAAACTGAACGCCTGACAATAAAAGATATACCATTTGAAAGCTAAAATTAATTAGAAGTGCAATCAGAAGAGATTATGTGAATCGTCGACTATTTGCATGTGAAAATAGAAATACAAAATAGAAACAGAAATCATGGATTGTCCATACAAAATATCTAAAATAATAAATACACGATACACACAGCTGTTTGTCAACAAAGTTCTCTCTCTCTTTCTTCTGTATCTTCTTAACCATAATGTTGCGCGTACAGTAGTGCGACAAAGCGAAGCGATGCGAGAAGCGTTTGCGTGCGAGAAAAATATTTACATTGATTCTTATACACGTGCGCACAGTGGAGCGATATTTGATGCGAGTGTTGCGGGTTTCTCGCATGCCTATCGCAAGCATCTCGCACACAAACTGTTCTGACCACTTTTTCAAACGAGTTCGTGCGAGAAAGCTCATATTGTTTGTTTTGAGGTTTCAAAAAAAAAATCAAGAGTAAAATTTTGTTATTTCAGTGCTTATGTTGTGTGGTGCAACTTTTTACAATTTTGGTGGCAATAATTATAAAGAAATTAACAACACAATCGCAAAAAATAGCTTTTACTGTGTGCACTAATTCTCGCATCTCAAATCGCTTGTCGCATCGCTTCTCGCATCGCATTGCTTTGTAGCCTAAGGCTTCTTAGTATCGTGTTTTCCCGTGTATGTGACACATAGCGGTATCCCAGTAGGAAATTTCCAAAAATTCACTAATGAAGAAGTAGGTGTTTCCTCAAGGAAAAGGAGCTGCACCCATGAATTTCCTACGGAATCCTATGAGGAATTTAACACAGGCTTGTCATTGGAAGGAGGTACACACTTTCTCGATGCATATTTTGTTGTGAAATCACTATGCTCACGGCATCTTCGATTTCATGGGTAATATTTATGTCTGAAAAAACTGGTTCTATTGATGTGATGCTTTCCTCAATGGAAATAAATTAATGAAAAGTGAGTCAACATTTAATCAATTGCCTCAGGGAAAGAATCATTGAAAATACTAATTATTCACTACAGAATTGTGTACATATTTGAAGCTCGTTTTTTCAGTTTTGATAAAAGGAATGCATTTAGGCGATGTTTTTTTAATAGAAGGAATATGAATGAAATCATTATCCATTTCTTTTCTTATTTCATCAATAGAAGAAGCGCTTGAAATGTATAGGCAAATTTATCGCTTGAATGAAAAAACAAATTAAATTTGTGTTATGTACGTATTTATTTTATTAACTATTATAGTACATTTTAAAGAAGTTAGTAGATATATATGTCTTACATTGTCTTGTCTTGTTGTAAGACGTAACACAAACAGTTGGTCGAAAAACTCTCCTTTCACACTTGGTAGAATTTGGGGAGCAACTTAGGGATTATTCATCTTTATTTTCCTGTTCATTTGAGATCTAAGAAAAAGAGGAATATTTACATTTGGCAAAACATTCAAAAGAATATAGGGAATTTACCGTTGGTGAATTGTTTTCCTTCTCCATGTTTGTTATTTAATCTTGAGTAAATTGATTGAAAATACAGAAAACCCCGCACAACCGTTTTCTTTGATCACAAAATTGACACTAAATCATTCCAAAACAAAAGAAATAACTCATGACAAAAAAAGACCTATTGAGCGTCGCTGAGACGCCGACCCATCGCGGGAAAAACCCAAAAAAAAAGGGGATTGTTTATTGCAGGTCAAAATCTCTCTCTCTTTTTCCTCTCAGCTCGCAGACTATTTTGCTCAGTAAACGAAGTTCATTCCTTTTCCCTAGCAATATCACCTGATCACCATAGTTTTGCTCCATTGAAAGGTTGTTTACTGATTTTTAATTCCAAAGAAAAGAAAGGGTTGTTTTCTCTTTCACATCGCAGGCATTAAACACTCAATTGTGGATTACAATAACAACTGAAAAGATGCAGGAATAATTACAACGTGTTCAGCATTGTATTCATTAACATTAAGGATGTGTAAGAAGGATATTGCTTTGTTTCATTTTTTCTGTACCTTCTTTCGAGAACAAAGCACAAGATGCAATTGGGATTGCAAACTACTGACTCATTGCATGACTTTCGATGAATGAAACCAATGCAGACCTTCTACTCAATGAAAGTGCCACGTGATTTCTACGAGGAATTCAACTTTATTTTTCCTTGAGGAGCAAATTTCCTACTGGGACTCAAAATGGTTAAAACACATGTAGAGAGAAATGTGAATCGAACGATTTCATTTCGTTATGCCTTTTCACTATGATATGAATGCTTATGCCCAAACCTTGTGCTCTTCATTTTCTTTATTGCGATATTGTTAAATTTCCATTTGCGATTATTTTTGTGTAATCAATTTTGGCCTCCAATAAATGTAAGTATTTTACTGGGAAAAAGTGCGGTTAATGGTCGAATTTTGACCACAAGCGATACTAGTGTTAAAAGTTCCTCTCCGACAGACTTTGTTCTGTGAAAAGTTATTGGCTCTTCGCAGTAATAAAACAAAATAAAACATAGTAATCACTTTATTTATAAATTTATCTCTCCAAAATAAACAACGATTACTTACAAATATAAGTTTTCTATTTTGTACATTGCAAGACTTTAGTAGTAGTAGTAATAATGTGTTATTTTCATTGTAATGCCTTAACGTACACGATATTTTTTGTTTGATTACCGGGAGCGTAAATAAATAAAGCTGTCGGTTTTCCGACGCGAGAGCAGGCAACATACAACTGTCCATGAGAGAAGCATGTGTTTTATGTGTTTAAATTCAAACGGTATGTCAGTTGGTACCATTGGGATGTGGGGTATCAACACATCCTCCCCCTTATATTTTCCCTTTAGAATGGTTGCTTCGATCACATTGTTCAGTAATTTTTTCATTGCTAGCCGTGTGCCGTTACAAAGTCGCGGTTGGTTGATAGTTCCTAACATTATGACCACCGATCCTATTTTTGATTGAATATTATGGGGACGTAATCCTGGTAAATCCAGTGAGTTCAAAAATTCTGGTGGATAATGGATGACATCTTCTTGGTTACATTTACATCCGTGTTTTTGGCAGCTAATATAGCTCGTTCACTCAACTAACAATGATATCTTAATTTTGAGCGACGTGTGGGAACACCTTTTCTATAAGCTCAGTTTTTGTTCCTGTAAACTCAAAAAAATTGACAGGAAATGTAATGCAGCTTGTTATAAGATCTACAGGGATTTTACTATTACCATTGTCAATGAATTGTTTTGAAAATATTTCTTCAGATCGATCATTTTGCAATTCGACACGCATATTCTTGCTCAAATTTAGTATCTTAATTTTTTTTCACAAAACGGAGGACTTCAAACGTGCATTTAGTTCATCCGCTGGTGTAGACCGTGGAATAACTGGTAATGTTTGACGAAAATCTCCTGTTAACAAAATCATCGCCCCACCGAATTGGTTTTGATTATTTCCGGATCTTTCAGAGTTCTGTCGATTGCCTCCAAAGACTTTTTATGTTCCATCGTGCATTCATCCCATACTGTCAACTTGCATTGCTGCAAAACCTTTGCCATTGCAGAGTTCCTCGAAATATTGCAAGTCGTAGTTTCGTTGCTTTGAATATTCAATGGATGGGCTGTTCGACCGCCTTCCAACAATGTAGCTGCTATATCAAAGGAAGCAAGTGCGAGTGCAATTCCATTCTGTAAGCGAATTGTTGCTAAAATCAATGAAATTAAAAATGTCTTTTCTGTACCACCAGGAGCATCCAAAAAGTGAAACCCTCCAGTTCCATCATTTACAATTTTCATAAATGTATGAAAGACATGCTTTTGTTGTTGGTTCAATAGCGGAACATATCTTATATTCGAACCGATTCCCTTAAAGCATCGAATAGTTATTCACGTTGCAACTCTTGATTAAAAGTGTCATGCATTGGGCGCAGCCATGCCTAATTGAGATAATACTTTATTCGACAACATAAAGCACATGTCTTCAATTGATATCAACGCCTCGTTGTAAATTTCTTCTGTGAATTGTAAATATTGATTTTCTTTTCTATTGCGCATTTGATGCAAGATATCGTCACACATATCATCTTTGTATTTTATCTATAAATCAATTGGGTTTAACGAAAAGCATGTTGATATCATTATAGAAAACAATGTTCGTATTTGTTGAGCTTTTATAGAAATTACAGCATCATTTTAAGTTTGATCCCAATGAGCATCATTTTCTAATAGTTGCAAACGCTGACAGGATTGTCTGTAAGATCCACATAATTCACCATTAACAGTTCGTAAATGTTGGGATGATTTTGGGCCTCGAACATTGACTAAGAGTAATCTTAAATAAAAACACTCATCATTGCTTCGATGGACTGAATAAATTCGACCAATTGCATTGGTGGAACTGGTTTTCCTTGTTTCCCTCGTTGAAATTGTTTTGAGGATTGATTGCAAGTATAATATTTCGGCATTTCTGAGTAAAGCAGTGTTCGGGCAAAATCATCATTTTGACAGATATCAAAAAAACCGCTCATGGTTGTAGACGCTGGTTGAAAAGCTCGTTGTAATACATTCTGTGCTGTAAAATATGCTCTTTGACCATTTTTTAAATGTACGGCTAAGTGAACTACAGTGAGGTGTCTTTCATGAACAGGAAAAGAAAAAATACGCTGTAGGTACTATTAAAGGTTTTGGTTTTATTATTTTCCTTGTAATTTTTACGTTTTTTCTCTCCATAAGAACCTTCCTTGTGCCTTAACAAAAACGTTAAAAAAAAATTGGCCGAATTGGTCGAGCCGTTCTCGAGTTTTACGCTTAGCAACACATTTGGCGGTAAATTTTTATTTATATAGAATATAATATTAGCTTATGATGAATCCGGAAAGAAACTGGTGAAACTTTGGGAAAAAAAATTAATTAGTTTTTTTTAAATTAATTGTATTATGTTTTTTTCAAACGATCATTAAGCCCAATTGTCTACACAACACTTGTTACATTATAGGATAAAATACAATTACATTATTAGATTAATATTTATTACTATATTTTTATTACTATTATTTCTTAGCTAGTAGTCATTGTAGTTAAAGCTCAAAACACTGTATTAGCATTGTGATTTATTTACTTGTAAAGATATAAATAAACAAAACAATATATTCGAAAAATACTTCATTTAAAAGCAATCCCAAACTACAAAATTTTAAGGGTTAAAACTCTAAACGGTGAAAATACAATAAACCACAAATCTAAAATCCAATTTTGTGGTAAGACCGCAGATTTTTTGACCTTTCCTAGTTAACAACCTATTTTACGATTACAGGGTATGATTTTCTCCTGCAGATAAAAGCACAAATCAATACAAAGTGCTCATTGTGAAAATGGAGAAATGCAAATTAATTTTTTTGAATGCGATCTCAACATAGATAAAAAATAGTTCTTGAGACCGTCAAAAATGAGTTTCAAAAATTGATAGAAAACTTTTCACAAGCATTTGCACAACCTGATGAAAGATAATCTTTCATTACAGACACGAAAGCAACTATAAGGACAGCAATTCCTTTTGTCAATAAATAAATTCAAAAATTTTTCAATGATGGAATAATTCGGCCGTCCGACTTCCATCGAATTCTCCTAAACGGCTTTTTCCATTATTAATGGAAAGTTCGAATTTTGCAGATTGCTTTTCGGGTCCTTTCCACGAAAAAAAGAGATATACGAGTATATATACACATAAGGGGTGGGGCAAATACAAGTTTCTTTTTAAAAATGCAATAAAATGAACAAAATAACATACATATTTGCCTTGTATTATGGCTTTATTAAGAGCAAACATTCATATTTATTATGGAACACAACGTGCGTTCAAGCGATAATGAAGGGAATGCTCGTATGCCTTCAACTGCTGAGTAAATTGGACCTTGTAAGCGAATAATCCGAGATATTTGTGTAGAATTCTCCTAAGGCTAGTGCGTGAAATGTTGAGCTGTTGAGATCGATGGCGCATTGATGTTCGTGAATTGAGTCTCACACTCTCGGCTACATCAGCCACATTCTCGTTGTTCAAGCGTAAAGCGACTCATTTCGTTCCGTGGAGGTATGATGCTGACTTTCTGTCACGATTTCGAGCGGAAAACATCTGTCAGTATCAAAATAACCTATAATTTAAAAGAAACCACTATACTGCCCACCCTGTATAAAACACAAAAAAAAAAAATCCAGAATCTGCTGCTGTGGTTGTTTAGGTTTTAAGCAACTTTAGTTTATTTAAGCAGCTTTATGTAGTTTTAGTTAAGTTCGTGATTTTTATATGTAAGTAAAAAGAGATAAACATACTGAGTTTTGTCTAGAATTTTTTCGAGAAAAAACAAAAACGATATAGTTTAATACATAAATAGTTTTTATGCCGAAAGGTATTAGAATTAATATATACATAGTCAGGGCCGGTCAAGCTATACGCGCAAGCTGTGCAAATGCACTGGGCGCTGAATCCAAGGGGCGCCTTGGGCAAGCTTTAAAAAAGGCACTGCCTCGTAACCACTACCTACCTTCTTGTTTAATTCTCATTTCTTTTTATAGCTCACACCAATATTGATATTCATTATATAACTAACAACTAATTTTGAATTTAAAGACAGATTTATGTACATACATACATAAATCTACTATTTCAAAAATAATTCAATGTTTACCTTCCTATTCACACCCACACTCTTAAAGAAAAAAGAACTACATCACAAAATCTTTACAAAGTGCACGATTTTGTTCGCTTAACAACAGATACCTTACCTACCTATTTGCTATTTTTCTCTTTATCAATTTGTTGACGTTATTCTTCACACTCACCATCGCCTGTATGAGTGAAGGCATTTATTTTATTTTCATCCCTTCCCTATGCAGTGTAACATAAAAACAAAATTTCAACAGCAAATACAAACAATTAACAGCTTGCATATTGATAACATGCGTCCGATGTCAGTTCTTCTATAAGAAATTGAAGTCAGCAATGTTACTCAAACAGAAATTCTAAGGTAAAAAAATCATACTCATTGACATAACAGCGCGCACAATTAAACTCTTCCGGTTGAGTGTTTTTTGTACTACGTTTTAGTTTGGCACTGGCCTCTCTTTATCAGTGAAATTTTATTACTGTCATGTCGTGTCGCTCGTGCTCGTGTGTCGAGATAAAACAAAGGGTTGAAATATGGAAATAATTTGTGGTTAATGAGTGAATCTGTTTTATTCAATTTCTCCTTTTCTCTATTTTTTATTCTTGCCAGTTATTGTTTACATTTAAGAAAAGGTTTTTTTTGACTAATCTAATTACTTCATTATTTTGTCTATTGTGATAATAAAAAAACTTAAAACAAAAGAAAGGATAGGGAATCTATATTGAGAAGCATTTGAAGTCCTTATCTATATTTATAAATCTAACTTTGAAAACCTTCTTCTCAATGCAGTAATAGCACTTCATATATTAAATACTTTGCCAGTAACGGTAGCTTCAGCGGAACGTAGTTTTTCGTAATTAAAACGAATAAAAAACTACTTGACGACCACAATACCTCAAGAAAGATAAGTTGACTTGTCAATCATGGTTATAGAGAAAGAGCTTGTCAAGTCATTAGATTATGATGATCTGGTAATTGAGTTTGCTAAAACAGAAGCCAGAAAAGTTAATCTATTGCAATAAATTCGGTTCCATTTATTTTTATTATTTGAAATAGTTTTTAAATACTTTTTACTTCAAAAAATATTTTTTTCAGTTCAAATATTTTTGTGATATATTTTTCAACTTTAGTTTACAATTATTTTTGTATTCTTTAGTTACTTTTATTTTTGTGATACATTTTTGATTTCTTAGTTTTTAATAAAAATCATATTTATGTATTTTAATTAGATATATGTAAGTATTATCTTGGGGATACCTCGTTAAAAAAAAAACGCATTGCAAAGTCTACCTTGGGTAATGAGGAAAGGACTTTTTCCGCCAATCACCGCAATTATAAGGGGGTGACCGTGGCGCGATGGATGTATGCTCGCCTGTCAACCTCATGATCACAGGTTCGATCCCTGCTGTTTATGTTTATGTTAATTCCATTAAAACCTTATAAAGTTGTCATCAATGGGTTGCTGGTTTGCTCATTGCATGTTGTTCAGGCATAACACTAACAACGTGTGATTTAGTAATACTACGAGTAGTATGCCCATCAAATATGAAAAACGAATAAAATAATGTGAATTGTAAGGGACATAAAAATAAGACACAGCATTCTCCGCACAAGTTCACCGCCATCCCTGGAGATAAAAAAATCTGAGACAACCACCTTCAGTCTCAGAACATCGTGCCACACATCTTTCCTATCCTTCTTTCTCTTCCTTAACTTCACGCCCGCACTGTGTTGAAACATTTAAAGGGTAGTTATAATACCTTGAGCGCGTGTAGATTATAAAAAAGAAAAAAAAAAAAAAAATTGAGGGGCGCCACTGATGAAGCTTGCGCAGGGCTTTAATTTAGATCGGGCCGGTCCTGTACATAGTTTAACTTAGAGCGCCCGCATAGGGCCAGGATGTTAGTTGTAAGATATTAATATTGATGAGTAAGCTAGTTTTGTATGAATTTTAGTGTAACATTAAGATAATTATAAGATCAATGTTAATAAAAACGCATTGGAAAAAAAAATAAGCTGTTCGCAAAAAGAACAACTAAACAGTTGCGAAAATAAAAATAGAATTTACTCTCCAGGCCTAATGAATTGCGGAACGATTTCATAACAACGAAAAGGTGACAGTGAATCATGTTTCATGTCTCGTGTTCTCATTGCATTATGAATCGGGCATAATTATAAAAACTTTTGTCTGTCGTTCTCATTTGAATTTTAACGTTGACTTCTGACAAAATCGCTTACGACGATTTTTGACTCACAACTTTTTGAAGCTACATAGGTACAGGTACATATTTCGAAATAAAATGAGCGCCAATGAGAAATAACATACTCGTATGATTTAACTAAATCTCGTCGTGAGAAATTTCGTGGCATTGGGAATTGCAGGCCGATTTTTAAATTACAAAAAGTTGACGCTAAATCATATTTCGCTCTCGTTTCGTGTTCTCTTCACATTACGATTCGGGCATAGTTACAAAAACTTTTGTCTGTAGTTTTTAATTGGATTTTAATGTCACCATCTGACAAATTTAAGCGAAGATAAAAATGCACTAAAAAACGACTATACTCTGTCCAACAAAAATTGTCAGTGCAGGCCTTATGGGAGAGCTTTTTCTAAAGCAGTGGCGCCTGATGCACCCTCACTACAATGCGTTAGGAAAAATGCCACTAAAAAAAGAACAAGCCACTGACTTTTCTTAAGGAATTGTTGTTGTAATTCTTTGCATAAAGTTGTACACCCCAACACGACCGTCGTATCCCACTGCTGATGAGATACTGATACTGTCAAGAGTGTCAAGTGTCACTCAATACGATCGTGCGCTCTTTATCTACATCAAAACAGAGTTACCATTATCATTCTCAATTACAAGCAAGGAGCTTTTTCAGTGGTTTTTATTGAGGAGCTTTTGGGATTTCAAGCTTTTGAGAACACATTTTAAGAAGATGAGTGTGTTGAGTGTTGTCGTATTGCTTTTCAACTTAAAAAAAAAACGCGCTTATTATCTTACCGCTTGGTGTTGTGGGAAAAGGTAAATTGAATATTGTTTTCAGTCGTTTTGAATCAGCAGACGGTAGCCCTACGCGTTTTTTACTCTCATTTGCGGCGATTTATAATGTAAACTACGGAATCCCTGTGAGAGCTTTAAAAGGTGACACACTTATGCATGGCAATGCGACCAGAATGAGAGACAAACGTCCTATCTTCCCTGTACTGACAATTTTTGTTGGACAGAGCATTGAAATTTTGATATCTTAGACGTCAGTGTCCTTTCGCTATTTATGTGCACCCAGCTTAGTAATCATGTGCGTTAAAAAATCAGCGCCATCTGTTTGCCATCCATTTTACTCAAATTTGGTAACAAACAAGTTATACATGACTTTCTTGATTCTCTCAATAAATTCAAGAAATCGCCAGATAGACCAAGCTGTGATTCCAAAACTAATTGCATTATTTGTATAATTGAAACAGTTTTGAGTTCCAATTTTAATTTCCCAACTGATTTTGTAAATCATTTTCAATTCGAAGAAATATTTAAAAAAAATTATTTGGAAGTGATTTTGACATCTTGCAATTTACAAGATTATAACGGGTGATTTTTTTGAGGTTAGGATTTTCATGCATTAGTATTTGACAGATCACGCGGGATTTCAGACATGGTGTCAAAGAGAAAGATGCTCAGTATGCTTTGACATTTCATCATGAATAGACTTACTAACGAGCAAGGCTTGCAAATCATTGAATTTTATTACCAAAATCAGTGTTCGGTTCGAAATGTGTTTCGCGCTTTACGTCCGATTTATGGTCTACATAATCGACCAAGTGAGCAAACAATTAATGCGATTGTGACCAAGTTTCGCACTCAGTTTACTTTATTGGACATTAAACCAACCACACGAATGCGTACAGTGCGTACAGAAGAGAATATTGCGTCTGTTTCTGAGAGTGTTGCTGAAGACCGTGAAATGTCGATTCGTCGCCGTTCGCAGCAATTGGGTTTGTGTTATTCGACCACATGGAAGATTTTACGCAAAGATCTTGGTGTAAAACCGTATAAAATACAGCTCGTGCAAGAACTGAAGCCGAACGATCTGCCACAACGTCGAATTTTCAGTGAATGGGCCCTAGAAAAGTTGGCAGAAAATCCGCTTTTTTATCGACAAATTTTGTTCAGCGATGAGGCTCATTTCTGGTTGAATGGCTACGTAAATAAGCAAAATTGCCGCATTTGGAGTGAAGAGCAACCAGAAGCCGTTCAAGAACTGCCCATGCATCCCGAAAAATGCACTGTTTGGTGTGGTTTGTACGCTGGTGGAATCATTGGACCGTATTTTTTCAAAGATGCTGTTGGACGCAACGTTACGGTGAATGGCGATCGCTATCGTTCAATGCTAACAAACTTTTTGTTGCCAAAAATGGAAGAACTGAACTTGGTTGACATGTGGTTTCAACAAGATGGCGCTACATGCCACACAGCTCGCGATTCTATGGCCATTTTGAGGGAAAACTTCGGAGAACAATTCATCTCAAGGAATGGACCGGTAAGTTGGCCACCAAGATCATGCGATTTGACGCCTTTAGACTATTTTTTGTGGGGCTACGTCAAGTCTAAAGTCTACACAAATAAGCCAGCAACTATTCCAGCTTTGGAAGACAACATTTCCGAAGAAATTCGGGCTATTCCGGCCGAAATGCTCGAAAAAGTTACCCAAAATTGGACTTTCCGAATGGACCACCTAAGACGCAGCCGCGGTCAACATTTAAATGAAATTATCTTCAAAAAGTAAATGTCATGGACCAATCTAACGTTTCAAATAAAGAATCGATGAGATTTTGCAAATTTTATGCGTTTTTTTTTTAAAAAAAGTTCTCAAGCTCTTAAAAAATTACCCGTTACCTACTAAAATGAAAAGCACTGAAACTGAAAGGTAACGTCAAAAACCAACTAAAAGTAGATTTTCATATCGTCAAAGGGGGGAATACACCCAAACAGTTCTTTACTTTTATGTATGTCACAAAACACATTTTTTTTCTAGAAACAATAAGTGAGGAATGAATTGTTTCATTTTTTAACGATTCCAAAACTAATCGGCTGTAGGTATAACCAATTTGTAAATTCATTATAATCTTAATCAACAATTTGTACCAAATGTTTGTACGTTTACAGGTTAGATCCTTACAGAGACTTTGCTTGAGGGCAAAGAAGTTTTACTTCTAGCGCGCGTACGTCAGTAAACACACTCTTTTTTTTTATTCATTAAGCTTGGACAAATTATGTCAATACAGAAAATATAAAATAGAGGTCGAAATTAAATAACAATTGAATCAATAAATATTTTTAAAAATGGTGATTAGTTACAGTAAACTGATATGAAAATGTTTGGGCTCAAGACTTCATGGGGGCGGACCCAAAACCGTCCACCCCCCTCTCCCCCCGTATATCCACCACTATCAACTACCCATGACAATCACGTAATGAAAATCGAAGCGTTTCAGGATGAAATTATCTTCGCCAATAACGGAGGACAAAAAAACAAAATATTGTTGTAAATGGATCATTTCTAATAACATTTGAGTCCAAAATTAAAGTCAAAAGAAAGGCATTTCCCACCAACCAACCATTGGAAATTATTCACCTATCAGCATCATCTAGAGAGGGACCGTATTAAAATGAAAGTTCAAGCTTAAGGAAGGAGTTAATAATAATTATATCATTCCTATACCAAATACATTCCCACATTTCTATACCAAACAGTATAGCCCAACACCTTATAAGTTATTTCCTTCACATTTCCGTTTATTATATTAATCAGAAAGAATTATTGATTATAGTTTGAACCTAACTTGAAAATAATATGGACCAAAGTTAAAGCGCAAGCGCATCAATATTTGTTAATGTAAAATTAAGTTAATAATATGAAATAAAACCTGTTGTAAATTGACTTACATTGCAATGTCTGATCAGATCAGACTGCAAGAAGAAACTACATCAATATAAAGCTAAGTAATAAATTTATATTGTAATACATTTATATTGTTATACATTACTTACCTTCTTTCCTTTCTCTACTTCTGGTTCTCAACAAAGATGATTGAAATCCTAATTGAGTAGTATCCAAGCTGTTAGCAACGGCTGCCATTGAGCTATGTGTCGATTCGCGAAAATCTCCGGTTTCGGCCCAAACTGAAAAGGTAAAATTCTTGTAATTTCGTAATTTGTTTTGTAATGTATTTCGTGGTACAACAAGGCCAATTCAAACATCGCGATGATCGATAAGTTCAAAAAGTAGTTTGCTATGTATGTTTCATAGTATATTTCACGTGAAAAAATAGGTTGGAGTTTTACGCTAAACTGTATAGCTTTCATAATTTTCCGAATATTTCAATGAAATAAACGCATATCGATGGGAAAATTGTTATGTAAAATACTTTTGCAGATCAAAAACAATTTTTTTTTAAATTGTGTGCCTAGAAACATACATATATGTGGTCCTTACTAAAATGAATGGGAAATTCGGAAAACATTTTTTTTCTTATATTTTTTTTTATAAAAACAACATATCCTTAAATTGAGTTCCGTTCTTCTTTTTATTCTTTTTTTTTTAATTCAAAAACAAAATTTACAAAACTATGAAAAATGAAGGAAATCTACATAGTGTTATGAATGTTCTACTCTAACGTAGTCAAATTAACTTCTATACAAAGCCAAAGCCAATGTGCAATTACTCTAATAGTTTTTTTGATTACTTTAATTTTTACAGTAACTTTTTACCAACATAAACCCAAAAATATACATTTTGTTTTTCAAATATTTTGCGCATTTCCTTGGGAAATTGAAAATTATATTTTTAAATTTTTGTAAGTATTTTTTTAATCAAAGATTTATATATCCTGATATTAATTCCGTTTTAAAAATTAAAACAAAACTCCTCTAAAGTACATTTGTAGGCATTAGTTGATTTTGTTGGTGACTGTTTGAGCACTTGCACAACAGACTGTTGTTTGCTCATACTCGAACTAGAGGTCTGCATGAATATAGGTACATTCATTTGCTTCATCTAATCGGGTACATTAGGTCAGTATATACTTTTTATATAATCGAGTGTACACTGAACCAAGTACCTGACGGCAGGGGCAATTTTCTAAAAAATTGACTTAAAACAGAAAAAAAAATATTTAAAAACAACGGTAAAACTTGCAGTGCCATGCCAGTGCTTCCAACTTTTTGGAAAGAAGTTATTAAGTCCCGATGTCATTTTTTTCTACAAATCTATCTACAAATCTTGCAAAAAACACGGCTTATACCTATTTATACAGATTACACTGCTTTTGTTAGAAATAAAGAAAAAGAAAACTTTATGTATTTGTTTGTTTCATATTATAGATGCCATCTGTTGTGCGACTAAAAAACGAATCTCAATGTATATTTGACTGTACGACCCAAATTGGGCTCGAGGGTGAACTGATGAGCATTCCTAGCGAAACAGGTATCACGCGTAAATCAATTTACGATAAAACTCGGAAATACATGAAACATTCCGATGGTGTTTAAGAAATGCGAATGAATTCATGATAACTTTGTTTCCTATCAGTAATAAGTGGGCAGAAGTTTGTGTTGCAACTGTCCAAAGATGTATTATACTCGAGTTTTAGACGTATAAGCGATAAATTATGTATAGCCAGATCAGAAGAGATGAAAAATTTCTTATATCGATAAAAAAATCCTAAGCATTTAGCAGCATTTTTGGCGGGCTCGAGAAGGTGGTCCTTCCAACGAAGATGGTCGTTGACACACATACTGAGTACTGAAGGCTTTTCAGTTTCTTAGATGCAAGTGCCATTTAAGAACAATGGCATAAGCACTGAGTTTTCGAAGTATTAAACTCCAAACGATTTTTTATACCCCATTTAGCGATGCTGTAAAGATCATACCATTATCAAACGATTCAATTTGCAAAACTTTATGTTCCTCAGAACTATAAAATTTGATAAGTGATAAGTTGAAATTGAAAAGTGTAACATGCAAAGTCTTTGCAATTTTTATATTCTCTTTGCAATTTATGTTCCACGTACGTTCTCATGTGCAAAGTGAAAACTTAATATTAAAAAGTGTAATTTGCAAAGACTGCAAATAATTTTGCTGTTTTGTTCCACAAAAACTGTAAATTCTATTTTTGCAAAGCAAATTTGATAAGTTTATCAAAAGTTTACAAAGTAAACGATCACTTTACAAATTCATATTGTTATAACATTTAAAATCTTAAGACATGAGTTTTTGTTCGACGATAGCGAAGACGCGGTTAACAAGAAATTATAAAGACCGAATTAAGTTTTCGGGACTACAAAACTTTAATTTTAAATAGTGCTTTCGTTTAAATCAAATTCAAGTTGATTTCCTTTTAAATAAATTTGGAGAAAAATTAGAGCGGCTGAAAAAAGCGGCTGCTACTGTGCTTGCATTGGCTCGGAAATGGTTGCCAGTAGCATGGAGTTGCAGCTATGCATTGTGCTGCAAAATCTACAGTTTGCAGTACCGCCCATAGAATTGTCAACGTTATAATAGACGTTTTATTTCAAAACACAGGGCGGTGGTCCGGTGACGTCAGTGGTATTGCGACCCGTAGCTTTAGACTTTAACTTTAGACAACCAAATTTTTTACCAATTATTAAGATCTATTTTGGATTTTTGAAGAAAAACAATAATTTATGATGGGATGTCGATTGTCGATTTTTATTAAAATCGTAAAAAAACAAAAACAAAACCGTTGAATTGAGGATTGTTTGGTATTATTTTACAGGGGAATTAAAGCAATAGGTGGGTTGTAATTTTTTTTTAAATTATGAAATTTTTTGAACAACTTTTCAATTTAAAATGATAAGAATAAAATTGATCTTACAATAAACTTGACATTTAGTATGGTTATTTTTGTAATTTTGAAATTGAAAATTGTAAGATAATAATTCCACTTCAATTATTTACCTCAACGATGAAGATCCGTTAGATATTTTTGAAGTTATAAGCTTTCTAAGGGTACAAACAGAGTGGAGCGGAGAACAAAGCTGCGAAATTTATCGGACAAAAGAGCAAAGAGCACGAGAAGAGAGCAAGGATGAAGCCTAACCAGAGTGATGAGCAGCGTTGTCCTGCTACTAAAATTGTTATGTTTTTACTACACTTTGTTTTCAAAAGCACGCACTACGCACGCTTTTTTTACCTCAGAGCAACAGCTGATGCAATTATACAATCAAAAGAACTCTTGAAAGACTTAGATGGTATTTCTTGCCACCCGCAAAATTAATACATTTTGCACACAAATTCAACTACCACAATGTAAGTCTATATAAAAAAATTAATCCTTAAATATATATTTTTGGTTTGTAAGGATGTAAATAGTTAATTAATTATCATAAACGAATTTTTATGAGTTGTGTAGACATATAGTTTTTAATACCTTTGTATGTATATTTAAAAGTGAATTAAAGGATTAAAAAATTTGTAAAATTATTTGTTTTGTTTTGTACTACGTTTATACTACACTTTTTTTTCCTAAACACTACACTTCCAATCAATTGGGGGGCAACACTGGTGAGGAGCAAGGAGCAAGAGCAAAGTAGAAGAAATCAAGCAAAAGAACATTGTTTTTCATTTAAATATTTTTGTTTTTCATATAAAAATGGATCATAATAATTTGAATCTGTACTTTATTAGAAACCCATTCTTAAGTTTTTGGTATTTTATGAAACGCGGAAATAGGAGTGCAGGAATTCATGCAATTAACCAATAGCAAGGCGTCCAAGGTGAATTTGACCATTTATTTCAAGAGCCACGAGAAAACCATGTTAAGTTTAAAAAATATTTCTGAATGATCATGAAAATGTTCGATTATTTCCTTGACAAAATTGAATACAAGTTGACGAAGAATTTGACAAATTTAATAGCAAACCCAATTTTAGTCAGGAAAAGGTCAGTAACTTTAAATATAAAAAACAGTTCGAAATTTCAACCACTTTTTTTTTGTGGATGAGAATTGGGACAAAAGGTAACCTTGTAGAATACAATTTTTCGAAATTCCAAAAATTTTCATGAACTTTTACATTTTTAATATAAAAATTGAATTGAAAACCGATTTATCTGCCCTTTTCGCTTAAAAGGGTATATTCGTCCTCAATTATTTTTATACACAAATATAGCCTGTCATTTGGTGATTCCTTAAAGATCTCAACCTTGAAGATGGGACAATCAGAAGAGAAGTTATAATTATTTTAATCAACAAACATCAGTCGAATTTTGCGATTTTCCCAATTTTATTCAAATTACAGTTAATGTCCCACTGTTATACGATGATTGGGAATGAACAAAACAGGCAATTTCATTGAATTTTAATTGATTAATTTATAATTTAATATTGTGATGTATCTATAGCACGTAAATTCACATATGGTGTTGAAAAGATCTTTGTTCTAGTAACATGCGATCTTAGAAAAAAAAAACAAAGTTATCTATCAATTTACTGATGAGTAATAAGCCGATATGTGAATTCACTTTAAAAATCCCGTTATTTCAATGTTAACGTTATACAAAAAATTTAATTTAATTAAATTCACATTAAATTTAATTAATTGTATTATGTGTAAAAATGTCAGCCTTCTTTATATAACGGTAAAAAAGAAATTCATGAAAAACGGTAAAAAAAAGGCGTGCTTGAATTTTTAAAACTTGAATATCTCGGCTTAACGGTACTTTAAACATTCAAATTTTTACTATCAAGGGCAATAACCTCAATAACCTATTAAAATTTCAAAGTTTTTTAACCACTCCTTAAAAAAATAAAAATCAAAAATCTTACAAAATCGAACCAAAAAACGAATATAGTAACTTGACTAACAAATATTGATATTTATCATAAAACTTAATTTTATCAAAATCAAAAATAGCTTATGTTACTCAGAAATAATGTATCTTTTTATTAGTGAAAACATTTAAGGAATCTGTCCAGTAGTTCCAGAGGTTACTTATTACATACAAACAAACAAACTCGTATTTAGCAACGCAAAGTGAAAAGTGATGAGACAGAAATGCAAAGGTGATTAAATTCTTTGTGGAACACTTTGCACACTCACTTTGCGGGAGAGAACAAAGACTTTGCATATGGCGTTTTTCTTTTTTAGTTCAGTATATACCTCCGAACAGAGTCCGAGCATGTCGAGCATGTTCCAAACATCCTCTGAACCCAAGCGTGCTCTGAGCGCTCTGAGTATTTTTTGAAACACACCTGAACACTTCGCTGTCGACATTTTTTTTTTTAATTTCCAGCTGTCAAATACCTGTGTAAAGCATTGTACTCTGTCTGCTCAGTTATTTTATTCTGAGCTTATAGAGCGCACTCTGAACACGCTCAGAACATGCTCAGAACGAAAAAAGAAACACATTACGAAGCTCTGAACGCTCTGAACTAAAAAAGAAACACAATTTATTTTTTGACAACTCAGGCTCTGTTCTGAACTAAAAAAGAAAAACGCCTATAGAGTGCAGTCTTTACAAAAATTTGCTTAGTGCAAAGTGAGATTCGCAAAGAATATTGTGGAACAGAAACACTAATCCTGATCATGTGGTCTCGGTAGCGTTATGCGTAGGGCATTGGCTTCTGACGACGCTAGGTCTGGGTTCAAATCTCAGTCAAGGCAAAACGTTTTTCGATTAAACTTGATATTATAAAGGCTAAGCACCACTAATAAAGGAGTCTGATGATCGGCTTGGCAACCATGAAATAGCTGTAACTCCAACCAAATAAGAACTCACTTGGTGGTAGTTCATTCAAGTTGTTGCTGTAATATTCAAAAATTCAGAAACACTTATAACTTTGCCAAACATGTAATTTGATAAGTGCAAAGTGAAAAGTTGATAAGTTGTCTTGTGGAATAGTGCCCAGGCTGTAAAAATGCCGGTTTTCATCTTATAAGGAGTATTTCAGAACAGTAGGAGCGATGGAAAAGCTAACGTAATGGTAAATTTGATTTTAAGAACAAATTTCCTTGCACACGCATACAACTAAGTTTTCAGTTCTCAAGAATGCCAATCAGTGGCGGCGCTAGACCACACGTGGACGTCGGCGAAATTAGGTTTGCGAGGCCTTCTATATTGCCCAGTTAAGAAAACGTTAAATTACATTTAAAATAATGTATGAGTACCTATAAATGAGTTTTATTGTATTATTATTTATATATTTGCAGTACAGGGAAGATAGGATATTTGCCTATCAGTCTGACCAATATGGATTTTAATAAGCTATCTTTAATTTAAAGCTCTTACAGGATTGCCATAGGAGCATTAAAAATTACCGCAAATCTCAGAAAAATATTTACTACCAAAAGCTCGAAAAAGCTTTAATCCTGAAAGTTACGTAGCACAAACCAAAGAAAACGCCATATGAATTTCTATCAACTCGACAATGGTAACTCTGATTCAGTGTTTTTTTTTATAAACACAATAAAAGTTGGTTGCAAATTGGCGATCAGTCTCCTTTAATTTCACCCATGGAGCAGATAGGTCATGGTGGGCTGTACGTGAGCTCAAAGAAGATTACACAAACAATTTTAATGTATGAGTAACTCAGTGATTCTCTTTCTTATTTCAGTGGAAATTTCTTAAGTAAAGGTGCAGTGCAAACTGCAGGAGGTACCAGTGTTTCTGAAAAAGCTCTCCCATAAGGCCTGTACTGCAAATATAGATTGAACAGAGTAGGTATAGTGAATTCATTTTTAGAAGCTGGAGTTCTTCATATAGCTCGAAAGGCTGTATGTCGCTGTTTTCGCCTTTCCGAAGTATAGTATAGATTTTAAATAACTGATATCCAAATTGTTCAAAATATTCATTGAGAGCTTTAAATCGACATTCGGTGTCGACTATAATAGCATCCACCATTGTGTTAAAAAAGTTAATTCGTTACTGCATTTCGTAAGATTTAATAGGTTCATCAATATGTTCATAACCGAACATTCGTTTTTTTCGGGCTGTTTTTTTTCTTTAAATTGGGACTGAATATCGTAACTACATTTCTCCACAAATAATCGAGCTTGTGCAACGCTATTGTTAAATCCTGTATTACGGAACTCTTGAATCCAGCTGCAAAATGAACGTAGAGTTTCAATAACGACTTTCAAGTTGACTTGAACCGATTGCCAAAGTTAACTAATATTGTTCACACGTAGTAAAACTTCGTACCACACGTGTATTGCTATTGCAACAATAAACTCAAAAGTTAACATTTCGTTCAAGACTGCGCGCAGTGCTGCCAACTTAGTGGTTTTACCACTAAAACTAGTGGTTTTACTTTCCCCCTAGTGGGCAAAAAATTTGTTTAGTGGTTGGTGAATTTTTTAGTGATAAATAATATCTTCCAACAGTAAATACAGAAAACTGAATAGATTAGATTTAGATTAGATAAGATTTTTATTACGTAACTTTGAAATTAACATTACATTACTTATTTATAATTACAAAAAAAAACATTATAGCATGGCATTTGCCGTCTGCCAGTTTGACAGTTGAAATGAATTCAATTCAATTTACATACATATGTAATAAGCTATCACTATAAAATTTGAGATTAAATCAAAAAAGAACAAAAAATATTTAACCAAAAAACAGAAATCAGAAATCTTCACTTATTATTAATGATCTATATATGTACTTTAACGCGAGCTTGCAGTATTCATAAAGCTTGCGAACATCCATCTCATTCAGCATAAATAGAACTTCTTCTTCCGATAAAAGGTCACTTCCAAAAACACTTCTTCTAATTCCCCTGAGAATTGGGCACTTTTCAATGAAGTGAATAACGTCCTCTCTTTCTACTCGTACTAAGTTACACATAGGTACTACACTCCAGAAGAAGATCGGATCGGTGTGGAAGGAAGCTTAAGTTGAGTAGTTCACTCCGAAGTCTAACCATTGTAGCAATCACGTAAACATTGTTTGAGTCACGAAAGTAGTTTTTTTCAGCAAGGTTGAGCCTACTGTAAATTGTTCTAAACAAGGAATCGGAATCTTCCGCTACAAATTCGGCTCTGCACTTCCCATCTACCGTTGATATAACTTCATACAGTTGGGCCTTACTCTTACTGGCTGATACATTTTCTACGTTTAAATTAAAATTTAAATTGCATTCTTCTGCAAGGCCTGACCACGCCCTATACCATCCATTTTGACTTTGTATAGCTTTCAAAACTACTTTTCTGACAAAGCGGGATTCAGGCATTTTGAAGACGTTCAGTAGATAATCCGCTTGCAGTTTTAGCGTTTTTATGTAGAAAGGTGAAAGTCCGGTTTCTAACATAATGACATAGTTTGGCGTATTTGGTGGTAAGTAAAATATTCTCTTCACATAATACACTAAGAGTTTCTCAACCGTGTTGAATTTTTTACAACCGCATACCTACTTGCGAACCATACAAAAGTATACTTTTAGCAAATTAAGAAAATTAAATATAGAATGGTAAATATGCATATAGTGCTTTCTCCCTAAGGTATTCTAGTTCTTTCTCAAGTTTTCCCTACTATACTCAGTTGTTTACTATGTATATTCCACTGATTCTCTTGAGCTTGTCTTGCTCGTTCTTTCTTCATGAGAAAATAAATTTTCGTTTTTAAGAAAATTATCCAGTGAAAAATGACTTTTTATGAAAGTAATATTCATTTAAAAATGCTTGGCAAACAAAAGTATTCGCAAAAATTTAGAGATTGTTGGCTTCAGGACGTGATTTTAAAAGATGTGTTAGAAGCTATTGTTGATACCAAAGGTAATAAAGTACCTCGTTGTAAATTTTGTGGTATAAGCTTTCGAAATCACTATGCAGATTTAAAAATGATTTAATATTTTAATATCATTGGAGAAAAATTTTAATTAAATTAGTACGATGCTGAAGCTGTTTTAGTATGATAGTAGGTTAAAACAACGAATTTGCAAATTTTAATCGAATATAGCATCATACTTTCTCTATCCTTTTATTAAAGTTAAAATCATCGAATACCTACTTTATTTTTTTAGTATCGTGCTAGCTTCATATGAATCTTTGACATTTGCAAACATCAAAAAAAGGTTCGTTTACTTACTTTTTTACACGAAATGTTATTGTTTTAGGTGTGTTCAGAAGCAATTAATTAAGAAAATTCTTTAAGTACGATACTAGTTAAAAAATGTTTAAAATTAAGAATGAGTTAGTAAACTACTATAAAGTTAGCAAATTGTTAAGTAGTATCATACTAATACCTTAATAATAAGTTGTTTAAAATTTTGCGCCATTATTTTTTTACCATTTATAATTTTAAAAACGTTTTTGACTAAGAATAATTATTTATTGAAATAGTTTTAACATTATTGCTTTCCTTTCCTCCTCATTAAAAATTTGAATTAGTTAGCTTAGCTCGGAGAGAGCGCTAGTGGTCTTTTAGTGGTTTCAGAGTCGACACTAGTGGCCTCTCGAAAAATTTTCTGGCAACAGTGCTCGCGCGCGACGACGCGTTGTCTAACTTTCATAGTGTTGGTAGACATTCTGGATAATATCCATAAAGTACTCGTACTACTCACTCACTTCACTCGGGCAAGTGTATGAAAATAAAAAATAATAAATAACTAAATTTTAATTATTTAAAAATTTATATTTGCGAGGCCCCCTCAGGCGCGAGGCCGTCTGCGGTCGCCGACGCCTAGCGCCGCCACTGATGCCAATGCCACTGCAATATCAGCCCTTTAAAAGAGTTGGTTTGTTATTCTCTGTGCAAAAGAATTTTGTCCTCTCATCCGCTCTTGATTTTTTGTTTGTCTGGGCTCATTTAGTTTTTTATTCTTTTTGTATGACCTGTCATCTTGCATCTCTCATACAAGAACAGAAAATATAAAAAACAACGTGTTAGAAATGATTTTTTTTCTAGAAGGTATAATGATGAGATGACCATTGCACATTGTAAGAGGCAGGATGGCTAGAAAGTCTTCGTGTATGTATAAATAAAATGCACGACTGGATCGCACAAACTTGCTCCTATAGTACCTATGTAAGATTACTTTGGAATTTAAAATACATTTTATAAATATAAAACATGGATTGAATGAGGTAAAAATGTTCTGAATAAATGCAAAAAAAGCTTAAGAATCGTTTTATTATTAAAGTATCTTTTTATATAGTAAATTTCCTCAACATTTTTCGAGAACAAAATTTGGGATGCCAATTTTAAGTATTAGGTAGTATAGATTTTAGGAAATAATTTCAAAAATAATCTTTCACACGTTTTAAGGATATTGATTTTTTTCTTCTAAAAACCCAAAAAAATATTTTTTCGCATATTTTTATATACAACATTATTTTGAACTTAGGGGGCTTCTGCTGAAAATAGTTAAAATAGTTAGAGCCATTAATGAGAAAGTCGCAAATCAAAAAAACGGTTCTAGGGGAGATACCGTTGATAACATTATGCCCCAAAATTTTTTTTCATCAGAATATAGTCCATGTCTATAATATCACACCTAATTTTTTTATTAAAATTGTTAGAGCGGTTTTCGAGATAAATAAGACTATGCATTACGGGTGTAGGTGCATTTCTCCTCTAGGGAATCACCGAAGACCCTTAAGTACCGAGATTGAAGAAAATAGCTCCAGTCAGTGGTTATTTCCGATTCAATATGAGATTTTGTACTGTACTTTGGTTTTGTAATTTGAATTGATAACTCTATGTATGAGGTTCAATTTTAATAAACGGAATATTTATTTATCTGGAGATTCTTTTTGTGAAGAAGTGAAGTGAAATAAAGAAGTGAATTCAGTACTACCAATTCAACTTTTAATTGCAATTTCAAATTGAGTACTGACCTTTGTAGAAAAAATTATATGAATATAAATAGCAATTATTGTAGTGTTGTTTTTTTGTACCGGCAAATATATTTTTCACAAACCTACCTATAAATATTTTCAGAAGAAGGAAAAACGAAAAATAAGTTTTTGTTTTTGTGGACTGTATTGATTAAATCAATTGAAAGTTTTTTTGCGACCTTTAGTCCAAATGCGTTTCGCCCAGGTACGACAGTTGGGCTCATCAGTTAGATGCTGCCGTACCCTTCTAAGACGCAAAATATTAGTCGATGGTTATCAACACAATATAAAATTTTCAGCATGAATACAATGTAAATTATATTATTCTAGGGGAATTTGGTCAAATTCAGACACCTAGAAAATGACGCCCGTGGTCTGGCTGATTTAAGAAGAAGGAAAAACGAAAAATAAGTTTTTTTTTTTGTTTTTGTGGACTGTATTGATTAAATCAATTGAAAGTTTTTTTGCGACCTTTAGTCCAAATGCGTTTCGCCCAGGTACGACAGTTAAATATAAATATTTTCTTAAACAACAAAGGTAAAATGACTGTTAAAACAAAGAAACCGTTTATTTATGGCCAAAGGAAACAAAAAAATAAAAAACAAACAAAATATTTGTTAAAAGATAAGTAAATAGAAAATATAAATTAACGACACAAACATTCAAAACTCAAACTGCTGATGGTTGGCTTTTATCATTCCCTTGAACAACAAACCTTCTGTTGTTTTTGCTTTTGCCATTCTCATGACATTCCGAGGAATCAAAATTCCATAAACAACATCGAACACCATCCTGAGAACGAAGAGACTGATGTGCTGATTAGGCAGAAAAATAGTATTTAAGATTTAATTTTTAAGAATAATTTGTCAATTGTAATCTAGAAGGCAGAATTGCTGCCAGTTTAAAATTTAAATAATTTTTTTTTTAATGAAATCAAAGTTGTAAGATATTTACTGGCGCCCGAGCAGGGACGTAGATTGCGTTTTAATCAAGCCCTTAAGAAGTAAAAATTAACAACGTTTCCTTTTTATGTTTGTGTTTATGTGTTTTATGTACCGTACTGAAAACCCTAAAAGTGTAACCGGCCGGGAAAAAGTGAAAAGTCTATGTCCTGAACCCAACGACGCATTTCATTCGATGTATCGCACTACAAAACTCTCAAGAAAGTGTTAACGGACAGTGCTGTGTTCAAACCGTTCAAACTCAACGGCGCGGCGCACAGTGCGGCCAAAAGCCGCTTTGTGCGGCCAAAAGTCGAAAAACGTAGAGAATGATCCACAAATTGGTATACGAGTATAGGGGTTTTTGGGGTCGTTAATTACGTATCTGTTATCAGAATCACCAAATTCAAAATGGCCGACCTAATATGGCGTCATGTCATACGAAAAAACTTATCAAAAATGAAATAACTTTGATAGTTGGTTAAAAAATTTTGTTTTGATATTATTAGTGCATGTATTTGAAAATTTATTAAAAATGAACAAATTCAAAGTGGTGGAATGCTACTCGTATATGACAATATTATATAACAACAAAAATGGAAAAAAAATATTTATATATTTTTATTGAAATCGAACACAGTAATTTATAAATCATAAATTTAGAAATACAAAATGCAATATGAGCAAACAATAGGTATATAAGTTATTCCGATATTTACATGAAAAAGTTTCCATTGTCCATCTCGTAACAGTCACAATCATCTACATCTGTATCTGTTTCAGAAGCGGAAGAGCTGTCAAAGAATTGTTGTTCATCTTCTGTTTGATTATTAACATGATGTGGAGGTGCTAACAAATTGATACAGTTCTTAGACAAAGATTTAAGTGGTTTTAGAGGTAATTCCCGAAAACTAGATTTTAATGGATCGGATGCGATTAGGAATCTTTTAAAAACATCCTCCATTGTCTTTTGACGATAATGGTTTCTTGCGAAATTAGCTTGATAGATTTAAAAAAATTATTACATGCTTCTTGTGCATCTTTCGACATTTGACAGATAGATAACACTGAATATTTTATAATTTCGGGGCCATGAATTAAAAGTTTGTGAATTAACGTGGGATATTGTTGTAAATTAAGGTACTAGTACGGTCTAGAACGCCAAAATACGCACGATTTTTGGGAATTTTTTTCTCGGAAACTTTATTAGATAATAACATAATTTTTTTTTAATAATGAATACATGCGTCAATAGTACAAGAACATTTTTTTTTTGTCTTAATTTTCTAATTTTGGCCCAATGATAGAGGGCGCCAACGTTGACTCTTTAAAAAACACATTGTCCCATTGCGGACAGGTAATCTCCGGATCTACTGAACCGATTTTCAATAAACTTGTTGCAACTTGATTGTTTTTATGTTTTCTAAGACAATTTACCACAATTTGACCAAAAAGTTATGAACAAAAAAATGGCGACCTAAAAATGGCCAACAAAATTTCCAAAAAAAAAAAATATTTTTTCAAAGCTTGAAATTTTTTGTTTTTTTTTTTTTTTACTTTTAAAACAAATTGTGGTAAATTGTCTCGTAAGAAACCTTCCTTAAAATAACCCACTTTGTTTTTTTTTTTGTTTCAGTCCAGCCAATCCTGAGATTAACTGTCCGCAATGGGACAATGTATTTTTTGATGAGTCGACGTTTGCGCCCTCTATAATTCGGCCAAAATTCAAAAATTTCAAAAAATTTGTATTCTTGACGCATGTATTCATTATTTAAAAAAAAAATGTTATTATTTGATAAAGTTTCCGAGAAAAAAAATTCCCAAAAATCGTGCGTTTTTTGGCGTTCTAGACCGTACTAGTACCTTACTGCACAAATAAACTCAACGGGCAGCTGAATTTTATTTTATTTGGTACACAATACTTTTATTAACTATATCTTAAATAGCTTTGAGAACAAGAAAAAGCAAGAAAAAAAAGTTTTCACTCAAGCAAATATTTTTTTTTTTCAAGTAAATAAATAGTGTTATGAATTTTTATTCAGAAATTCTTTAACTTATTTTACGCACCTGCAGCTATTGACTCCATTTTATTGCAATAAATTTGCTTGGAAATAAAAACTCTTACACGTGTTTTTATGGAAGTGTCCATTAGCCTATCTTAACGACGCGTGACTACGTTAACTTAGCACCCACATTCAGATTAAGATTATGGAGGGGATTTGCGGCAAGAGACTCTACTACGAACATTTTTCGTCTCCTAGGGGTCTCCTTTAGACAGCCTGATGACAAAAAACCCCGAACTCAAAACTTTTATTTTTGACTTTTGGCCGCAAAAAGATGCCTTTGGCCGCACAGTGCGGCGGAATAAAAGGAAGCAAAAAAATAAAAAAATAAAAAAATAAAAATGCTTACGTGAATTTTCCGGTTGACATGGCGAATTTAATTCGTGGAGAGAAACCGTTGATCGAATTTTTATAATGTACGATAGCTTACGAGATACTTCTAAATATTATGTAATGCTCCATATGGTTCGTCACAAAATAATAGGAAACGCAGATATAGCCTTAAAGTCCTTCAGAACCCCGTTGAACTAGGGAAAAATTAAAAAGTGCTTGATGATGAACTACTCAGATAAACGTGATATTGGTACACTTGAATATCAATTGAGTAGCCTCGCTCAACGTAATCAGTCTATTACAGACTTCTATCAGCAAGTATATCAACATTTTTCGTTGATATTATATAAAATTGCATTAAGACGAAGATTCCTTAGCTGCAATGGCTAATTCCTACCGTGATAAGGCACTTGACACATTCATTTGAGGACTTAACGGTGATTTACTTGGGTTATTGAGTATCCGCGAAGCGAACCTACTTCTTTACCTCAAGCCCTTCTCATGTGTCTTAAGCTTAATAACATGACGTATAGAATGCAAGTAAATTTCAAACGACTAGGTGATACACTATCACTCCAAATACCTCTGCGACATAATACAAAATTTTATCCCGAAACATTCCACAAGGTCAATATTATTATCAAAACCGACAACCCCAACAATATCAAGCGCCTTACTACAACCGTCCTCCGCTTCCTCCGCTTCACACAAAACCACAACAACAACCAAAAATGGAACCAATGGAACTAGGATTTTCTACGCAATCACGTAATATCAACTACCAAAATAGGCCAGTTTTTCAATAAAATTATCAACAAAACTATCAACAAAATAATCAACAACAATTTCATTCCCAAAAACGTCAAGCATCTCAACAAATGCACGTACCACACAAATTCCAACGAACTTTTTACACAGAAACACATAAAATAGAAGACGATAACCCCCTCACAAAAAAAGTTAGCCTTGATCAAAGTTTAAAAGACGATGCAGACGAAGTTGACGAATAACTTTATATGGAAAAAGGAAAGGAGATCGAGTTCGGGGACGATTTCGACAACCTTAATTTTTTAGATTAAACTGCTCTTCGATACCGTACTTTCAATATAGGATGCGAGCGGAAAAACACTTAAATTTCTACTTGATACAGGTTCTAATAAAAATTATTTGAAATCTTGCTATATTCGTAACCCTATTAAAAACAGTTAAGATATTGAACAAAGAAATAGGAAGAAAGCTATTTTATAGTTTTAATTTCTAATTCATTTTCTATACAAATAGAAATAAAATAGAAATAAAATAGAGGTATGATACACTCAAAAAAATTCGTCTGTAAATATTAGTAATTCATGCGTGCATTCTACGAATTTTATTCTGGGTTTTCAGCCACGAATAGTTTTCATAGAATGGACGTTTTCTTTGTAATTTCCTTCACTGCCTTTAGAATACTGCTTAGAGGGCTAAAAACACACTATGAAGACTACACCACCACTGCAAATTATCATTGAAGTAATGTTTTATTGAAATTTAACTTCTCTTCGTTAACTTCATACACAGCAAGATGTTCCCGATACGTAATTGAAATAACTTCAGGAAAAATACTGAAATTGATCTCTTTGATGCCCTTTACCTCAAGTGGTATCGAGCCACAAACAAGGTCTCAAAAGTCTCAAGTTTTGAAATCAGTGGAAAACCTGGAATCTATAAAACAAAAATAATTTATTAGCACTTGTTATTAACATACTCGTACTTGTAACAAATGTGACAAAAAAACTGTAAAAAAAGTAGAGTGCCATATCACCCTTCAGCATGTGCCATATCACCCTCCACTTTTTTGATCATGTTTTTTTAATGTTTTTATTTTTCAAAAAAAATATGAAAATGACTGAGAATTCTCCCTACGTTTCTATTTTTTGTTTATAAAATAGTACTAAAATAAAGTTATTTTGATTTAAAATAAAAATCTATTTTATTTTCCAAGTTTAAAAAAAAAAAAAAAATGGTTGCCATATCCCCCGACTTTAGCCTAGACGAACAGACAGACAGAATTGTGAAACCAACTTTTTTCGTCTTCGCTATCATCGTAATGTCAACTTTGATCAAAATATCGAGTTCGATTATTCTTACGAATGCATAACTTTCCTTATAGTACTTATAAGTTGCAAGTAAAAAATTTCTTACATCTTGTAGATTCTATTAAGAAACTTTTTATTTTCAAGTTTTAAAAAAAATCGAGCATAAGGTTTTTGAAATATTAAGTTGTATGTAATGTTTGAGCATATGTAGAATATATGTATGGAAATATACAAACTTTTAAGGGTTTTACCTACCATTACAAATGAGATTTTTTGTTTTATGTAGATTGTTATTCAGCCTTATTCCGTAAGGCGTTGAACGCCAAAATAAAAACGTCGTGTGAATTTGGTATTACGTAAGGCGTTCGAAGCCAAATAAACATCAATTTGTCGATTCTCTCTTGTGGAACGTGTTCTCTATATTATTTTTGGTATTCCGTTAGTCGTTTCCATACAAAAAAACGTCTGTAAAAACGCCGAAATCTGTCGCCTACAATTTTGTTGACGACAGGAGTCAAAATATAAGTTTTTTAAAATTTATTTTAGTTTTTATAATTTAAAATTCTTTGTTAAGGGTGAAAATAACAAATCTATAAGGAGTTACAAGAAAAGGCTCGAGTGGGTACACAGCAGCTCCTGCAAAAATATATTTATATTTGAACTGTTATCAGTCACAATCACATACCCAAAAGTCAAGTATTTCTTTCTCCTCCATCATATGCATATGTATTATATGTACAAATATTTATATCAAGCGATCTATCTATATATGTATGTATCTATCGGATTAAAATGGAAAATAAAAGAATTCGTAGAAATTACAACTTGGCAAAGATAAAACGTGAGCAAGTATTTCCTTAACCCTAAAAAGATAAGCATATTCCACCTACGTCGATTTGACGTAGGTTATCTTTTTAGGGTTAAGAATGTTGCTTCGGCTTGGCTGGGATAGTCCCAAATTGAAGTCGTTCCCAACCGCTTTTGGTTTCTCGCTTTTTTAAAAAATCTAAGGGTATCAGCAAGTTTGAATCTGTTAACAAATGCGATAAAATAAAAAATCAAAATCAGTGGTAGAATTACCTACTGCATATATATTTTTTTATTTAATAACATACTTTGTGCCAGCCAAATCAAAAGGATTTGCTTTAGATGGAATGTATATCTTCTGCAGTATCAAATCTTTCTTTTCTTCTTCGTCGTCACTACTAATAAAATAACTTTCTACACTGTACATTTTTCTCATGTTTGAAACAAATTCACACAAATAGAATTTTCAAAACCAAATTATTCAATTTGCAAACAATTTGATATGTCAGATGTTTGGAATGTATTGTGGAATGTAAGAGCGAGAGAAACGCTGGCGTTTTAGTTACGGAATACCAAAAAAAAAAACGAAACGACTCCTAACACGACAGTTGGCGTTTTAGAAAAACGCCTATCGGAATAAGGGTGATTATTTTTATTAAAAGTTGATCGCAAGTGTCAATAGACACATGAAGTGGATTTTTGATTGCGGTCGAAACTCTGCATTCCCATAATAAATTATATCAAATGTCTGCATTGCTAAATTACTAATTCTCAAATGCCAAAGTACCAAATTTCTTTTTTTTTAATTTTGTTCAAATCTTGTATGTAAAAATCATTTGTTTCTGAATAAATTCGATTTTCTTTAATGTTTAATAGGTACCCAATAGGACAACAATTTTCTGAAAAAAAAATATTTCCGATTTTCGTTGAAAATAAGTTTTGTAATTAATTGATATTTAAATTGCACTTGATTCCAAGCGGAGTCATATCATTTTCTGGTCAACATGTTGATAAATGTGCTTTCCTACATACATATAAAATACATAGTACTTAAATTAAAACAAAAAGACTTGTGTCCAAACTTTCAAAAGCGAATAACGTGTAACAGCCTTGAAATTCCCCAACTTAACTTGTCAAGATAAATAAACGTGCGCGATCACCTCTTACCGAGGACAACCTCATGTCCTCGGTAAATAGGCAGATATCCTAAGTATTCGCCACAATGGCTATTAAATATAAAACTAATTTGAAATCTCCTGGATATTGAAATCCTTTGCAGCAATTTCCATGACATTGAAGATATGCAAAAGACATGTAACTACTTGCATCAAATGATAAAAATCATAAGTCTCACTGATTACTTTATTAAGATTATTTCCATCGGTATTAAAATAATCTATGGATTCTTACAAAAAAGTTTTAGATTATAGATTGTTAGTATTTCTCACATGACCTAAAAAGTTATAACGCTTTCAAGGTTATTCTCTATGGCCTGAGTTCATTTAATGCAAGTGTGTAACATCAACAACAATTAACAACATCAACATTTTATATTTATATTTTTTCAATTATTTGTTTTTACTCATTTTCAATTAAATAATAAATCAAAACTTTTAAGACATACTGTAAAATACTTGCTAACAATATTGTATTTTCCTTTTCATTCATTCTAAACAAGTATTCTATACAAATAATTAAATTCTAAACAAATAATTCAATTATATACAATATGATTAACTTCCCAGGCAGAGAGTATAGGCGTTTTTCTTTTTTACTCGTTGTTCAGAACAGAGCCTGAGTTGTCAAAAAATAAATTGGATTTCTTTTTTAGTTCAGAGCGTTCAGAGCTTCGTAAATGTGTTTCTTTTTTCGTTCTGAGCATGTTCTGAGCGTGTTCAGAGTGCGCTCTATAAGCTCAGAATAAAATAACTGAGCAGACAGAGTACAATGCTTAACACAGACATTTGACAGATGGAAATTAAAAAAAAAATGTCGACAGCTAAGTGTTCAGGTGTAATTCAAAAAATACTCAGAGCGCTCAGAGCACGCTTCGTTCAGAGGATGTTCCGAACATGCTCGACATGCTCGGACTCTGTTCGGAGCTCCATAGTGAACTAAAAAAGAAAAACGCCTTATAAAAGGCCTCGCAAAACAAATGTGAATCACTTCTGTTTGTGCTCTCTTGAGGGAACAATACGGTGGTATACTACTGCCTTTTGATTTTGTCAAGCTTGTACAAAAAGAGGACTGAGTATCTAACGTTAAATTAAATTAAATCCCATTGACGGAGTTATCTCTCTCATTGGTTTGATATAAAATTTTTGTTTTTAAAATCATTGTGCTATCGCCCATTCAGCGGGGTACTGCGTCGTTTCGCATATCCTGCGGTGGAGGATAAAACAATATTCCATTTTTACTCGTACTGCTACTATACTTTATGTATACAAAGACATTTAAATACGAATACGAACTAATAAAGATTTTCAACTAAAGTATATAAAAAAAAAAACACTGTTTTGTTTTTTTTTTTTTAAACGGAAAAAGAAGAATTTGGAAGAAAGAAACAACCCTTGCCCAGAACAAAACAACAAATAATAAATTTGTTATAAGTGTTTTAAAAACAGATCTAATTAGAATTAGAAAGAAAGATTTTATGTTTTCTTCCTTGAAAGTGGCTCCTTAAAAAAGAATTTTCGGTCAGTATTTCATACACAAAAATTAACTGGAAATATCAACCAAACCATAAAAATAAAATAACACAGTGTCAAAATTGTCAGATGTTTGGGTATGGTGAAAAGAACTGTCATGTTAAAACCTATTGTTCTTTCTGTGCTGGTTGTTACAAGACCGAAGATTTTGTAAATAAGGAAAAGTTCAATTGCACAAACAGCAATGAAGGCAAAAAATTAATCTAATTTGTCTGTGAAAGTTGAAAAAAAATATTTAGAAATAAGAGCTAAAGTTGCAAGCAAAACTAAGCGCCTTACAATACAAATGTATGTAATATCACATCTCTCAATGTCTGATTTCCCCCGTCTGGACCCAAATGTACTGAGACCGAAGATTTTGTAAATAAGGAAAAGTTCAATTGCACAAACAGCAACGAAAGCCAAAAATCAATCTAATTTGTCTGTGAAAGTTGAAAAAAATATTTAGAAATAAGAGCTAAAGTTGCAAGCAAAACTAGGCGCCTTACAATACAAATGTATTTAATATCACATCTCTCAATGTCTGAATTCCCCCGTCTGGACCCAAATGTACTGAGAAAGAGAAAGAGAATAATTATGACAACATTTTGAAGAAAGTTGTCGATAGGGCACACAAGGAAAACATTAGATTTAACTCTGAGAAAATACATTTCTGGAAAGAAAGAGTTACATATTTGGGTAATATAAGCAGTTCCAATGGTATTGAAATTGATCCTGCTATAAGAGAAGTACACGCCCCTGATAATAAAGTGGAACTTCAGCGTTTACTTTGTATATAAATTTTTATAGTACTATCATGGAACACGAAAAAAAGTTAATTTATTGTGCCGCAGAATGTGTTCTATTAGATATCGAAAAAGCTTTCGACTCTGTTTGGCATAATGCACTTATTTATAAAATGGAAACATTCGGGATTCACAATTTTCTCATAAAAATAATTCAATGTTTCTTATCTGAAAGATCTTTTCAAGTTTACGTTAATAAAAGTAAATCCGTTTTAGTTAACATTCAGTATGGTGTCCCTCAAGGTTCAGTTCTTTGTCCTGTTTTATATAATGTCTACTTACACATCTGATTTTCCACAGCTACCATCATGTTAAACAGGGATTTATGCAGATGACACCTGCATACTCTCTTCGCATGAGCTTGGTCTCACTATCGAGACCAATCTTCAAAATGCTCTTGAAATTTTAATAAGATATTATCACAAATGGAAAATTAAACTAAATGCTGGGAAGATAAAAACAATCTTTTTCACTAGAAAAAGAAAGCGATTGTCACTACCCGGTAACGAGCTGGAAGTCAATGGAACTTTTAAAAAATGGGATTCTAATGCGCAATATCTGGGAATAAACCTCGACAAGCGGCTTATCTTTAATGAGCACATTAGTTGTGTTCCAAGCAATTTCGTTATATGGATGTCAGGTATGGGGGAACTGCGCAATTTGCCATATTAAAAAACTCCAAGTATGCCAAAACAAAATTTAAAAAATGATGCTTGATTTACCTTGGCATCATTCAACTAATGACCTTCACAGTCAGGCAGGTGTTGAATTGATTTGCAGAAAAATTCAAAAATTAACTGAAAATTTCTTATTAAACTGTGATATTTCTGACAACCCTCTGGTAGTCCAATTACATTTATATAAATATAACATATCTACAAGCTTTATTTTATCACTTAATATTTTATTTATTTATTTATTTATGTATTTATTTATTTATTTATTTATTTTTTTATTTATTTATGTATTTATTTATTTATTTATTTATTTATTTATTGTCTATGTTCTTGTTACATATCTTTTGTTTACTTATTTACCTATTAACAACTCATTCGTTTTTTTTCATATTACCTTACCTGTGTTAATTATTTTAATTCAATCTATTTTTTAATCGAAATAATTGTTATACTTAAATGAAGGTTTTTGTCATATTTTCCTTCAAAATAAACATATTTTCTTTTGAAATTTTAAATTATAATGATGTAAAAATAACGTATTCAGTAGAAAGATATATTTTAAATATCAAATCTCTGTGTAAACTGAGCGGTTGCAACCAAATAATATTTGAAGAACGAAATAAAAATATCTATCTATTGTGCCGCAGAATCGTAAGTGTGGCTATGTTAAGGCCCGGTGCCCACAAGCGTTCTTTTGACGCGCGGTACCGCAGCGTCACATAAAGCTATTTTGAAAAAAAATCAAATAAGTTTTTCGAGAAAAAAATTATTTTAGAAAACTTAAATTAATTAAAAAAATAGAATAAAATTATTATTGACATAATATTTAAAAAAAATCTGATATTTTGATGCACCCTACATGAAAAATTTTTAAAATAAAAATAAAGTTTTTTTACAAGAAATAGTTTTTATCCATATATTTTGTAAAAAATAAGATATTTGAATTTTGAACAAACAAACATTTCTTTTAATGTTTGTCTACGAATTTTTATCAAATTTGGAAATTATTAATTCATTAAAATAAAAATTTTGTTTTTTTTTTTTATTTTTGTTAATATAAATATAAAAAGTAAGAATTTATGCAAACAAAGTTAAAAAACCCTTTTATTATTAAACTAATTTTGAATATAAGAAATTTTTTTCGTGTTCTCTATCATCGTAAAGTCAAATTTGATCAAAGTCTCGAGTTAAATTTTTTCCACATGCAAAACTTGTAATTACATAATTTTGTAAGTGAAAATAAAATAAAAAAAATTTGGTACGCCAACCTTAAGTTTTTGTTATTGTACGAATGAAATTAAGTTTCGAAATAAAATATTGAGCCGTTTTTGAAATATCGAATTTTCCAAGAAAAAAAAAACAATTTTTTTTTTAAAAATTAAAAAAAAAAATTTCAAAGCTTTGAGATGCAATGTTTTTTAAACTTATTGGAAGCATCTCTATAAAAAATACCTATTTCGATAATGAGAAAATTGTCAAATGTCAAAATTTGAAAAAATGGTATCGAAAAACGAATTTTTATCTTTAAACGCGATTTGCGGCTAAACGGAGCCTCGTAGACCCCTCAAAGTTGACATTTTCAAACGTGATTTCTGGCCAAACTGTTCATCCTACAGAATTAAAAATTACATACTCGTATCACATAAAAAAATTCTTTGCTGTTTTAATTGTTGAAATACTTCACTGATATCCAATAATTTATTTTCACAATAAGAAATCACTGAATTTTAAAAAGCAGCAAATCGAATCGAAATTTTCAATGACACTGAAACTGAATAATAAAAAACTTCTTAAGCTACATCTGTCATCCCACTCATGCCCCCCCGTCTTATACCCATAAGAAACAAACAAGCGCATATGTATACTCAATTTAAGTTAAAAAAACCGTTACCAAAAAAGCAAGACATTATTGACAATTTTGTTAAATTTGTATGTATTTCTACCAGTGATACCACTTTACTTCAATTGAAGTAAAAATTAAAATCTACTTCCTACTTCGCACCATCAGCAAAATACTGAAATGCAATTCATTTTAAATATTTCTGTTTTAAACTACTTCAATTTTATAAAAAAATCCCAAATCTACTATATTATTGTTTATTGAAATTTTCAAACAATTTTTTTTTTGATTTTTAAAAAAAATTGAAAATTTTTTTTTTTGAAAACTCAATGATTCGAAAACCCAATGCTTGATTTTTTTAAAACTTCATAAATAAAAGTTTCTTAATATAAATTACAAGATATTAGAAAAAAATGTTAAAAAAGGGTTTTCGAAAATCGTATTTTTATTAATTTTTGTATATAAAAGCTTATATTTTTAAGAAAACAACACGAATTATAATTTTTGTTCTTGGAGGATAATTTTGAGGAAATATTGAGTTTTCAAAAAAAAAAATTGAAATTTTTTTTAAAAATCCAAAAAATTATTTTTTGAAAATTTGAATGCACAATAATATTCAAACTATTAGGGACCTTTCGCAAAAAAAATGATCAAAATCCGTCGTACCGTTTTTGAGAAAAGCAAAAACAAAAAAAAATGGTCCCACAATTTTTTGTAAAATTTTTTTCAACCATTACCTAGCTTTAACTAAATGAAATTTTTTGTTTTTTTTTTTTAATCTGTGGAACAGTTTTTGAGAAAAAAAAATATTTATGAAATTTCGAAAAAAAATTCCAAAGAAAAAAACATCCGGGGGGAAAAAATTAAAACCCATATCTACCAAGTTTGAAGAAAATCGGCCGAGCCGTTTAGCTGTAGTCGAACTCAAATGTTTAATAAAGTGGTTTATTGAACATAATAGTTCTTCATAACTTAAAAACTAAAAGAGATAGAAAGAAATGGAGTACGCCATTCGAAAGAGCATGTTTGATTTATAAAAACTGCATTTCTAACTAAATTTCGCCAAAAATGCTCTTTTTAACAAGATAGAACTCAGACGACAATATGCACAGAAATAATTTTCTTCTATCCCCAAAAAATACGTAACCGCCAAAAAAAAGTATTGAAACCTGACCTTGAAAATATTTGCCTACAGAAAATAACAACTACCAAATCCCCACACAAACTACATCCTACTCCAATGTACATAGTATGTGTCTTAGTTCTCCTATTTTATATACAGTATTCCTATTGCTGTCATGTATTAAATGTCTATCTGTTAAAACTCTGCCATAGGCACCTCTGCTAGTCACAGTTTAGTAATTATTGTGCCGCTAGGTTCGTCTAGTAGCGTTCCTCTTCATGAGAGTACTATTAAAATATATATACAATGGCGTTTATTGGGAATGAAGAAGATGTAAAAACGAAAAATATAAAAAAATTTACAGTTCTTGATTTTGTTGGACTATATTGAATAAATCAATTAAAAGCTTTTTTTATTTTATTTGGAATGGTAAATTATGTATCGGAGCATTTACAGCCGCTAAGAGAAATTCTTAAAAAGAATAAAACCTTTTGCTAGCTATCGGCACATGAAGATTGCTTGGGTAAAATTAAAAAATATAATAGCGAATGCAGCAGCTCTTCAGCCTTTTCAATCCAACAAGAATACAGCTATTCACTGAAAATAAAATCTAGATATATATGATAAAAATCTAGGTTGATTTGACAAAAAATTTGTCAATATACTCGTACGTCCAACAAAAAGTTTTATCAAATTGACAAAATTTATAGAATTTTGTTGAGGTAGGTAACAAAAAATATTTTGTTGTATCCACAAAAATATTTTGTTATAAAAACAGATAAATTTGTTGAAATAACAAAAATATTTTGTCAATATGACAAAATTTTGTAGAATTTACAAAATTAATTTGTCATATTAACAATTATTCTGTTGTATTAACCATTTTTTTTTTGTTAGTGTTATTGTTTTTTTATTATTATCTGATTAACAAATTTTTTTTTGTTAAATTAACAAAACTGGTTTGTTAAATTAACAAAATTGTTTTGTTAAATTAAAAAAATTGTTTTGTTACATTAAAAAAATATTTTGTTAAATTAACAAAAATTTCTTGTTATATTTTGTAAATTAACAAAATATTTTGTCAATTCAACAAAATATTTTGTCAATTTTACAAATTTCTTTTGTTGAATCCACAAAAAAACAAAATTAATTTTGTCAAAATAGTTTTTTTTTGGGATTTAAGTCCACAAAAATTGGCGTTTCGTCCCTAGGATCTCACATGCAACCATCTGTGGGGCGTATGGACAATACGCAATTTTTTAACAACAACCAAGTGTGAACTATATCATACACAAAAGAAATTTTTTGGTTTCAACCCCAAAACAAAATATTTGTCATTTTAACAAAAACGTTTTCATTTTTTGTTAAATTTTCAAAAAAAAATTAACAAAAACTTTGTGATATTGACAAACATTTACAAAACAAATTTTTTGTAGATACAACAAACATTTTGTTAACATCACAAAAAAGTTTGTCGATGTGACAAAAATCTCTGTTTTATTTTGTTATATTAACAAAACTTGGTTTGTTAAACTGACAATATTATTTGTAGTGCAGATTTTGTTAAACTGACAAAAAATCATGCTGGATTATAAAAATTTTGTGAAATCAACAAAATCATTCTTTCGTATTGACAAATATTTTATCAAAACGATAAAATTGTTTTGTTAAAGGTCAACAAAACGTTTTTGTCAATATTACCTAGGAATTGTTTGTTTACTTCAGGAAAATAAGGTCGTTAGTTTTGCCTCCAGGGCCTTGATCCCGAATGAATTCAATTACGCTCAGATTGAAAAAGAGATTTTATCAATCTTATTTGTATGCACAAAGTACCATCAATATACGTTTATATCGTATATATGGACGTAAGGTATGTGTAATTACCGATCATTAGCCTTTGCGGGGGATTATGAAAAAATAAATTGGATAAATTCCATCACCAAGGTTTTCAACGTATGAGAATACGGTATGATTAAGAAGTTCAGTACCTGCCAGGTAAAGATATGTTTATTGCTGATTTCCTTTTGCGCGATTTTAAGTTTTTCAATCCTAGTCCAGTCATTTTAGGCATTTTAAACCCCAATCTGCGGAAAAATTCCTAGTGAGCTGAATTTTTGTATAAACCTTTACTACGACATTGTTATGAAGATGTGAAAAATCGACATTGATATCGTGCCGGCTAAAAAAAGTTATAATGGTCAATAGGTCACGAAAATCAGTTTTTCGCAAATATCTCGCGATCTATTGCTCAGAGGTCAATAAAGGTATTTGTTGACGGAGAGACTCTTTTGTCTCTACGAATAATTAATAATAGCCAGGGTACAATACCGTGACTATTTTAATGATGGAGGTGAAATAAGTTCATGTACCAATTCACAACAAATTTACTTGATTCGTTTTACTATTAGCCACCTTACCACTGGTGGGGGGATAGCTAACACAAAATAACAACGATTAGTCTGGCGATTTTTGTTGGAATATTTTATTGTCCCAAAATCGGGAATATTTATATTTAATAATATCTTACGTTAACAATAATTATTTTACAAATGATACTCATACAAATTATGCTTGTTTGACAAAATGCATTAATTTATTGACGGTTCGAATGTCGTATACGCGAAACACATGCCAGTACTACACCATTAGTTTGTTAACCTGCAGTGGCAGTTCAAGGTGAATTTTCTTTTGGTTGGGCATTATGTTTCGAGCATCCGGCATTCTTGTCGTTTAATGAACTTTACTTTGCTGTTGCATACTGAATGTATTCGCATAGTTTTTATGATATATAAAACCTACACTTATTTTGAGGTAGGTCGCGATTAGATTCAGTATGCATTTTGATTATAATGTGCATAAGGTTTTTATTCTTTCTGTTCGTGAACAGTCATTATAAAAATTGTTTGTCGTGAAATTGTCTACAAAAAATGTCTCTTGCATTTTTCTGTAAAATTAACCGTTTTTGAAGTAGAAAAAACGACTAGAATGCACTCACATACGGTATTGTATACCGTACGGCGTATATCAAGGCGTAAACTCTATTGCTTTTTATTCATGTTTGTAAGTGTGTCCTTAGTAAAATCTACTACATACACAGACATATAGCACTAGTATATAATTATGTAGTATAGACAGGACAATGCCTCAAAAAATGACATAAATATGGCAAAAGTCCTAAAAATAGCATTTTATCATAAAACCTAAAATGCTAATTTGGTAGATAGAATACCTTTCATACCAAAAATAGAGAACAGGTAAATAGGTAGAAACATGTGTTCAAGTAAAAGGATAATACTTTTCAACTCGCACTTAGAGTGTTGTAAAATTAATAAAAAAGACAACAAAATTATAAAGTCTTACAAACATTTATTTTATAAATGTGAAAAGTGCATTGCCTTTCCCCTACAAAACTGTATAAAAAAAATGAGAGAACTCTCAAACATTTTCAAAGAAAGTGCTCCAATTAATTTGGATTCTCTTAATTCAGATGCAAAATCATCAAATTCGAATACGTCGAAATTAAATATAAGTCGCGATATTCGTGATTCCACTCGTGCAATGAGAGTCCCCATAGTTCGTGAGAATACTAAACGGCTTTCTACCTCCGTTGATAAAAAACTTCTCATAGCGGGGTCATCTACTCCGCAAGATCGAGCTTCATCAAAAGTACGAAGAGTTTCCATGTCTGACTCTCTTACTTCGACTAAAACTGATAATGTTGCTTCTCGTTCTCGTGATTTAAAATCAAAATCATCGTCGACCATCTCCGATGATGCAGCTTTAGTTACTGAAGCTTCTGCTAAATCCGTTGCGGCTGCTGCTGATACTGGTGTTGGTGGTGTTAGTAATAATGTTGCTGGTGTAAGTGATGATGTTGCTGGTGTGGATGATGATGCTAATGTCATCGCGGCTGGGGATATTGTTGATATAGCTCCTGCCCATGTTGCTAATGATGTTGATTGTCCAGCAAGTGAAGTTGTCTTGCCTGTTGCTCGCAACAAAAAACATAAACAGCTGATCGGAGAAAATACTGATGCTGAAATGTTTGCTTCTCTTCCATCTGTACCTCGACATCGCTTTTTACATATCTCTAGACTGAATAAATCAGTCACAGAAGAAAATGTTATTAATTATATTGCCCGAAAATTAGATCTGCCAACTACAAGCTTAGTCTGCCATAAATTGATTAAAAAAGAAGCAGATATGTCATCATTGCATTATATTAATTTTAAACTCGGCATTCCAACTGCGTTATTTAATGACGCCCTTCAATCATCCATCTGGCCAGTTGGAGTTCAGATTAAAAAATTTGAATATCGTTCAAAAAACGCATCGAACTCAAGCCCACAGGTTTTAACCTGAAGAATAATGTTGATGATTCATCTTCGATTAGAAATGGTCTCTCCATATTTTATCATAATGCTGGTGGTATGAGGACAAAATCTAATGAATTTTTTATTGCTGCTGCTGATTGTTCCTATGACGTCATCGCTCTCACTGAGACATGGTTAAATAGTAATTTTCTATCAACTGAATATTTTTCATCTGAATTCAACGTTTATCGAAAAGATCGTTCATCGGAATTAACTGGATTAAGTAGAGGGGGAGGTGTACTATTCGCTATTAGATCTATTTATTCAAGCTTAGAAATTAATTTATATAATGCTTCAATTGAACAAATTTGTGTACGTAGAAGTACGAAGATCCGAGGAAGCCTTCATGTTAAGAATACCATTTCCCAAAAAATTGAACACGACCGACTCAGTTGGTATTGCCATGTTCAAAGGAGAGATCCTGAGAACCCCGTCAAAAAGGCAATATCATACAACGTTCCAATTCGGAATAAAAAGAAAGGTAGGCCTAAACACTCCTGGTACAAACAAATGCAAAAACACCAGCATTCAGTTGGCCTCAGAAATGGAACAATACAAAACCGGGAGGCTTGCCGCCGATTTCTGAGGTCAACCCGGCGAACCCCACAGGCGGATCACTAGTGTGAAGCAGATACGTGGGAGAGTTATGATCCCCTCGACATCGAGATCATAACAGCGCCGAAACAAAGGAAGAAGAAGAAGAACAAATTTGTGTACGTATTGATTTACCTACTTTTCATTCTTCTTTGGAACGTAAGAATATTCACTTATACTGTTTTCTTTCATATATACCACCATTATCTGATAGTTCTATTTATGATGCTCATATTCAAAATATAGAGTACATTTTAAAAAATATTGTAGATGAGAAGTCATACTGGATAGTTTTGGGTGATTTCAATTTGTCGGATATTAAATGGGTATTTTCTAACGATGAGAAACTTATGTTTCCTTATAATGTTAATAAAAATTTTGAATGTAACGTTATTGACAGCTTAACTGCATTGAATATGTATCAAATTAACAATATTTATAACTCCATTGATCGCATTTTAGATTTAATTTTTATTGATAAAAATCTTGAAGCTCACTTAGATGAAGCCAATTTTAATTTACTTGAGAATAGTGTTCATCATAAAGCACTTGAGATCAATTTCAATTTGTCAGTTTTAATTGAATTAAATTGCTCCTGTAACGTTGAAATGAAATATGACTTTAAAAATACCGATTTCATATCAATGAATAATTATTTTGAATCGATTGATTGGAAACTTGTTTTTGATTATAATGAATTGGAACTAGCTTTTTCTGCGTTTCGGAACATTTTAGATTCTGCCATTTCACGTTTTGTTCCTACTAAACATTTTAAAAAATCGAAAAGACCAGTTTGGTTTAATAAAAGTTTATCGAGGTTGAAAAATATTATGAGTAAACTACATAAAAAAAGTAAGATTGCTGCTTCTTTTCGACAGCAATTTCATCAAACCCGAAGGGAATATGAATTTTTGAAAAAATTTGTTTATAGACAATATTTATGGTCTCTAGAGTCGAACATTAAATCCAATTCTAAATGTTTTTGGTCATTTTTAAACGCGAAGCGTAAATCTTTAGGATTTCCATCTAATATGTCGTATAAAGGCATCTCATTTGACAATATCAATGATATTTGCAACAATTTTGCATCTTTTTTTCAAGCAAATTTTTGTGATTTAAAAATTGTTAATAATGAAATTGGAGATAACAAAAGTTATAATTTCGTAGCTGGTTCTCTTTTCTTGTCTATTGAAGATGTACAAGAGGCACTGTCATCTCTTGATAATAGCTTTTCTGTAGCACCGGATAATATTCCACCACTTCTTCTAAAAAATTGTAAGTTATATCTTGCTTCTCCATTGTGTTATATATTCAACCTTTCTTTGAAACAAGGTGTGTTTCTGGATACCTGGAAACATTCCTTTATAACACCCTTGCATAAATCTGGCTCAAAATGTTCCATTGAAAATTACAGACCAATTGCCAAACTTCAGCTTATACCTAAGCTTTTTGAAGCCATAGTAAAAAACAAGCTTTATAGTCTGGTTAAAAATCTTGTATCAGAAAACCAACATGGATTTATGAGTGGAAGATCGACTGCTACTAACCTGTCTTTATTTACCACTTACTGTCTTCATTGTTTGGAAGAACGATATCAATGTGATGTTATTTACACTGACTTTTCCAAAGCTTTCGATCGTGTGCAGCATAACATTTTAGTAAAAAAACTTGAACTATTTGGTTTTCACTCCTCACTTTTAAACTGGCTTCAAAGCTACTTAGTAGGCCGTAAACAATATGTCAAGGTTGGTAATGTCTTGTCAAAAGAAATTGAAAATTTTTCCGGGGTACCCCAAGGCAGTCATCTTGGACCACTTCTTTTCATTCTCTTCATTAACGATTTGCCAAATTGCATTTCAAATTCGAACTTTTTATTATATGCTGATGATCTCAAGATTTTCAAATGTATAAAAACACCATTGGATGCGGCTAGTATTCAAATGGATCTTAATAATATAATTAACTGGTGTAACCGAAATGGATTATTTTTCAATGTAAATAAATGCAGTGTTGTGACATATTCAAGAATTCATTGCCCAATAAACTATGAATACAAAATTGATGGTATCTGTCTGCAAAGATTTATGAACCAAAAAGATTTGGGAGTTATTTTTGATTCCAAAATGACTTTTTCAATTCAAATTGATCAAATAATATCTAGAGCAAATTCGATGCTGGGATTTTTAATGAGAAATTCGAAATTATTTGAAGATCCATATACTCTTAAGAGTCTTTATTTGTCGATTGTCAGACCAATATTAGAATATTGTTGCATAATTTGGAGCCCGTATACGCAAATAAGTGCTTTCAGAATAGAAAAAATTCAAAAGCGATTTACCAAGTTCGCATTGCGAAAAACTTTTAGAGGAGTTAATCTGCCGCCTTATGAGACTAGATGTACTTTAATTGATTTAAAATCTCTTGAATTTAGAAGAAAATTAAGTTCTGCTCTCTTTGCGTTTGATGTCTTAAACTCTAATATTGATTGCCCGATGTTACTTTCTATGTATAATATCTATGCTCCTTCGCGTTTTTTGCGACCTAGAGATGGAATCTTCTTAAATGTTCCTTTCCACAATACAAATTATGCTAAAAATAACCCAATCACTAGTTCTTGTGTTGCTTTAAATGATTTTTATGTTGCCATAGATTTTAATAAAACTAAATTTAATATTAAGAAAGATATATTGAATTCATTGTAATTATTATGAAATTGTTATTATTTATATTATTTTTCTACACAAGTATATTTTTAAATTAAAATTATATTAAATTAAAATTATGAGAGTCACTATAAAGTTTTTGTAACTTGATTGGCAAATAAATAAATAAATAAATAAATAAATAAATAAACTCTAAAAGTCACCAGATGTAGATGGTATCTTCCCAGCTTTTTTGTAGAAGGGAAAAGAAAACCTTATGCCCTATCTCACTAATATTCTTCGTAGTAGCATTGCGTTCGGGTATATACCAAGTATAATATGGAGATACAATATTAGATGCGTTCTTAGACATAGAGGAAGCCTTCGACAACAGTTCCCACGAGGCTCTAGGCACAGCTTTTCTTAGGAAATGAGAACCTATCACCATAACCAGATGGAAATGTTAGGCACTAAAAATACCGTCACAAAAAGGACAAAATGTAAAAAAAAGTAATCACAACAAGAGGCTGTCCTCAAAGTGATGTATTATCACCCTTGTTGAAGAGTCTTGTAGTGGATAAATTGTTAGAAAATCTTACCTCCCAAGGTATATTCTCCATTTGATTTGCTGATGATGTTGCTATCATAGCCGTAGGTAATCCAAAGAGGACTAACAATTACACGGAAATGGTGTCTATCTGTAGGATTATCAATAAACCCCTCCAAGACTACAATCATACCATTTACAAGGAATAACTTCTGCCACATATGAAACCTATCCATCTAGCTGGTGAAGTGATCGAAACGCAGAGAGGGGTAAAATATCTAGGAATTCTACCAGATAGTAGACTCGTTTTGAACAAACACTTAAAATCTATAGTCGGGAAAGCCACAAAAGCCCTAATGATTGGCAAGAGACTTGCAGGCAAGTCGTGCAGATGCAAACCGAACATCCTTTGCTGGATATACACTATGATGGTAAGGCCAATCATTACATATGGGGCGGTTGCATGGCACAAGAGAACCGAATTATCAAGAACAAGGAAAGCTCTAGAAAAAGTCTAAGGGCTCGCGTGTATCTGTATTACAGGAGCAATGAGAACCTGCCCTACCGCAGCTATAGAGGTTCTCCTCTATCTATCCCCTCCACACGAGGCCATCAGAAGTACGGCAATGGGAGTTATCTTGAGATCCTCGAAACAAATATCATCAAGTGGCACACTGATGTATCGAGTCCTAAGCAGAATAGTTTCAGATTTCTGAAACTGACTTCCATCATCGCAATATCACTGAATCTTGTTGAAGTCCCAGTGCAAAAGAATTCTGATGACCTCGACTTTGGGAGCTGTTCTGTACACTATTAGGTCGACGGCATACACAATTGCCCGAGTAAGACTACCTATTAGATCGCTGGTGTAAATGCTGAATAGAATCAGCGAGTTAACCGCTCACAGCTGAAGACCATTTTTAATATCAAAGATTGCGGTATGCAATTATTAATGACACAGAAACTGAAGATATCGACAATGAATGATAAAAAAAATTATGTACTAAAGTTAATTTTTCTGTATTTTTCTGTATTCAAATAAAAAATTATTCACTCGTAAATAAAAAAAACCCTGATTACATATCATGGATTATGCCTACGGGGGAAACCATGTAAAAAAAAAAACGCGCCCTGCATTGTACCTCGAAGGTGGTGAGGAAACGAGTGCATCGTCATAATATATTCGCTTTCTCAGCGCTCTACTCCGAAAACGGTTAAATATACAGAAAAATGCAAGAGACATTTTTTGTAGACAATTTCACGACAAACAATTTTTATAATGACCTTTATTGACCTCTGAGCAATAGATCGCGAGATATTTGCGAAAAACTGATTTTCGTGACCTTTTGACCCTTATAACTTTTTTAGCCGGCACGATATCAATGTCGATTTTTCACATCTTCATTACAATGCCGTAATAAAGATGTATACAAAAATTCAGCTCACTATGAATTTTTCCGCAGATAAAACCTAAAATGACTGGGCTATCCTGAAGTAGAAGATATAAATGAAGTAGTTCATACAATTAGCGCAAGTGAAAAATAAAATGCACGACTGGGCCGTAGGAATTTTACAAACGAATGAAGCTAATCCGTTGAACCTGGTCTCAGTTGTTGTGGCCCTCAGCCACGTTTTTAACCGTCTCAAAGTTGAAAATGAACGTTCTGGCTCAGCAAACGTCACTGGTAGCACAAAAAGAACTTCAAATGTTTTTCTTAAATGAGAATACAAATCCCGATTGCAAAATGGAAGCGACGCCAGAACAGTTTCTGGTATTGCACTTTTGGTTTCATCCTTCGACATTTGTTTCCATGTCTAAATAAATATTGAAATAAAACTACTTTTAAAAACCTTGCGTGTTATATAACCCCTTTCACCAATATTGTCTAAACGTTTACAACAGCTTGTTTTTAAAGAATAAAGCTTTATTTTTCAAGTTTTAATAACAAAAATCGAATTTTATCAAACCAACGGTAATAGGGGTATATGAAAATTTTATTTATATTAATATATGTATATTTATAGAATTTCATATATATATGAAAACTTAGCAAAGTATATCATTTTGCTTGGGGTGGGGGCTTGAGTCCCTTAAGCCCCCATCTGCGTAATCCACTGTATGGCAGGTACAAGCTGTAATATCTTAATTTTAAATTTTTTTTTTTATTAAATTAAAGATCGTAAAAATTAATTGAAAGAAAAAAATTTTTATCAAAGTTCTAGGCGCCGTTTTCGAGAAAAATACGATTTTTGAAAACCATTTTTTTAAATTTTTTAACATTTGTATGGTGGGTAACTTTATTTTTAGGTAAAATAAAACTTTTTTTTATAAATCTTATAGATAATGTTGAAAAACTTTTATTTATCAAGTTAAAAAAATATATAGCGTGAGCTTTTCGAAATATTGAGTTTTGAAAAAACAAATTTGAAATTTTTAAAATTTTTTTTTTTAAATCCAAAAAAAAAATGAAAATTTGAATACACAATTCTATTTAAGTTTTTGGGGAGCCTTAGCTGAAAAATAATGATCAAAATCAAAAACAGAAAAATGGTTCCATGGGGGGTACGCTCAATAACCATTTTTCGGAAAATTTTTTCAACCATTACCTAGCTTTAACCAAATGAAATTTTTTTGTGCTTTTATTTTTTAAATCTGTCTAACAGTTTTTGAGAAAAAAAAATGTTTATAAAATTTCGAAAAAAAATTCGTATGGCAGGAACCGTTATTGTTGGTCTTAAAAAAAAAAAATGTGTGGGGGGGGGGGGGGTAATCAAAAATGATATCTACCAAGTTTAAAGCAAATTTGCCGAGCCGCTTAGGCTGTAGTCGAACCGACAGACACACAGACAGACACACAGAATTGCGAGACCCACTTTTTTGGATTTCGCTATCATCGTAATGTCAACTTTGATCAAAATCTCGAGTTCGATTTTTTTTACGAATGCATAACTTGTCTTACAGTACCTATAAGTCGCAAGTAAAAATTTATTCGCAACACATGGCATTCCAAAAGAAATGATTGGGCCTTATGATTTTAGAACTTTTGGTTCGGATAATGAGAACACATTAACGACAACAAGTCCAAATTATCCTCATTCAAATGGACTAGCGGAACGATTTGTTGCTATAGCAAAGAAATTGATGAGTAAGTGTGGTGAGGATTTATGGAAGGCCTTTTAAATTATAGAAATATAGCTTGAACTTGAACCAATTCAGTTGGCCGATCTACTGCGCAGGTCTCTTTAAATTTCTCTGCTCTACTCTTTAATTCTTAAAGAGACAGAAAAATCACTGGAAAAAAGAAAAAAAAGATGTACATGGCGGCGTTGTTGTCAATGACGCTGCTGCGATCATACTGAAGCACTTAGGAGGGTGAGTTTTGTTTATAGCTTCGCTCAGAGTAAAATAGAAATGAATTTCCAGTGATGGACTTTCTTTGAATAAGATATGATCATGGTTTACTTTTTTTTCATAGCTTGATGTCTAAAAAACTATTTCATCTCTGGTGAGATAAAAGGAAAAGATTTTTAGGTGTAAACTTTACTTCGAAAAAATAAAATTAATAATTTTTGTTTTCATTACTGGGACAAATTTCAGTGCACCTATAATAAAAAAAATAAGTCTATTGCAAAATGCAATTGGGTCAGACAAAAAAAACTACCTGAATGAACTAATGACAAAAAGCTTAGGGATTATTGAGTTTGAACAATTTTTGCATCAGAGGGAATTAACGTATTTAAATGATATTTGCTTTGGTTTGCAATTCAGTTTAAAAAAAACAACCAAGAATAATACATTGAAATACATTTAAAAGAAATTGTAATGGATCCATTCAGAAAAGGAAAACCTATTGGAAGCCAGGCGCGTAAGATAGTTGTTAAGATAGATAATGACAAACTATAAGAAGCAAAGAATTCGTTTCTTGAAAATCCTGTGAGTTACGCAACAACGCAAGCAGTGGAAACTACTGGAATTTCTAAACGTTCAATCAGAAGGATTATTAAGGAATACGAAGAGACAGGAGTTGTACAATCACGAAATAAAAAAGTGCAGCATACGAAGTGGAAAACTGGACTAGACGAATTTGACATCGCAGCTATTCGGCGTATAATGCACAACTTCCACCAGGAGGAAAAAATGATGATATTCTTAAAAATATTGAGACAACGAGTCCAGGAAGATATGGAGCTTAACTTAAGTATTACGTCTCTCAACAGGATTCTAAGAAGAAACGGATTTAGTTACAAAAAAACGCAAAACAGCCGGAAACTTCGCTGTGAAAGAAATGATATTAAACTCATGTGAGTGAAGTATCTGAGAAAAATCCGGGAAAGGGATATGACATCATTTATTTGGACGAAAGCAATATTCATAGCTCACATAAAAGGCCACGGGCTTGGACTAATGACAGTAGCAGTGGGTTGAAGACGCCAATTTCAAAGGGACAGAGGCTGATAATGGCGCATGCAGGTGGTGACAAAGGTTTCGTGAAAAACTCCTTACTTTTATTCAAATCTGGAACGAAAACGGGAGACTATCACGACGACATGAACTTCGAAAATTTCTGCAAATGGATCCAAGAACAAGTTTTGAATAACTTGGAGGAACCTTCAGTTATTGTAATGGACAACGCCTCGTACCACAATAAATTAGAAGAAAATCAAATTACTTCTGCTAGCAAGAAATCCGAGATGATACAATGGTTAAACGAAAAGAATATTCCGCATACTATACAGATGTTGAAACTTGAACTGTATGAGCTAATAAAAGGACACCGAGCTACACACAACCCAAAGCATAAGATTGACGATATCATTCACGGCATGGGACATTAGGTTCTACGTTTACCACCCTATCATCCAGATCTCAATCCCATTGAAAATATTTGGGCAACTGTCAAGGCAAGAGTAGGTTCACGAAACACAACATTCAATTTATTGGATGTTCAAAAATTAGCAGAGGAGGAATTTTCAAAAATAACGGCTGAAGACTGGTGAAAAGTGTGTGAAAAAGCCATAAGAACTGAGGAAGAATACTTTTCTCACGACCTAACGTGGGACACAATTTCGGATTCTATTATAATTAATCCAGGTGACGATTCTTCAACCGACTATGAAAGCGACATTAGTTCTTAAAACTAAGTACATATATGTAAATAAACATTTATTATTTAAATTATATTGTTCTTATTTATATTATTTTTATTTTATTATTATGTTTCATAGTTATCTCTGAAGTACAAATTTATAATAATTATTTTAAGGTAAAATAAATTCTTAAAAACTCGTAGGTAAAAATTATTCAAACTTGTAAACACTAATCTAAATAATTAACACTAATCTACAATTAATCCCAAAACCCCACAGATCAAAAAATTATAAATACATATACCTATCAAATAAACACTAACACCATAGAATAAATATAAACATAACGCCCCCGGAACCTATCTGTTGCTAAGTCACAAACCATAAAACATAGAAATAAACAATAATCCCTAAACTATTTGTCAAAGCAAAGTTGAGTTAGGCACTGTAAGATTTAAGGAAAAATGTTTACTCATTAAATAGCTTGTGCACCATTTTTGTTCTCTTAAATCCTCTCTCTGCGCAACCGGCCGTTGGCCAACTGAATTGGTTCAAGCTATAGCTCACAGTAAAATAGAAATGAATTTCCAGCGATGGACTTTCTTTGAATAAGACATGATCATGGTTTACTTTTCTTTCATACATAGCTTGATATCTAAAAAACTATTTCATCTCTGGTGAGACAAAAACAAAAGATTCTTAGGTGTAAACTTTACTTCGAAAAAATAAAATTAATAATTTTTTTTTATTATTTGGACAGATTTCAGTGCACCTATAATACAAAAAATAAGTCTATTGCAAAATGCAATTGGGTTAGACAAAAAAAACTACCTGCGAGCTGCGACATAGGATTAATTACAAAAAGTTTAGGGATTATTGCTTATTTCTATGTTTTATGATTTGTGGCTTAGTAACAGAAAGGTTCCGGGGCGTTGTGTTTATATTTATTTTATGGCGTTAGTGTATCTATATTTGATATATATTTTTTTTTGACTTGTGGGGTTGGGATTAATTGTAGATTAGTGTTAATTAGTTAGATTAGTGTTTACGAGTTTGAACAATTTTTACCTACGAGTTTTTAAGAATGAATTTTTGCATCAGAGGGAATTAACGTATTTAAATGATATTTGCTTTGGTTTGCAATTCAGTTTAAAAAAACAACAACCAAGAATAATACATTGAAATACATTTAAAAGAAATTTTAATGGATCCATTTAGAAAAGGAAAACCTATTGGAAGCCAGGTGCGTAAGATAGTTGTTAAGATATATAATGACAAACTGGAAGAAGCAAAGAATTCGTTCCTTGAAAATCCTGTGAGTTACGCAACAACGCAAACAGTGGAAACTACTGGAATTTCAAAAGGATTATTAAGGAATACGAAGAGAGAGGAGTTGTGCAGTCACCAAATAAAAAAGTGCAGCATACGAAGTGGAAAAACGAATTTGACATCGCAGCTATTCGGCGTGTAATGCACAACTTCCCTTAGGAGGAAATAATGATGATATCCTTAAAAATGTTGACACAACGAGTACAGGAAGATCTGGAGTTTAGCTTAAGTATTACGTTTCTCAACAGGATTTTAAGAAGAAACGGATTAAGCTACAAAAAACCTCAAAACAACCGGAAACTTCTCTGTGAAAGAAATGATATTAAACTCATACGAGTAAAGTATCTGAGAAAAATTCGGGGAATACAGAACAAAAGGATATGATATCATTTATTTGGACGAAAGCTATATTCATAGCTCAGAAACAAGGCCACGGGCTTGGACTGATGACAGTAGCAGTGGGTTGAAGACGCCTATTTAAAAGGGAAAGAGGCTGATAATGGCGCATGCAGATGGTGAAAAAGGTTTCGTGAAAAACTCCTTACTTTTATTCAAATCTGGACCGAAAACGGGAGACTATCACGACGACATGAACTTCGAAAATTTCTGCAAATGGATCCAAGAACAAGTTTTGAATAACTTGGAGAAACCACGATAAATTAGAAGAAAAACAAATTACTTCCGCTAGCAAGAAATCCGAGATGATACAATGGCTAACCGAAAACAATATTCCGCATATTATACAGATGTTGAAACTTGAACTGTATGAGCTAATAAAAGGACACCGAGCTACACACAACCCAAAGCATAGGATTGACAATATCATTCACGGCATGGGACCCTATCATCCAGATCTCAATCCCATTGAAAATATTTGGGCAACTATCAAGGAAATAGTAGGTTCACGAAACACAACATTCAATTTATTGGATGTTCAAAAATTAGCAGAGGAAGAATTTTCAAAAATAACGGCTGAAAAGTGTGTGAAAAAGCCATAAGAACTGAGGAAGAATACTTTTCTCAATTATAATTAATCCAGGTGACGATTATTCAACCGACTATGAAAGCGACATTAGTTCTTAAAACTAAGTATATGTAAATGAACATTTTTTATTTAAATTATGTTATTCTTATTTATATTGTTTTTATTTTATTATTATGTTTAATATTTATTTCTGAAGTACAAATTTATAATAATTATTTTAAGGTAAAATAAATTCTTAAAAACTCGTAGGTAGAAATTATTCAAACTCGTAAACACTAATCTAACTAATTAACACTAATCAAGAATTTATCCCAAAACCCTACAGGTCAAAAAATAATAAATACATATATCAAATAAACACTAACATCATAAAATAAATATAAACATAACGCCCCCGGAACCTATCTGTTGCTAAGCCACAAATCATAAAACAGAAATAAACAATAATCCTTTAATTATTTGGCAAAGCAAAGTTGAGTTAGACACTGTAAGATTTAAGGAAAAATCTTTACTCATTAAATATCTTGCGCACCATTTTTGTTCTCTTAAATCCTCTCTCTGCGCAACCGACCGTTGGCCAACTGAATTGGTTCAAGCTATACATCGATTAAAGGTTCATTTTAATAGGAGCTAAGAATTTTTAAATAATTCTTATTCAAAATATTTATAACCAGCTCAGAATAAAAACGCAAAAGTGGCCAAAAACCTGCGTCTAGGGTAGAAGGTATGGTTTTTTAATAACAAAACATGGATTAAGGCGAAAATAACACACAACTGTACCGATATTTGATATGGAAATTTTCTTTTTCTTTTTGATTGGTATAATTTATTACTGAATCTTAAATTGAAGTAAAAGCTCTTTTTTTTTGCTTTTTATTATTAATACATAGTTGTAAATTGCTAATTTGGAATTATATTTTTTTTTAATGAAATAATTATATACTTATAATTATATACTTATAATAATTATTATATTATATGGCTACTGAAGAACTAGCGTCTTCAGAAGCCAATGCCCTACGCATCACGCTACTTTGGGTTGCTAGTAAAAATGCTACCCCTCAGGTAACAATTGACAAACAATAATACCCACATTGTGATGGACCTGATCATGTGGTTTTGATAGCTTGATGCGCAGGGCGTTTTAGAGCTGCAAAGAAGCCTGTAGCAGTGAGTTATAAAACATATGAACACTGAAACGTAAGCCATCGTAGGAACAACCTTTCGGGGGCGATAATGTAACAATTAAAATTATTAAGAAATTTCGTAGATCCCGGCTTAGTCAGGTTAATCTTTTTTGTCTTTTGTTAAGAGTAGCATATTTTTTAATTTGAGTGGGTTAGAGAAGGCAACTAGCATATCATTCTTATTAAATGATGATTTTAAAGAGTTGTTGATGTCTGAAATAAACGTCACAATAACTCGTTGTTCCTCCTTTTTTAGTTTTTTGTTTTGTGTAAACAATGTAGTTTAATTGCATCTTTCTTTTTTATTTGAAAAAAAGCTTTTTTTAAAAATGTTATTCTTTTATTGAATTGTAATTTATTTACTTGACATGTCAGATACGCATACATAGGTATGTAGTTGTTATATGTTCATATTAGAGAAAGCTTCCTTCAGTCGTGTTGCTGATGATGGCTAGTAGACTAGCCGAAATGCATTCAAGCTTTTGAATTTATTTTTTTTAATTTTATGTAAAAGAATATTTTTAATAAAGAAATCAAAATCTGTGTATCTATGTAATCTCAAAAATAATGGTGTTCTTCGTTTTCAATTCAAAAATTAGAATATCTTATTCTGCCACCGACTCTTATCAGTACTTCCGTATCCAAATAGGGGACTAGCGGTCTTAAATTTCTTAGTTTGCGAATGTCTTTATTTTTAATTCTGATTCGGAGCAAAAACACCTGCTTGAACCGCTTGTGATAATGCCTTCTTCATTTCGCCTGCAAAGATTTGTCCAGTCAAAGTATCTGGAACTTCAAAGTATCTTGACTACTGACTGTGGTCATTTTTCTTGATTTTCTTTTAAAAATGCATCGCTGGAAAATCACATGTCTGATTCGATTAACGCAGTCGGTCGTGATCCACGCGATATTATGTCCGCTGGGTTTAAATCTGAGTCAATATGTCGCCATTGCTGTAGATTTACTGTTTCTGGTTTTGTAGATATGCGATTAATAACGAACGAAAAACGAATAAAATAATGCGAATTATAAGGGACATAGAAATAAGACACGGAAATTCTCCGCTTTAGTTCAGCCGCCATCCCTGGAGATAAAAAAAAATCTGAGACAAGCATCTTCAGTCTCAAAACATCGTGCCACACATCTTTCCTATCCTTCTTTCTCTTCCGTAACTTCACGGTTCACGCCCGCGCTGTGTTAAACCATTTAAAGGGTAATCATATTCCCTTGAGCGTGAGTTGATTATAAAAATAAAAAAAAACTGGGTTCAGAAGACCAAGGGAATCAAATAATTGTGATATGTCAGAAAGCACTGATCTCTTTGTTAATTGGATACACTGCCTTGGAGTGTCGCTGTTATACATGAAAACATCTGCGGTTGGATCCCGAATAATGCCCAAGTTTTTTACGACATTACTGCTTTGCATTTGAAAATGGGTTTCTTTTTGATCGTGCAGAATTTTGTTGAGGTAACAAAAAATATTTTGTTGTATCCACAAAATTATGTTGTTATGCTAACAGATTAATTTGTTGAAATAACAAAAATATTTTGTCAATATGACAAAATTTCGTAGAATTTACAAAATTAATTTGTCATAATATTAACAATTCTTTTGTTGTATTAACAAATTTTTTTGTTAATGTTCAAATTTTCGTTTTGTTAAATTAACAAAATTGTTTTGTTAAATTAACCAAATTGTTTTGTTAAATAAACAAAATTGGTTTGTTAAATTAACAAAACTTTTTTGTTATATTTTGTTAAATTAAGAAAATATTTTGCCAATTCAACAAAATATTTTGTCAATTTTACAAATTTCTTTTGTTGAATCCACAAAATTAATCTTGTCAAAATAGATTTTTTAATTTTTTAATATTACAACAACAACTTGAATGAACTACCACCGAGGGGGTTCTTATTTGGCTGGAGTTATAGCTATTTCACGGTTGCCAAGCCGATCATCAGACTCCTTTATTAGTGGTGCTTAGCCTTTATACTATCAAGTTTAATCGAAAAACTGTTTGCCTTGACTGAGATTTGAACCCAGACCTAGCGTCGTCAGAAGCCAATGCCCTACGCATCACGCTACCGATACCACATGATCAGGTCCATCCCAATTTAGGTTTTATCGTTTATCAATTATCAATATTACAAAATAACTCAACCCCAGAACAAAATATTTGTCATTTTAACAAAAACGTTTTCATCTTTTGTTTAATTGACAAAAAAAAATAACAAAACGTTATATTACCTGGAATTTATTTTCAGTGTGGGCTCTCTGCGAGTAATGGCAAAGGACTAATGCACGGAAGGAGTTTAAAAAGTTGATGTAAGGTTCTCAGTATTTTCTGAAGCATTTGGGTTAAATGTAGGAGTTGGATTATCACAATGCAGAAACGAGTGATGCTTTTGAGCACAAATCCGACAGTTACTGAAAGAAGGACAGATTTCTGTGGAATGATCGAACTTGAGGCAATTTTCACAATTTTTTTCTGGTTGGCTGGAGGCAAATGCAGAAATCTTAAAACATCTTGTAATCACGTGACCAGTGGGCATACTGCGTGTTGTTAGTAATGGCAAATGATTTTGGTGTGGTTTTAAATCTATTATCTAGCTTATTATTAGAACTCACCTTCGTTGTTGATATTTGGCCTACCAGTACCTCAAATATTTGGCTGCGTTTGATAAGGTATTTCGATATCTCGTCATTGGAAGTAAGACGATCAGCAGGTGCCTCTTCCTGCCACTTTATTAAGTGAAGCCGCATCCAATTTTGAGGTTATGATATACACTGTGAGGTCATTCCAATGTTGAGTAGAATGACCAAGTGAATTAAGAGCTCATGAATGAACATTAAAAGTGTCCAGCAACATTCGAAGCGATAACGCTGAACTTCTTTGAACTCTTGGTGCCTCAAAGATCTGGTTTAAGTGCTCGTGAGCAATAATGCTTTTGTTCTCGTAACGATCCTGCAACATCTTGATGGCCACATCGTAGCTCGCATCCGTAACCTCCAAAGGCTTGAGAATTAATGCTGCCACCCAGAGAACCAAGTAGATGATGGAACTTGTTCAAATTACTTAGTTTGGTTGAGAGTGAATTGAAGGCATCATAAAACGACATCCAATCAGTGATTAAACCTGTAAATGTAGGAATGTTAGCCTTTGGCAATTTAATGAAATCAGCGAGAACAGAGAGTTTTGGTGAAGTCTTATTTTCTGGTTTTGAAGTTTCGTCTATTTTTTCCAAATAGGTGTGCAACGCCGGTTGAAAGGTATAGTAGAGTGGCTCATAAGTTGAACATTCATCCTTGTCAAATTCTTCCAGGTTAACATCTTCTAATTTTGTTTGTAGTGTGGAGAAAAACCATCGCTTAATACCAGATTCCAAAGCCTGGAGTCTTATGTTCAGATCGGCTTTTTTTGCTGTTGCAGGCTTTTGCGACGTAAAAGTAAACTAATATATCTCTAACAAACAACACTTTGATTAGTCAGTCAACGACGTATTTGCATTTGCATTGCATCATTCCCTTTAATAAAAAGTTTGTTCAATTAAAAAAAAAAAAAAAAATTGTATGTTTTTTTTTAATCAAAAACGTCTTCAAAATGTTAAATCGCGTTTTCTGAAGAATCGAGATTTTTGCACTTACGTCGTTGTTCCACCGGAGGTGCGATATATACGTCGAGTTTATAAACTTTTTAAATATAAGAGAAATTGATATTACATTAATTGCGGAAACATGGTTAGATATAAAAATCAAAATTTCAACTCCCGATGGTGATAGAACAAATTGAATAAATTGGGGTTTGCAATTTTAGTACGCGAAAATCGTGGTGTAATATACTTTCCGATTTAATACATATTTTTCTCTTTTCCATATCGTTTCCATATGGCCCTACTTATATTCCTGCTGGTTGTCCTCCAATATTTGACTTATTTCTAACTAATACTATTAATACTGTATATCAGCCTTTAGTTTTTTTAGTGAAATAAAATAAGAGTATTATCTTGATTTTAAGCATACTAACTGGTCAGTTTGTAAATCCAATTTAATATTGAAACTTTGAAATATGCCCAATTCACTAAAAAAAAAAGTGTAGACTTACTTGTTTCAAGTTTTTCGGATCAAATACTAAGCTCGGTGAATTGGTCTGTACCGCAGTTTGCCAAAAAGAATTTTATCATTTAAATTCCAGAACACATTCTTGAATACATTCGTGTAAGAAATAGTATTAAAAGACAATGCAAACGGTATTTAATAAACTTATTTTTACGGAAATTCAAAAATTCCGAAATACTCGATGGAACCAAAAAATAAGTGAGCTTGGGAAAATAATAATTCTTTTTGGAATATTGCTTAAATAATAGAAAATAGAACAAGACAGATTCCCTCACTAAAAATATCGAGCGATGTCTTTTATACGGTTGAAGAAAATGCTAAAGCCTTTGCTGCTGAATTTATGAAAAACCATGAAGTATCTCAGTTGCTTAGGGATTCAGACACTATACATTTAGTGGTCACTATTGCTCAAAGAATTGTATCTTTCCTACCTGATACGTCCCTGTATGAATAAATTTATGTAAATGATATTACCGCTATAGGTAGAGAGTTACGATTGAAGAAAACGGATGGGCTTGATATCATCTAGAATTTGTATCTTAAACATTTTTCGAAATCAGGAAAAAGTATCTTACATTCCTACTAAATGCCTGTCTAAAAATCAATACTTTTCAGAAATCTAGAACATGGCAAAAGTCATACCCATATTAAAACAGATAAAGATAGGGAAAGTCCTTGTAGTTATAGGCCTATAAGCTATAAGTCTTTTTAGTAGTTTGAGTAACATATACGAAAAGGTAATAAAGAACAAGCTTAACATTGAATTGAATAAAAACATATTTTCCCAACCAGCAATTCGGATTTGGAAATCATCATAATACCATAATGATGAGATCAAGTGCATATTATATATAATTTGATCAGAACTAATTGCTCGGAAGGTAGGTCTAGGGGTATGGTGCTTATAGATACTGAAAAAGCTTTTAACTCCGTTTGGCATTATGCTTTTATTTCAAAGTGTACGTTAACAAAAGAAATCAGTGTAAGTAAATGTCTAGTCTAGTATGGTGTCCCTCAACGTTCAGTCCTTGGCCATGTCTTGTATAAAGTCTGATTTCCCACAGCTACCATATTGTGAAACTGTAATTTATGCAGATGAAACCTCTTCGCATGAGTTTGGTTTTAACATGGAGACCAATCCTCAAAATGCTCTTGACATTCTTATGAAGTATTTTAACAAATGGAATTTAAAAAAGAAAGCTATTATTTGTTGGGTTGGGGAACTGTGCAAAGTCCCACATTAAAAAACATCAAGTATGCTAAGCCAAACTACTAAAAATCATGCTTAATCTACATCGATTATATTTGACTTTCGATCTACATAAATAAACTGGTGTTGAATTGATTTATAGAAGAATTCAAAAGTTAAGCGACCACTTTTTGAAGTAAAACTTCTTTTTCGGCGTTGGTGGTAAAAAATTCTCTATGCAGCTGTCAGTGACATGTCAAACCGTCACGTTATCAGTCAAAGACAGCGACATGTTTTAAAAATACAAAATGTTTGTGAATTATGTGGTCGACCAATTTAACAAGCAGAAACCACTATCCTTTAAAAAAAAAACAAACAAACATATCTTTTTGATGTTTTTTTGAAGTAACACTTCTTTTCCGGCGTTGGGGGTAAAAAAATTTCTATGCAGCTGTCAGTGACATGTCAAAACGTCACGTTATCCGTCAAAGACAGCGAAATGTTTTTAGAATACAAAATGTTTGTTCTTAGGTTATAATCTTACAGAAGCTTTGCTTGAGGAAAAAGAAGTTTTACTTCAACCGCGCGTACGTCGGTACACCCAACCTTTTTTAACAACAAGTGATATTCCTGTTATTCATTTGGTAGTCCAAATATAATTATGATTATGATATGATAATTATTTATTTCTTTTTTTACTTTTACTATTAGATACTATTTTTTGTATTTTACTATTTGGTTGATTAGTTTTGTACCCTTTTTCTATCTGATCTAAACTGAACATTTGTTCTCGTGATGTTTTTTAAATATTCTATTATATCTATTTTATATGTTATATTTTATTTAAATACTTACTTATTTACATATTTATTTTTTCATTTATTGATTTATTTATTTACATATATATTTGCTCTTTTCTTTGAATATGTACTTATTTATTTGTTTATTTTTGTTTAATTATTGTATACATACATTATATTACCATATTTACTTTTAACGTTTGCTTGTTTTATTCATATTTGTTATCTTCTTGGACCTTATTCGGAATTCCCCCCCCCCCCCCCCCACCATAATGAACTTTTTTTTAACGAATCGATAAAAGAGTGTTTGCTGTTGATAAAAAACATCAAATTATGCAGGAGAAACACTTTCTTATGGTAAAAATGTGAAGTAAAAGCGGACCACCCACAGTACTATAACTAAAACTACTTTTGTATGGGATATTTGCTTTTTTTGCTTGCATACGCATTACGGCGGCCTTTAAACTGTGATATATGTATGCAACCCCCCTGCTTGGCCACACTATAGGATTTGGGGTAGGTGCGAGGTTGGGTGTATCCAAGGTTTCTTTTTCATTTACAGAATCTGGATTTTAAGAAACTTTGAATTTACCCTATGGCCTATATTCATTTTTTTATACTTCACTTTTTTACCATAAAAAAGTGTTTCTCCTCCATAATTTGATGTTTTTTTTATCAACAGCACACTTTTTTTTATCGATTCATTAAAAAAAAGTGCATTTTGGTGGGGGGGGGGGGGGGAATTCCGAATAAGGACCATCTTCTTTTAATATTTAACTTATTTATTTATTTATTTTTCCCCAACTTCTTCGTAAATGAAATATTTAAAATCTGCTTATTGTTATTGTTTTTTTTTTTTTTTTTTTTTGTTAAATGCATTAATTAAAGGTTTTTGTCAAAACTTTCTTCAGAATGAACATATTTTTTCTTTCGTGAATGTATAAACTTATAAAAGTGATAAAATTACTTATTTAGTAGAAAGTTATATCATAAAAATATCAAATTTCTATGTAAACTGAGCGTTAGGAAGCAATTGTATTATTTAAGGAACGAAATATTATACATATGTACAAACAACAAGGACATTGCATTGCTACCTACAGCACGTTAGTTGATTGTATCTAATATTATTTTTGCTATTCAGAAATTCTGTTTCGTGTAAAATACATACAAAAAACAAAAAAAGAACAAAAATAATTTGTAATATACGATTAAATAACAAAAAAGTATTAAAAACTACTTAGCCATACTACATATCTATTAAAAGTAGCTTCGATTACATGAATGGATTACATACGCTACAGACAACAAAAAATCGAAAGTTGTTGACAAATTAATGAGACAACATTTTCATTTTCATTTTCTATTTCTTATTCTTATCGTTGACGCTTACAGCTTTTTCAATTCTCCTCTTTTCTTCACCATTCATGTCCGTATGCCGAATACAGCCCCACCAAAAGAAGCGAGTTGGTAGCTAATTTGTCTTTTCCATAATAGTACGAAGCATATGTACAGATAAAAATTCTTTGTCTATACCAATCTTAAAATTTTAGTCATAAATGTTTTGAGGTTTAAGCTGTTGTTCGACTATTATTTTGGTCAAATGTTATATTACAGGTTACAATTAAAAACTGATTTTAAATCATGTTCTGCCTTAATTTAAAAGTTTTTTCAATACATATATTAATCGATCAAAAATTGATAACAACAATGTTTTCCTTAACACATTTATATATGCATTGCAGTTGCAGGTAGGTATACTTTCTGTTAAATCACCATATTGTTTTGTTTTATTAGGAATCGAGCATTTTTGAGAGCATTTTTTAAAAATCATCTTCAAACCTAAAACTACGATTTTTTTAAAAATACTCACAAAAAGAGTTTCTTTTTAAGCTAATCAAGGATTTTTTTAATTTTTAAGCTTAAATGATCCAAGTTTATACTTACAAAATTTATTTCGAAAAGAAAACATAAAAAGGGTCTGAGAAAGATAAATCACAAAAATGCGTTAAAATTCTATTTTTATTTTGGTTTTAAAAATACTGCATCTTTGAGCCCTTGTTATTTGAAAATTAAAGAGTATAGATACATAAAAAAAACGGTTTTAAAAGAGGCGACAATTTTCTATGCATAACAAACAAAAAATATTTCCAAGACGTTCCACCGTGCGACATTTCAAAGTACCTAAAAGCAGGAATCACAGTCGAAGTTCGAAGATATCAAAATCACCGCATTGCTTTTTGCGGACATTCTGGTTATCTTAGCAGAATCACATAATGTAGTTCTTTTTAGCTAATGATAAATAAATTTGAAAATTACTGCAAGTACAATAGCTTACAATTCAACACAGCAAAATCTAAAGTACTTGTTTTTAGAAAAGTAAGGGGCCGATTAGCTGGATTTGAAAATGGAAATATGGTGGATCTGGAAGTTGTCAAATCATATAAATATCTTGAAGTTACAATAAATCATGACCTTTGCTTCAAACAGCATTTTAAATTGAAACTTTCTGATTTGAAAAAAGCCATAAATTCAACTTATATCGAATTGTAGGGTTGGGTTAACATCGAAAATAAAAATTTTTGAAGCTGTTATGCGTTCCATAATGCGCTATGGTGCAGAAACTTGGGGAGTAAAACTATGAAGATGTAGAAAAATTATTGCGTTTCTTTTTGAAAAAACTTCTGCGGCTACCAGAAACCACGCCCTATTATATGCTCTTAATTGAAAGCGGAATGTCACCTCTTTATGTTTTCGCACTTCAACTTAGCATGAACTATTGAACTATGTGACCAAAGTTCTTAACAAGGCAGAGGATTCACGACTTACCAAAGTTCTCGTCAGGAAGGCACTTAGAACAAAAACAATGTTTTACAAGGACTGGGAAAATTTCGCAGCTAAGTACATCCTGCTAGATTTTACAGAAAATACTATTTCAGAGTGGCGTAACATAACCTGAAAACTCGTTCTTGATGTAAAACAGGCAATACAAATAGAAAATATTACCAAGAGATTAACTATCTGAACCTAGGCCTCAGTACCTACTGCACAAATGTCTATGGCAATCCAAGTGAGAGGAGAGCTACTCAAGCTTCATTATCTCGGCAGACGGCTAAGTCATGCTTAAATGTACTAAATTTAAACAATAGCAATCGTAAATTTTATGAATGATTTAATAAAGTACCAAATAATAAAAAAAAAAATATTTTTTTTTTGTGTTACCATTTTGGAAATGGAATCTTCCATCTTTAGAAAACTGAACAAATTAATGTAAATGGAAATATTTGTGAGTTATGTTACTTGTTATTGCAATTAAAATAAACCAGCTAGTGGTACAAGTACATAATTATTTCGTATTTAAAACAATCCATGTGGAGTATTTATAAAATTAAAGATTTTTATTTAAAAAAAAAAATCTTTCGTAGCCATACTGGTTTGCTTCGTACGGGGAAATGTCACTCATTGCACACGCCTTGCCAAGCCACTTACCCTCCTGTATATAAAAATATATTTAATAAAACAAAAAACGAATATGTTCTATTTGATTTTGACACGAATAACACTAGAAAAAAAACGGAACGTGCGATGTTTGAAAAAATAAAAAAAGGAATCAAAAGAATATACTGGAGATATCTTACACACTAGACACCCTTTAAAAAGCCATCTCGTTTGAAATATTTGATTCTATTTTGGTCTTTTTAAGTGTTAAACGTGAGAATTGTTTGATCATCACTAATGTGGGGATTTCGTTGAGAGAGTTGTACATAAGTTGGTCAAAAATAGCATGACAAAAAAGTACCCATATTTTATTCATATTAAATCAATTTGTTTTTGTATACTTATGTACATTTATGTACGTACATATACTCGTAAGTACCTAGCTACTTTATGAGCATATTTGTTTGAAGAAATTTTCTTTAAAAGATTTGCAGGCACAATTTGTTTTCAGGACATACCAGCATGTGTTACTTTGACAAAAAGCAAATGTCGAATTGAATATATTCTTAAATCTTTTTCGCCAGCCAGATGATGCACTCAAATTTGCATAGCTTTCGACAATTTGTTTTCTGTAGGATCTCGTGTTCATAAAAGAGTTATATTTTTACTTTGCGCTATAAAAAACCAATCATAACAAAAGGTGTCAATATTAAAAACTTCAACTTTAAAAAACCTTTCTTTCCAATTGAACATGTATTAGTTTGCTACTCTCACATTTTCTTATTTTGCTATATGCTTTTCCGTGGCTTTTATGTGTTGTCGCTTACGGTCACTGAATTTTGTTTTACGTATTGGAAAATTCAAAGTGATTATGTAATCGGATACTCGACGCCCGCCGCAAGCTACTCTAACTCATGGGGTTTTAAATGAAAATGAAAAGAAATGTGAGAAATTTCGTTTTGGGACTTAAGCTGAGTTACACTGAGAAATTAAAGGATGAATCTTTTTTCATGTACTCATTTCCATTGAAGAAGGCATCACATCAATAGAACCAGCTTTTTCATTCACGAAAAAGAATCTATGAGCATAGTGATTTCACTACAAAATATTCATCGAGAAAGTGTTCTGTTCTGTACCTATAGTATCGGCAAAAGCATGCATGCATGGAAAGTTGGAAATAAACACAAAAGTTAAATTTTTGTTTAATTAAAAGTTCAATTATTTTTGATGTGTAAACTTTTTTTCCGGCGGTAGAGTGAATCGAAAACGTGGGTAAAACTTATACGTTCCGTGTAACCCGTTACGGTTACACGTTACGGTTACACGTTCCGTGTATCAACCTACCTTACCGACGGTTGTATTTAACACCATGTTTACATTGGAAATATTGCGTACTTTTACGATATCGTGTTTACATTGGAAACTTTGAGTACTGAAATCTTGGTTTTATTACTTTCCAATGCAGGCTAGAACTTAATACAATCTCTCAACATTTATTTACCTCTCGACCAATATGGCAAAAAGACGAAAGTCAAATCAACTGGTGTAAAATTTCATAGCGGGTTCTTTTAATGTCCTAAAAAAATGCACTTCACGTTAGTGATGGACGATAACATTTTATTTTATGCTCGCAAAAAATGCATTTTCAGAGTTGACCTTTAAAAATCCAAAAAATGTTGTTCAGGCCAATCAGTTGACATCTACAACGAAATATTCTCGATACGTCAAAATTTAATTTGTCCCTTATATCTGCCATACCATATAATTATTTTATTTATCGAATCAAATATTCTTTATTATATATCAAAATATACTTTTGGTATTCACTATATCAAAATATAGATCATTCTCCATCTCTCAAGCCATGAACTGAATGATGACTACGAACTTCAATGGATTAAAAAAATTAGGTTTTGCCAATTATAATTCCATTACAAGGTGGAAATGATGTCAATCGGTTTATAAATCTCTGACAGAGGGAGTAAGATAAAGTACAGAAACCTACAAAAAAATTAAAGGATTGGTTTGATTTTGATAAGATGAATGCTCCATCTAGTGGCTTGTCAAAAAAAAGTTTTGACATTTTCGATGCATGATAAGTATATTTGTTGGGGGCGTTAAGCCAGATATACATTGTTCAAATGCATGACAAGCACGTGCAAGTCTATTATTTTAGTGGCGAGAGGACGTTGCCCTTTGTGAGTTTTTTTTTTCTGTAAAATTGTGTTTTTACGAATTTCTTTGAGATTTTTTTTAATTTTATCCGAGTAATTTGTTTTATTTTGTCTGTCCATTTCATCATAAAATTTTCGTTTGCTATTTTAATATTTTAATCAGTGCTTAATATGCTGTGCTGTGTTCTCATCTCTTCAACGTATTATAAGCAAATGAACCAATAAATGCATGATCAATCATCAATCTTGCATATACAATATTTCTATGCTGTCTAGATTGAAAAGATTTGGATTTTTCTTCAAGCCTACCTCCGATCACTCCAAAGGAAGCCAAAAGAGAAACAGAGATTAAAATCGGATTCGTGTAAAAACAGTCTATTTTCTATCAGATAACATCTCTGTTTGAATATAAGTGTAATGCGCGAAACAGATTAAACTAACAACAGCACCAGCATCGTCAACAGCAAACAGCACGCTGACCAGCAAAAATTTCTCAAACACATTGCCACCAGCAACGTCATTTCATCTGCTTGACATTTCATATAGAAAAAAAAGTTTTTCATTGTGGTGCCACTGAATATTGCAGTGGGAAAGTTGACAACACCGCACCAGCAACAGCAAATTTAGGGCTTTGGCCTTACGACGCTGTTGGCGTTGCTGTTGTTGTTCTTATGTGTGTTGAACAATTGAAATACATTGGCTCTAAATTAATGGCGGCCGCAGTTGCTGTTGACGGTTCAATCTGTTCCGCGCTTAAAAATATAATGCGGTCTCAAGCAACATCCCTGTTTAAACATAAGTCAAACAAACTTTACGTTACGCAGCGGAGTCCACTTACTCCTAACACACG